>OX326951.1:7267500-7695000 GCA_946800315.1 Misopates orontium
ATTGTACAATAACTGTACCTAATAATTTTTCCAAAAGTACATACAGAATGTTGAAGATGAAAGTCCTTTTTAATCATTTTGATAGAGGGGATGGAGTTGAAATAAAAATTAGGGATAATTACACCTACACGTCCTAATGTTTGGTCTAACTATAGAACCATCTCTAGAGTTTCAAATAATTACATGAACACCAATGATAAAAAAAAAAATTTACAGATAATACCCCTTTAAAGTGTGAACAGTTATATCGATATCCCTTGAAGTTTATAAACTCCTAATTTTACAAGTTTTTAATTTTTTTAGGATCGGAGTCTTTGTAACTTCTCAAGAAGTGCACAAAACAATATTAAGGGTGTAGTTGCCATTATCACTTTGAAACATGATTAACGTTTAATAATCAGCTTTTTAATATTTCACCCAGTAAATCGATAAGCCATACACGTCAAATATCACCAAGCAAGCAATGCTGTAATTATTCAAAATAAAAATAGCCTTATTATATATGCTTCTACCACATTAATGAAAACTTCCTTATTATGCATGGTTCAAAAGTTTCACTTGTTGCCCTCTATTTTGCTAATCTCCTTTTCATCTTCAGGCTCAAAAGCTGAGATTGGATACGCACGGGAAATACCCGAAGCAGTCATGAACCTGATCTTATCACTCGAAGGTGCACCAACTGTGATGTCGCAAACAGTAACTGGAATGAACATCTCCTTCGCTTTCACTCCTGTGACTTTCGTCAAGTGTTTGTCTTCGACGAACGCCGTGACTATTACATCGTAAGCCACAGTTGATCCAATGCTCTTGAACTTGTGTTCGTTCTTCTTCTTCTGCTTCAACCAGAGAAAACCGGTCGATCGGTTGAATCCGACCTCTTCGACTTCGTCCAGTTGCAGTAAGCCTGTCGGGATTGAGAACTCTTGGAGTATTTTCGCGGTTTTCTCTTTGCAGACTAGTGCTGCTCCGTGGTAAATCTCGGCTCCCTTGCTGTGAGTTTCGATCAGTTTTGCGGCCGCTGCCATATTTTTATAGTTTGGTTGAAGAATAGATGAAATATAGTTAAAGGATGAGATAAGTGTTGTTTTTGTGTGTTGAGGGGTGAAGCGAAATGAGGTTTATATAGGCACGAGTTTGGTTTAAGTCTATGTAAAAATCAGTGTATTAATTAAATGTTCTTGATGGGTAGAATAAGCGCATTGAAACTTTTTGGTGGTAGGTTTGTTACTTTTGTGTCGGGATTAGTTAGGCTTTTCAGTTGGCGGCATTTGTGTAGTTATGTAGGATGAAATTTATTGGGATTTAAAGAAGGCAAGTAAAGTGAGGCCAACAAATGCTTAATAAATAACAAGTTGTTTTTTCAGGTATACCTTTTTTGAAAATCCAGCAAATGCAAGTTATAAACCGTAACTGCATTCCGTTAAAAAATTGAATAGTTTTTTCTTTTTTTTCCTAACCAGAAGAATGATTTTAAAAGAAGGTGACAGGCGTAAAGAAATAGAGAAAACGATTATTTTTCACAATATAATTTGGCACGATTTTCATTTTCATAACTTAATTTGACACTAATCAATTTGAATACCATCAGTTGTGCACTTTTTTCGCATTGGGTATTTCGGCGCCAAAAAAGTACAATGTGCCATCCGGATGACCCAAATTTGAGGATATATATATATACACCAGCTTAAATCGATTCCAACCTTACACCTCAGCATATTTCACGTCAACTGCACGTATGTCATCTCATTTAGATCGATTCCAACCTTACACCTCAACGTATTTCACGTCAACTGCACGTACTTTTCTCACATCGGAGTAGCTAATGTGAAGAAAGTATTCAACTTATAGTATACAAAATGATAATTGTCCAATTAAAGTATGAAAATAAAAATCTTGCCAAGTTATAGTATGAGAAATGATTTTATGAAATACACCAAACCTCAATAAGCACAACATATTAGTACTCATTTATTGACTATGTAGATTAACATATACACGTTGGGGTAATTCCATTGACCTCCCTTTAGGTTTCTTCTCTCTCCATCCACCTCCCCTCTAGTTTGAAATTTTTTTATTCACCTCCCCTAACTCAATTGACTATTTATTAAGAGTTGAATTTGAGGGGTAAAAGTGTCAAACAATAAAAAACAAATAAACTATTGAATTTTTATTTATAATATGCATCCAAACTACTTAATTAATTACCAAAACTAAAAATAACTCAATAAACTAATATTTATTAATATGCACAATTGGATGACAAATATTAGATGTAATTGGATAAAATGTATATTTGAATAATTAAATTATAATACTACTACTACTAATAATAATAGTAATAATAATACTAATAATAATAGTAGTAATAATAATAATAATAATAATAATAATAATAATAATAATAATAATAATAATAATAATAATAATAATAATAATAATAATAATAATCATAATAATAATAATAATAATAATAAACGCGTTCATTGTAAATCAAAATATAAGTACAATTAATTAAAAATGTATCAGTTTTAGGGCTTATTTCGACGTAAAAATTAATAAAAGGAAAATAACTTAATAAATTCATGGTTAAGTAGTTGATAATTGAATTCAAACAATGTTTTATCCTAAAAAAAAAAATACTATGAGCACTCTTTGGAGTAAGTATAAAATAGAGTCGGACCCTAAAATTAAGGCTAAATATTACTAAATCCTATGTTTGAAAATAAAAATGCAACAGCCAACTAATTGTATAATCCCGCCACATAGGAGTCTCATTGTATTTACGATACAACTACAATTACTATATATACTGTACAAAACATATAAAATTCACCTCATTTTTTTGTTATTCTGTTCAATATACGTGAATTCATTTACGAATAATTCAAACAATTGTCTATTTGTGCATTGAGTTGCATGTGTAAAATAAACAGTACCATATAATTATAACAATATTAACTATGTCAATATTAATTGACTACAAGCATGTATATCGCTTCTAAAATCTAATTATGTAAATTTAATATTGTTCATTGAATATTATATATTAGTAATGTTTTTGTGAAGATTTACCATTGTAAATGAATGCTTGGATATTTTGAAACTACAAGGGACCACTTTGAAAGTTTTATGACTCATTTGGTCTTAAAGAAAATATTTGTGGTCAATCATAATTTTTCAAAGGGAGTAGGACTAAATTGTAACTTTTTCAAAACTTTTGTGGTCAAAATCATATTTTCAAAAAGTTCAAGGACTAAAATGAAAATTCGAAAATACTTTTATTTTCTTCCAAATTTCAGGGGCGTTACAGTTTTTTCTTTAAATTACTATATATCAATAATTGTTACATTATTAAGTTTCATAGTTGTATTTCAAATAGCTTAGCTTAGTCATTCAATAGTTTATATACCTTGTACTAAAAGTATGTGTATGATTAAATGATTTTTAATTTCTTCATAAAAGTACAATATATGTGAACTATTGAATTATTAAGTTAAATGATTTTATTTATTTTCTTTATGTTAAAGTATATAAGCCCCAAATTAATACACTTGTACATTAATTATGTGTATGTTTTGCTTGCAATGAACAAGTACATTATTACTTTTTAGTTATTCAAATATAATTATTTGTTCATAAAATATTTTTTATAAATAAATTTTATTTTGTCAAGTTATATAGTTATGTTGTAAATAGTTATTTGGCTATGTTGTGAATAGAAATTTAGTAGTTTGTTTTGTTTTGCATTGTTTGACACTTTTACCCTTAAAATCTAACTTGAGGGGAGGTTGATAGAAAAATTAGACTAGAGAGGAGGTGGATGGAGAGAGAAGAAACCTCAGGAGAGATGGATGAAATTTGCCCTATACATGCTCATCAATTGGCATTCGGACAGTCACGATATTTTTTAAGATTCTTGTATATAATAAAGTCACCTGTTCTAGAAATGGATTTAGTTTTAATCGACTCTAATAATTAATCAAATTCTTTTTTACTACTTTATACATCATTTATAAAAAAAATGAATATACCACGTATAAGCGGCAAATGTTTTTAAATTATTTCAGAAAGGTAAATCCTATACACATTGCGTCCATCTGATGGAAAAGAGCATTGACCAAAATATAACAATAGATTTACGCAAAACTGAGAGTATTAATTTGAATTAACAAAAGTGTATTTAGTATTAATCGTCAAAGAAAAAATGTTATTCAGAAAACTCCCTTTTTATTATATCATTTATTATTCTAATATTTTCTCAATATAAAGTTTAAACCACAGTAGAGTGTTTTATGTGCCGAAACACAATCTAATATATTGCTATGCGTGTAATGTATAGTCATTAATTATTTTTTTTAGTACTAATTATGAGATACATCCAGTGTTGTTAAAGGCGTCGGGCGTAAGCCCTGAGGCGTGGGGTGCAAGCCCCACAAATTTTAAAATTTATTATTTTCTAAATATATCAATAATTGAAAAGACTAAAAGAAGCCGTTAATATGTTAATTTGAATATTTGTGTTCTTATAAAGTCATATAACAAATTTTAGTTTACACAGTTATATAAGATGCATAAAAATATCTTTCTAAACTCTCAATAAATTCTAAATATTATGAAATTAATTGATCATATTAAAAAGTAATATATTAAAAAAAACACAAAGCCGCAAATAAATGATAATAAGTTAAAATATTATTATTGAAAGCTATAAAAAGATACATTTGATTTTAAAAAAATATTATTTAAAAATATCATAAGAATATTAAATATTTTTCAATATACTCATTGGTTATGCCAAATTTGTTTTCTAAAATAAATATAAAATTATAGAAAAATAAATAAAATAAATCTAAATATATTTATCTTTGGGCGTAAGCCCAATAGTTTGGGACGGAAAAGGCGTATTTTTTGCCTTGGGGCGTACGCCCTAAATTACTCGGCGTAAGCCCCGTGAAAGTTAAGCCCCAAAGTAAAGTCTCTGTGCGTTTTGGGGTCAAAAACGCATTGGGCAAGCCCCGGGGCAAGTTTTTAACAACATTCATACATCACATATACACGTTGACACATTCTCGACAAGTATTCATTCACTATTCGCTATTCAATAAATATTGATGTCCAACAATACTAATACTGGATCTAGCGTGCTATCCTATTTTTTGAGATAAACAAAATATTATAATCAAAGAGCGTGACCGACCAGCTAATTAGGTTAGGCGAACTTGAAGCCATTTTATGCTATATATAGGGGGGCGCGGCTATGTTTGTGCTATGGTATGCTCCCTTTAATTAGGAATAGGATTCGGCAGTGTATGTCTTTAGGGGTTTAGTCAGTATATAGTGGGGGGAGCACCCCTGGTCCTCCCTCCTCAAAAGTTGACATGTGTCCTGTTATTTTCTTTTATTTCTTTAATCTGCTTCACAAACTCTTCCCCTTCTCTCTCCTCAAAAAATTTGAAATTTTAAGAGTGAAATTTGGGCGGTTGACTTCCAAATTTCAAATCCCAATTTTAAAAATTCTCTTATAGTTGTTAGGGTTTCATTTTAAACAATGCTCTGACTCCACCACAGGCAGGCACCGACGACGAGAGAACCTTCAAAAATAGAGAAGCTAGCAACTGAAGTCACGAACCAAGTGTTGCTGTAAAATGTTGTGATAGATGTATTTTTATTTTCTTACTGGGATATGAAGGAGAAGGTGGCTGGTTTTGAATTGTATGTTTTGCTTGTTGCGTTGCATATGATGAAGACACCTTTTATGGATGTTATGGTTTTCTTTTTCTTTTTTCTTTTTTTGTTCTAAAATTTGTGCAAATATGAGGTTACAGTATCCTCTTTGTAACACTTTTGTTAATCAAATAGAGATGTGGCATGGCACCCATCAGTTTGTTTGGAATGTTAGTAACTGCATTAGCTTTTGTTTGATTATAATCGGTGCAAGTAGTTGTAGTTTCAGCCTAATAAAATCTATTATAATTTTCTTTGCCTATTCGTCATTTGCTGCTCATAATCCTGTTGTTAATCAAGTTTTTTCTTCAAAATATTGAGTAAATAAGACTTCTTGTGGCAGTGAACTACCTTTGAACTGTCTATATTTCAAAGTTTTAGTATCACTTACACAGTTACATGCCCATAACTGGAAATTAAATATGATTAAGAACTTCGTTTTTTATGTAATCTACTTTATAATAAGAAATTGAGGGTAGAACAATTGCCTTGGTGTCATCATTGTTACGGTTCTCTTTCTTCAAATACTCTATTCCATGTAGAAAAACCAACAATTTTCAGAAACCTTAATTAAATTTTTAACTTCAAGTCAATTTAGTTGCTTAGTATATTGTTGACACTATGTTGTTGATTCTACACTTTAGAAATAAGAAGTGGTGGCTGTTATTAGCTCTATGGTTTAAAAAATGTCAACATCTTGAAAAATTTATAATCTTTTTTCTCACTTTTTAGTAATTTCTTGTGGAACAAGAGTTGCAATATTTTCCAAATTTATAAACGGTAAAGAATCACCAACTTTCTGAGTTGTGATATTTTCAAGTTGGTGGTAACATTCTAAAGGTTTTGATAATGGGAGGTCAAGTAATATTTCTTTTTATTCCTAATCTTGCAATAACTAATGCCTAAAACTCATGAGTATAATTGATATTAAGGGTAATCCAATAGTTAAAGAGCATTTATCTGAGGTTTTTATTGCATAATTGAACAGTTCGCAACATACAACAACATAAACACACAAAGATCATTACCATCTCACCTTGCCAATTCATTTTCTGGTGTATTATAGAATATAATGAGATATCTCACAACAATTATAAAAACCAATCATTGTGTTTATTAATATCAATATCGAAAGTGTATTTCAATAAGAAAAAAAAATTGAATAAATATTTTGGTTTACGTCAGCGATTAAAAGAAATGACAAAGTGGTATGCTTTTCGTTCTAGTTTCTCTTGCTCCTAGTATTGCAACGCTATAGGCAAATACTATTTGTATCTATGCCCAGCTTGCAGAACGAAGAGTCACCGCCACCTAACCACCCATTGGAAACCAGCTATCGTCTCCTTCAAGGGCGGAGCCAGGAATTTTAGGTAGGGGGGCGAAATTTTACTAAACTTATACTTCAAAAATTACGTACATATGGCGTTATTTTTTGTCATATATAATACCTAGCTAGTAGATATCTTCGATTTTGCGGTAAGTTTTTTGATGGGATCAAACTAAAAAAAAATGATGTATTGACATCAAAACTTTGGACAATTATTTCTCAAAAGTCATAGTTAAACTACTAGATAAATAAGCACATTCTCTTCTATTTATAACTTGTCTTCATAATTGAAAATATAGGTTTAGACATTGCGTTAAAACATATCTCCTACCATAACACCAATATATTGTAGGCAAGTAAATAACTATTTGAAAATCTAACAAATATAATATAATATAATATATATGTTTATATATTATAAATATAAATACATATAAATAGAAATTCGCCGAACATATATATACAGAGATAAAGTTTCTTACTAAAGAACTCCTTATGTTCCAATATTATAGGGATTTAGTTCCTATTTACAAGGATATCAATAACAATATAAAAGATACTTATCAAAAAAACTATATATATATACATATATATATATATATACATATATATAAGCCTATATAAAAGGAAGTGGTGAGAAAGTTGGGGGGGGGGGGGGGGGGGGGGGCGTGGCCCCCATATGCCCCCCCTTCCCTCCACCACTGGTCTCCTTCAAACTCCCATATCACAATAAAAAGAAAAAGGAAAAACTATTACAACTTCAACAGCAAAAACCTCCAAAACTCGTTTGAAGCGCAAGTTTGATTGCTAGCAGCTTCTCTAGTCATTACCATTGTTGTAGCTTCTCGTGTTGCCGACGTCGGAGAGGACAAAGGTTTATGGAGTGAGAGCATCAATTTGAAAGAAAAAGGTTTCGAATTAATAAACTAAACCAATATTTTCTTAATTTATATCTGAATTTTTTTTTGAATTTTGAAACTCCAATGCGTCCCGCCCCAAATTTCACTCCCAAAATTTCAAAAAAAATTCAGCAATCTCAACCATGGTTGAGGAGAGAGAGAGTTTTAGAAACTAGAAAGATTAACAAATCAAAAAAAAAAAGAAAATAACAGGACACATGTCAACTTTTGAGGAGGGAGGACCAGTGGTGCTCCCCCCACTATAGACTAAACCGTCTTTAGGCATTAGATTCCGTTCACAGGCCTAACTCAGTTCATAGGTATTTATCCTTTCAAGTGCAAAATACTACCTGTTGTAAAAGTCAAGAAGTGTCGGAGAACCAATGAAGACCATTAAATGATCTACTGAAATGAAACACGTCGAGGAAATAAAAGTGGGTGTTTGAAAATATTCTTTCTACATGCTATAATATCAAGAAATCAAAAAAACAAGTTAAAAATGACCACAAAAAGAAAAGGTTGAGGTAGACATGACCAATAAGCGGTAAGTTGCATTTTTGGGAAATTAAGTGGACACTAATTAGACGGATATGTAGGACGAGTAGATGTCAATAATGTTAGTTTATTATATGAAACGACAGAACATTAATCATTGGACGGATAAAAAATTAAAATACTTCTTTTCTTGGGGGGACTGTTCATTATTCAACAAACAAAATTGTAGAAAATCTCAAATTTTTGCAATGGACAATAATTCAATTTTCACCACTTTAAATATTATTAAAACATAAGAAAGCATAGATGAGGAAGATGATAAAATCGACATTGTGCAAAAAAGAGAAAAAAACTTGTACTGCATTCACTGAATTCCTTGATGATATTTACAAACAATTACATCACTACTTATAGTACTATTTAGGGAATATTACATGTAGGAAAGAGAAAATAAAGATGCTAAATTATCCTAACAAACTAATATTCGTTTCTGCATTTGTACACATGTATCAACACCATTCTTCTTCAATACATTGCATTTGGTCATTCCTTTTGCTGAAGGTACAACTGCTGGCTTGTGCTCCTATGTCTTTGGTGCAGCTCTATGTGTGTGCACCCTTGCATGCATGTGTGATCCCCTGCATGCATTGTAGCTGCTTCCATACTCCCCCTCAAGATGAGAGCTTGTATCCACAACTCTCATCTTATCCATTAGCTCTCTAAGTCTTTTGAATCCTAGAGCTTTTGTGAAAATGTCAGCCAATTGTGTCTCTGTTGAGACATGAAACAATCTAAACAATCCTTGTTGTAATCTTTCTCTAACAACATGGCAATCTATCTATATATGCTTTGTTCTTTCATGAAAAACTGGGTTTGATGCAATATGAATTGCAGCCTGATTGTCACAAAATAATTGTCCAGGTAGATCATGTTTGTATCCAAGATCACTAAGCAAGTTTTTCATCCAAACTATTTCACGGGTAGTTGATGCCATTGACCTGTATTCAGCTTCTGCTGATGAGCTTGAGATGGTTTTCTGCTTCTTCGACTTCCATGAAACCAAAACATTTCCAAGAAATATACAGTATCCTGTGATGGATCTTCTTGTATCCATGCAAGCTCCCAATCTGCATCACAATAGGCTTTGATGTGGGTTAAATTATCCTTTGGAAAGAACAAACCTTGTCCAGCAGATGTTTTCAGATACTGAATGACTCTGTATGCTGCCTTCATGTGAGTGTGTTTAGGATCACTCATATATTGACTTAGAGTTTGGACAACATATGAGATGTCATGTCTGATAACAGCAAGGTAGAGTAATCTACCTATGATTCTTCTGTACTCTGTGGGATTTTCTATGCTTAACCCTCTTGTTTGTGAAACTTTCAAGTTCTGTTCCATAGGAAAACCAACTGATCTTTCATTCACTAAACCACAGTCTCTTTTTATCTCAAGAGCATACTTGCGTTGGTTCATTGAGATTCCTTCTGCATTCCTTGTGATCTCAATACCAAGAAAATACTTTAAAGGACCAAAATCCTTCATCTGAAAATAGTGCTTAAGAGTGCCTTTCAAAACTTCTATTGCAGCCTTATTATTTCCAGCCACAACTATGTCATCCACATACACTAAAATCACAGTAGTGGTGCCATCTGAATGCTTGAAAAACAAAGAATGGTCTCCACTTCATTGCTGAAAACCTTGTTGAAAAATGATTGAACTTAGCTTATGATTCCACTGCCTTGATGCCTGTTTTAAACCATAGAGAGATTTAGAAGCTTGCAAACCATATTCTCCCCCTCAGTAGCAAATCCAGGAGGAGGTTTCATGTAAACCTCCTCTTCAAGTTCACCATATAAGAAAGCATTGTTCACATCCATCTGAAAAAGTGACCAATCAAGAGCTGCTGCAACAGCTAGAAGACATATGACACTGGTGATCTTTGCTACTGAAGAGAAAGTTTCAAAATAGTCCAAACATTCCTTTTGATTGTAGCCTTTTGCCACCAATCTGGCCTTGTACCTTTCAAACTCCCCTGTGGATGTATGTTTGATCTTGTATACCCACTTACACCCTATTGCAGATTTACTAAGTGGAAATGGTTGCAAGGACCAAGTGTGATTGTTCTCAAGTGCAAGTAGTTCAGCATGCATTGCAGATTTCCATAAGGGATCAAGGAATGCCTCTTCATAGGTTTCAGGTTCATGATGAGACACAGATGAAAGAACACCAGTGCAATGTGCAATAGGAAAAGAAGAAATAAGGTGAGAAGAAGCAGAATTACCTGAATGTGAGAAGTTTGCACCTGGAGAAGCAGTTGAGTCAGCTGAGAAGTGAACAAGTCTGCATTGATAGTCCTGCAGATGCTGTGGAGTGTGTCTAGTTCTAATGGAACAGCGAGGAGGTGGAGGTGGTGTCAAGATGATAGATTCTGGAGAAGGAACATGAGAAGAAGGAACAGAAGGAGAATGAACAATAGAAGAAGAAGGAGATGAAGATAAGATAGGATCTGAATCATGAGTATCAGGGTCAGTATGATCCTGTGGTACTTGTGGCATTGTGGAAGAAGGAGTGGAGTCATCAGGAAGTGGATATGTAGGCGGAAAAGTTGAAGTTATATCTGTAGAAGAGCAAGTAGAGAAAGGGAAGGTATTTTCATAGAAAATAACATCTCTTGAGATGAAAACAGATTTACTTTGCAGATCATAGAGTTTATAACCTTTAATGTGAGCAGGATAACCAATGAAAATGCACTTGGTTGCTCTTGGAGAGAATTTATTTGGAGGTTTAAGAAGTGTGGTTGCATAGCACAGGCAACCATATGTTCTGAGATGAGAGTATTGAGGGTGCCTTGAGTGGAGATGATAAAAGGGAGTGAGGTTATTTAGTAGAGGAGATGTGTTCTGTTTATGAGGTAGGCTGCTGTCAAAATGCAATCTCCCAGAAGATGAGAGGAAGATTGGCCTGAATTCTTAGTGATCGGGCAACATTTAAAAGGTGTCTGTGTTTTCTTTCCACAACAGAGTTTTGTTGAGGAGTGTAGGTGCAACTTTGCTGATGTATGATCCCATTTGTTGTAATGAAATCAACCATATTAAACACTTTTCCTTGATCAGTTCTAATAGCTTTAATGGATTTGTTAAACTGTGTTTTGATGAGGTGAAAGAACAACTTAATTTTGTCTCTAGTTTGGCCTTTGTGGTGCATGAGAAACACCCAAGTGAACCTACTGTGGTCATCCACAATAGTTAGAAAATATTTGGAACCGTTGAGTGAATTAGTGCTGAAAGGACCCCAAATGTCTAAATGTATTAAGTCAAAAAAATTTCAGATTTATGAGGTGAGTTAAGGAATGGAACTCTGTGTTGTTTTGATAGATGACAAGTATCACATAAAACAAATTCAAGAGTAGTAAGGAAATTCTCATTAGAATGATGTAACAAGGATAAACGAGGTACAAATGGATGGCCAAGTCTATTGTGTCATAGTTTAGAGGAATAAAAAACAGAAACAACATTAGAAGAAACAGTAGAAGATGAACTAGAAACACTCTTGTCTGGGACTATGTAATACAGACTCTTTCCTTCCTTAGATATTCCAATCGTTCTCCATGTGCTTAGCTCCTGAATCACACACAAGTTGGACTAGATAATCAGACAACAGTTGAGATTATGCAAAATCTTGCTAGCAGATAAGAGATTGAAAGTAAAGCTTGGAACACAGAGAACACTAGTAAGATGCATATTTTTGTTGAAAACAACTGTGCCTGGGTGTGTAGCAATGACACTTTTGCCATCAAGGAGTTGAACAAATGTATTGAAAAGTCTGGTGCAGGTGGTGTATAGATTGGGATCACAGATTATATGATATGTGGCTCCTGAATCTAAGATCCAGGCACCTGGTTTAATGGACAGTGAAGGAAAGAAATTGGTATGAAAAATGGTGTGAGAAGTGCAATTCGGAGTCATGTGTTTTATACCTGAAATGTTTGTGTTTGTAGGAACCTGACTAACCTGATTGAGGACTCCTTGATTTCCTTGCAACAAGCTGCAAAGTTGCTGAAATTGCTCATGAGTAACAGGCATCTGTGGCTTGCTATCTTTGAGCTTTGAGCCACTTGGTTTACATTGTTGTTGTTGAACCTGTTTCCTAAGTATCCTGGTTTGAACTTGGCATGCTTGTGGCCAGGAGGATAACCATAAACCTCAAAGCATGTTTCAACCGTGTGGTTTGTTTTACCACACTTGGTGCAGGGTGCTCTAGCCTTGAAACCATTCTCAGAAAACTTGTTCCATGGCCTGGATTGACTCCTTTGTTGTCCCGTGGTAACAACTACACTTGGTATAAGTGGAGCTTGTGTCTTTACAGCCATGGCCGCAGTGTCAATACCTTGGTGTTGTTGTACATTGAGTTCCAATGTTGGCTTCTTCTTGAAGTACAATATTAAAAACATCATCAAGGCTAGGCAGAGGATCTCTCACCAGAACTTGGTTCCTGACTTGAGCAAAAGACTCATCTAATCCCATTAAAAACTGTATAACATGCCTAGTTTCTCCTCTTTTTCTCAAGACAACAGTTACACCACAATCATCATTTGAGCATGTAGAGCTTTCCTCATACATGTTGATCTCATCCCACAAAGATTTCAACTTAGAAAAGTAGAGACTTAGGGGGATTTAGACTCGATTGCTGCTAGATTTTGAAAAACGTTGTTTGAGTTCTTTCCATACCTGAGCAGCTGATTTTGAGTATAGAGTGTAACCAGCTATTTCAGGAGATAAGCTATTTGAAATCCAAGCCAAAACCATGTAATTACACCTTATCCATCTACCAAAAACTGGATCTGTTGCAGATGGTTGAGGAAGAGTTCCACTGATGAATCCTAGTTTGTTTCTGTCTAGGAGAGCTATGTACATGGCACGACCCCATTGATGATAGTCTTGATATGTTAAAGGAGGATTTACGAGCACTTGTCCTGGATTCTCACCATGATGCAAGTATAGAGGATTAGATGGATCCTCAACAATGTAGGTGGATGCATTGTTTGCAACTCCTTGCACTGTCTGACTGTAGAAGGATTTGGTGGTGTTGACATTGTTGTGTGTGTTTAAAACTTGAGATTATGTGCGAAAATGGTAGCTCTGATACCATATTAAAACATAAGAAAGCATAGATGAGGAAGGTGATAAAATCGACATTGTGCAAAAGAGAGATAAAAACTTGTACTGCATTCACTGAATTCCTTGATGATATTTACAAACAATTACATCACTACTTATAGTACTATTTAGGGAATATTACACGTAGGAAAGAGGAAATAAAGATGCTAAATTATCCTAACAAACTAATATTCGTTTCTGCATTTGTACACATGCATCAACACCATTCTCCTTAGATACATTGCATTTGATCATTCCTTTTGCTGAAGGTACAGCTGCTGGCTTGTGCTTCTCTGTCTTTGGTGCAGCTCCATGTGTGTGCACTCTTACATGCATGTGTGATCCCCTGCATGCATTGTAGCTGCTTCCATAAATATTGAAAATAAGTATAAGAGGCCTAATTACATAGGCTTTATCTAAGTGAAGTTTCATCAATTATATATATTTTACTCCACATATTACACAAAACAAGAGATCTAACGTGAAAAATAAAGCCATACCTAGGTTCCAAGATTAATGTGAATAAGAATGTTTAAACCATGTGCTGAACCCTCGCGCTTTAATTTGGCTATAAGTATCCTATCTTGTCTAAAATCTAAAGATTACCTTGCCCTTCTTTTTTCTTGATCGAATTTAACAATTTCAGTTTAATAAATAAAAAATATCATATCACCCATGGCATTTTGAATTTCGCCTATTGGCAAGGAAGTGATCTCTTTACTCCCTTCCTACTAGGAGAGAATCCCTTCCTAGGACAAGTTGATTGCCACTACAATTTTGAATATATACTTTTTTTTTGCATTATTAGACCTTAGTCGAGGTTACAAGTATATTTGCTTAATTTTGATTTTTTTTTAAATCTCAACATTATTGCATTATTTGCTATTGATTATGGGCATTACGTGAATTACGCACAGTTGTCGTTGAGTATTATGTTAAATATCCCATTAAAGTGTTGATGTTATTGTGTTAGTTTTATTTCGTCACATATATAATATAGAAATGAAAATACTTATAATACAATAGTATAGAATATTATAAATAGATTACTCCAACTTTTGGTATTTAGATAACTAGCATAAATAAAAAACATATGCCTAAACACTAATAACTCTAAAGTTGTATAATTATTTTAAATTAAATACAAAAAATGTATTGTATCATCATAAGTGCATTAAATACAAAATTTGAGTGAATTTTTATAACCAAAAGTTTTTTAAAACCCAAGTGTAGTAATAATAAGGAAAAAGTATAAAATAGTTTTTTTTTTAAAATAAAGATAAACTAACTATATAAAGAATTTACATAATTGCCATCATATTTAACCTTTCATAACGGTCAAAGGATGGAGGGGGCTATATGCCAAAATTTCAAACTTCAGGGGGGGTGGGGGGGGGGTATTTGCCAAAGCTTGAAACCTCAGGGAGGTGGATGAAAAATGCCCCTAAATCATCCATTTTTATTTTAGAAAGAGAGTTATATATTCTTAATTAAGATCGGTAGCACTCCATTTTTATATAGAAAGTGCCCAATTCGGGAAGGAATATGTCTATTTCTGTTAGAAGCATCATAACCATTCTAAAGAAGTGTTTGCCAAGGATATATCTGTTTCTAAATCATAAATGGAGTAATTCGTTTCTAATACAATTCACGAGTTCATTTTATACTCATAACTCATATACCGAATAGATTAAATTGATGCTTGATTCTTGATTGTTTCGAATCTTGTTACTTGTTTTCCTTTATTTTATTGTTTAGAAGTCATTTTGGTGAAAAGAGATGAAATGAGGTCAAAAAGAGGATTTCTAGGCTAAACATGCGAACCGGGAAGCTATGGGAAACGAGGAGGAGAAGTCGCTTGATTCAAGCGATCTCTTAGAGGAGAAGAGAGAGACGTAAGAGATCACTTATGTCTAAAGATGATGCAACCCTAAAATCAGCAGCCGCTGCATGCGATTGGAAAGCAATCGCTTAGACTCGAAAATTAGGTTTTGATGCAGAACTAAAGCCTGAAACCTTCCAAGCCCAATGGGTAATAAATAGAAGACCAAAAACTCGTGGAAAAAAGAGCTTCAACAACTTTAGGAGGGCAACAGAGATTTTCACCATACTTTTGGAGTTTTAGAGTTTATTGGATATTTTTGGAAATCTTTCGAGCTACAGAAGAATAAGAACGAGATATGCGATTGAGTTGATTTGGATTAGTACTTTTACTTATGGATAATCGTTTATGTTTTGGATTTTGTTTGTTATTTTGAGTTTTGTACTTTTTTTTTGGACAAGATATTCGTTTCTAGTTATTTTATAGAAGACAAAGTTTAGTTTTATATGTATTTATGCATTTATTTCGATTATGAGTAGCTAAATCCATCGCGTATCGTGAGAAGATGGGAGTATTTTGATAGAGATTACGTTGTGATGATTATGTTTAGATGATCGTGTGAGGTAAAATTCACCTTAATTGATAGCTTGGTTTTAATGCTTTGTGTGCATGATCAATACATATATGTTTGGATTCTTATAACATACGCACCAACAAAACTCATAGGATCGATCTCATAAGTTACACAATTCCACATGCATGTCTTGTGATGATTGTCATCTAGAAATCAAGGCGTAGGTAACTCACTGAGATGAATTCTTTTGGAGGAAAAGCGTACACAGAGTAACATTTTGAATTATAGAGTTGCCACAATTATTGGAATACTTTGTAGTTTAATATATCCCACATATGAATCGATCATGATTCATCACAACAATGATTGTCTGTAAGCCTTTGATCATATCTATCTAGTGAAACCTAGTTCATTATGATACCACTAGTTTATAACTGATTTAAATCTAAATTCACCCAGTGATTTTTGGTATTAATCATCCAATCCGAAATCACCCATTTGTTTATTTTAATTGTTAAGTCGTGAGTGTGGAAGGTGACAACTTCACATTCATTAGTATCCTTTTTACACAGATAGATAATTTAATAGTTAAAGTCAAGCGCAATCCTCCCTAGAGATTGATATTTGATGGTCGTAACTTACTCCCTTGTCTTACTCACCCATACACTGCGGTAATAAATTGCCGTAGAGTTCGGGCTCATCAACAATATTTTAGAAGTATACATATATTCAAAAATACTTGAAAATAGCAACAGATACACCAAGTGCTAAGTTGTAAACATCGTCAAAAAGTGGACGCTTATTAGAAAATTAATACATGGATACAAAACTTTTGATATGTTTCAATAAGTGTTTGCTCTATTACGACGATTCTCAAAGTAGCAGTAGGAATTCATATCTTGAGTAAAACAAGAAAGATATGAAGAAAGGCGAAATACGAATAGCAATTTCAACCCCGTCCGACATAAGAAGTTTTGAAGTACCGTTGTCGCCCTCGACTACAGTATTGTATATGTCATACACTACCATAAAATACATGATGTGTCATTTGAAATGTCATGTAGACAAGGAGCAAATGGTTCAGTCTGCATGTAATAAAGGTTTTTCTCAACTTTGGTCCCTTACTGAGTACTGATTTCATCTTTGGTCCTCTATTGAATTTTTTTGCTACTTTAGTCCCTAATAGAAAAAGTGGTTCCTTAAGACAAAAAACAGGAGTGCGATTTCAGAATCGCGACTTCTTTCCCAAATAAAAACATCCCTCATGTGACAATGTGCACAACACATGATTTTTTTTTTTGCCAAAAAGGAAGATTTCGGTGGAAAAGGGACCAAGTATGAATTGTGAGACAAATTAGATGACAAAGTTGCAAAAAAATTCAATAGAGGACCAAAGATGGAGTAAGTACTCATTAAGAGATCAAAGTTGAAAAAAACCCTGTGATAAATGGGAATTCGGTCAATGGCAAAAATTTAGATTTTATGGCTGAGACAAAAACTTCACACTTGGTATTTGGGGAACTCTTTAGTTCCTTATTCTTGTTGCCAATATTCGTGACCTCTACAACCTTTCTCCCAATCTCTGCATGATGTAAAAATACATCTTTCTAAATCTATTAATATCTGGACCAAAGAGCCATGACAAAATATCGATATTCTGTAACACCATCATTTGATGAGTTATGTTCGTTATGGTAGTTCGGTATTCAAACATAAGACGACTTTCAAAAATAGAACTTTTAAATTTGAGCTTTGTGCTATGAAAAATTAATGACTTTTGAGGTTATGACATATTCTCACAATTCTTTTGTTTACATGATATGGAGAGCGTTTAATCATTCCAATTGAAGCACCAAATTCTTTGATTATCATCGTCGACTTCTACCACCTTGACTGCATGTGTATAATGAATAGAAATGATAACCTGAAAAATAAAATACAGAGTAATGCACCTCATGTATTAAAAGGGTTAAGAAACGAATTGGATTTTCACATTCATCATATCCCAAATAATGCATTTCGCCCAGATAGATAATATATTGAGAGTTTTGGTAAATTACAAATTGGTGGCGAAGGTGTATACCTTGAAAACTTCCATATTGATTTACAAATATAATATGTCACACTTAAGATGCGATGCATTACAAAATGAACTTTTTTGTCAATACAAAAAAACACTGTGATAGATTTTATGATCCCAATAAAATCAAAGACAACATTAATGCTAGACGAGATCCATAATTGTTGACGAGAGAATTAATTTTGCAGCTTGGTGCGGATGGTAATTGCAATATCCTATTTTTTTTAGTATTATTTAAATTGGACTTTCATAGCTAATAATATTGATATCCCAAATTAGGTTATTTAATGTGTGTTTGTGTATTATTGTTATTATTATTATTCTTATTATTATTATATGTAAATACTAAAGTGGGCCTTAAGATAAGTAATGTTAATAGTTAATTAAGATTGTAACAACCTGAATGTATTTTTTTATAAAAGGGCCAAGTAATTAAGCCCATGGTTATTGTAAACTAATATATTAATAAAGGGTTAAGGGGTTTACTTTCTGTCGTGCAAACCTGTTCCTTTTTCCAAAACTCCGCAGCCGCCGATTCCTCTTGTCATCTCATAGGTAAATTGTTCTTTACTTTTGATTGTTCGAATTCTGTTTCTAGTCATATGTTTAATTGCAGATTATATATTTTATCATGCAATTGCTTGAGGTGTGGCTCACGGTTTTTGAAAAAGAAAAGGGTGAATTAAGAGGTCTTGGGTATTATGTGTGTGTATTTTGTGTGATGTATGCCTGAATGTATATTTATTATGTATGTTATGTGATATGAGCTGGTATGTGTGTTGTGAGTGTGTGCAGTGTGTGTTTGTGAGTGGGCTACGTGTGAAGTGTTTGTCTAAATGCATATGCGTCGTGTGTTTGCATTGGAAGAATAAGTAATTGAGGGTTAATTAGTGGTTTGAATGTTATTATTTAATAGGCAATATAAGTAAGAATGTGGAAGGAAACTCACTACAAATCGAATTTCAAAGTTTTGATTTTTGCCTTTCTTATTTTGAAACTGCATTGAGAACCTTGTATGTTTAAACTTTGAGTAAAGCATCATCTGTACTTGTTTTATGTTCTCACAAGTAAAATATAGATAAATATAGATAAGATTACTAATCGTTAACCTAAATACTTATTCTATGTGAATATTAAATCAGTGGACATTTATATATAATAATTTCTAAATTTCGACGGTGGAATAGAACTCCAGCTTTTCTTTTACGATAAATTACCATGGTCTCATTCCCTATGTTTATGTATTAGGAAACGTACGTGCATATAATTTGTAAGTTGATGTGCTAGAACCTATATAAAATTAGAAAGACTAAGCATGCATTATTATAAATAGTATGTTGTTTTACTTGATTCGTGGAGTACTATATGCATGACTACTCGGTATGTTATAGTTCTTGTATGACATGAACATTTATGGTTAGTATTAGTTGTCATTATTCGAATTTTGATCGCTTAGATTAGGATGTAATTGAATGTTTTTGAAGTTGAATTTTCGTTTGCTCTTAGGTGATCGATTGTCCCTATATTTCCAGTCATCTCTGTAAGCATTTTAGGTGAATGTTCCCAAAACTCTATTTATTTGCAAAACTGGGAGGAATGCTTGTATATGTATGTATGTTTCTTATAAGAGTATCCTTACACTGCTTTTGTAAAGTAAGCAAAATGTTTAATTTTTTTACTGTAAAAGAAATTAAATTGGTTATGATGATCACATTTTCGGTTATGTTCAGTTCAGTTATTAGTTAGTTGGATCCAACTTGGCTCGGTTAGGCATGGAGTATTGCTGGGAAGCAGAGAGCTGTCGGTAGTGCTCCATGTCCCCTTGCCCCTTCTCCTTAGACACGGCGGGAGGTTTGTTGTGTCTCTGGAGATCATTCTCTACACATGTATCATGGCATGTGATTAGTTTCCAGGGTAGCTCATTGGACGGGGCGATAAGGAGTGTTCGTGTGGGGTGTTAAGGTTGACGGCATCAACTATATTGTTGATCATCATAATTAATTAAAATAATCGATATGCTTGTCTTAAGTTATTATTATTTAGTACCAACATTCATTTCTTCGTTGTGGTAAAATAATGATCTTGTCTCGTTTGGTATTGTTTCAAAATTCTGAACTTCAAATAAATTATTGGTACCTAATAATAATATACTTGAGTCACAAAAAACATAATTTTGCATGTATAGTTTATTATGTTTTGAAAGAAAATGGTAATGCACTTTCACACACATCGAGCACTCACTGAGATTTTTATTTCATTAGTTTTATTTTTTTCCTTCCTTCCAGAGTAGGGAACCTTCAGGACAAGACCTCATTTTGGTGTTTGGAGTTCACCAATTAGAGTTATAGATTAGAGTAACGTATTAGAGTTTCTTCTGTATTTATTAGTTAACTCTCAACTATCATGTTAATTATCCCTTGTTTAGTTAGTTCAGTTATTCTTGTGCTGTTTTGTTTAGGCTTGAATTTTGGGGCTGTTACAGTAATAGTGCAAATGTAAACCGGTGTATTGCCTAAGTAAGAAGCAAATGGTAAGAATATGTGAATTGCTGTGTGATCTATGATTTCAGGATAGATACGAGTATAATATATCATGTCTCCAAATGCAACAACTTCCCCTTGGTGGGACGAAAGTCATGAGTATCATGTTTTTATGCAAAGGTTAGTGCAAATTGCAGTTTGTGACTGCTTATCTTATAGTATTTGTGGAGGTCAAGATATTTCTTAGAGTTTTGTGTGCTACTGAAATACGCAAATCTAACATGAAATTATTCGAGAGTTCAATTGCCCCGGCCATATTCAAGTTAAAAAAATAACTCATTTGTTTTATTCAGTGAAGTATTTGTCGATAGTTGGCTGGTCTAATATCATGAACGTATTCTTTTATTCAATGGATCATTTGTTGATAGTCGGCTGGTCTAGTATCGTGAATATACGAATTTGAGTGCTAACTAGTAATGTTTATTCCACCTCGCTTTAAAATTTGTTTATATTAACTTTTATTACTTTTATGTTTAGGTGCATGCTCAGATTGAAGAGCTAAGCAGGTAATAAAGCGCATGTTGAAGGGTATCCTCGAAATCATACCACAAATTCAAAATGTTTTTAGCGTAGCGGAATATGGATTCTTAGGTAACATGTATAATTGGTCCGATAGCTCGCCAATAAATTAACAAAGTAACTGCTTATTTCTACTTATAAATATATAATCTTAAACATGATCTGTTAGTTTTGGGGCTGCTGGACGTTATACTTGGGCCAAAATGGAGTCTGAACCGTTAATTAGTCCTCTGTTGGATCCATTTGATCGTTAGGTCACTTTTCAGAGTTTTTTGCAAAAATAGTCCCCTAACTTTTCCCTTATTGCAAAAATAGTCCTCTAAATATTTTAATCGCAGAATTTGTCCCTTAACGATTCACCTTTTGCAAAATTAGTCCTCTGATGACGAAATATTCCAATATCCGATGTGAAACGTCTCGTGAGCAGCACATGAGGCTTAAATAGGGGTATTATAGACAATGGACACAAATTCTCACGTGATAGAAAAAATGTTAGTTAGAAAACGTCTTCTTCCTTAAATGTGAACCAAAAAAACACTAATCAGACTTATCCCCACTCTTACAAAACAATACACAATAAGATTTATCCCCAAATTGAAAGCGACGGACGAACAACGCTAATTCCCCAAAATCTCAAAACAATTGCCCATACCCAATTCGCAAAAAGACGACCCCATTCGGAGAGATCTCGTCGTGGGCAGTCTGCCATAGAGTTTTGGGAGAAAGTTGACGAAAAGGTTTGGACGAATTCGTCGAATACATTGCAATGTGACATTTCAGCAATTAGTTAGGGGTTTTCTGGTCATTTTGGATTTTACAGCAAAATTAGGGATTTTCCTGAAATTTAGGGATTTTCAACAAAATTAGGGTTTTGCTGAAATTTAGAGATTCTCGACAAAATTATGGGGTTTTCATCAAATTAAACGTAATGTAATGTAAATTAATCCTAGGGTTAGGGTCTTCAATTTGGGGATTGATTTTTTGGGGTGGATTTGTAATTTTGGAATAAAGAAGGGCTTGGGTAGTGGATTTAAAGAAGTTAGACAGGGAATTTGTTTTAGGGAAAACACGATTTTGCCAACTGGTGCAGATGGCACGTGTGAAAAGTATCTAAAAGAAATATAATTATTTTTTAATTAAGTCCGCCGCCTACAGTGCCTGGAGGACTAATTTTTCGAAAGGTGAATGTTAAGGGACGAATTCTGCGATCAAAATAATTAGAGGACTATTTTTGCAAAAGAGAAAAGTTAGGGACTATTTTTGCGAAAAACCCTCACTTTTCATGTCTAATATTAGTTAGAATTCCAAATTAGAAACTAAGAAATAAGGAAAATTATCAGAACGAAAGTAACAAGATTCATCAATATCCAAGTATAAGTAAGCCTACTGACTAGTTTAAAAGTTTTAAGTAACTAAACATTTTTCTGAGCTATTGATGACGTTCTTGTTCATTTGAAACTTGTGACTTAACATACAAGTTCTAACAATAGAAACGGTAATAATCACAACAAACAACATTGCTAACACTGATTATAGGAATGTAATAATCTAAAAGAATTGCATCTCTAACTATGGCCATAATTAGTCGTGGACTATCATTCATCCTAATAAGGCTAATTAAGATAGGTGGAGATTATATATTAATATCAAGTCTCTCTACCATTTTAAGCTTTTAGAGAGAATGATATCAAAGTTCTAGCCAAATAAGAGGTCTTCGATTAGAATTTCATAGCCACTCACTTATAAAAAATGACACATATGAGACGTAACAAAAGATTTACAGGCAGGGGCGGAGCCAGGGGGGGGGGGGGGGGGGGGGGGCATTGGGGGCCACCGCCCCCCCCAGCCCCACCCCACCCCCTATAGGCTATATACATACATATATGTATAAATAAATAAATAAATAAATAAATATATATATATATATATACATATATGTGTGTATATATATATATATTGTATATTTTTTAATACTATTTGTACATATATATTTTTAACATAATACTTATATATATTGTTAAACATAATTTTACATAATCTGAAATTATGACATAACTATATACTCAAAGTTTTTGTAGTATTTTCTAATAACTTATAAAATGGTTTAATTTCACAATAAAATTAATTCGTATTTCTTATCTTACTTTCTGAGTTTTATCTAAATTTTCTCTTACTCCTTTATATAGTTAACAAAGTACATGTAATATAACATTTGAGTGTATATTTTACTTTTAGGATGATTTAATATTTTTCTTAAACTTTTTAACATGAAACATGTTGTTCTGTATTGAAAAATTAATTGAGATAAAGTTAAAGATTAGAGCTAAATTTAATTTCTTTAGTATTGCACTAATAATTTATACCTTGATATTAATTTAGATATAAGTTAATATCCTCTTAAAACATGCGACACAATTGTAGATGTCTAAATGACCATATATATCTTAGGAGCGTATACAATATCTCTAGTTCGTATTCACATATTTTTTGTATATATTAATCTAGTTTTACTTTAAAACTCTAAAAATTGTTAGCTATATATTCTGTTAGTAGTTTTTTAAAATTTAATATAAATATCTAGTTAAAATACTTATGTTTTGACGATGAAATACTTTAAAATGAGTATATTAGCAAAAAAAAATTTCTCATTTTAAAATATATTAACAAAAGTTGTAGAATCGGGAGCAAGTAAAGGAAACAATGAAATAAAACACAAATAAATCCCAAAATTTCTAAATAATAATAACAAACGACGCAATAACAAAAAAAAAAAATATCACATAAATTTACTTATTCCTTCAGATACACGATTAAAGTTCCAACTAATACCCTAACCTCGCCATTGTTACTGATCCCCCTCAAACGCGGACACGGGGAATGATTTGGAAATCCCAGTCGAAGTCCCAAACGTAATTTTGCCCGAATCAGGGTCCTGAATCGAAATCTCCGAAATGGTGATCCAGACGAGGAGCTCCTTGCTCTTGACACCTGTCAGCTGCTTCATCCGCCGGTCCTCGACGAACGCCGTGACCTCAGTGTCGTACCACACGCTGCGACTGATCTGACGGAACACGTGCGTCTTGCTCTTCTTCTGCTTCAGCCACACGAACCCTGAAGACTGGTTGTGTCCGACCTCAATGACGTCGTCTAAGGGGAGGATGCCTTTGGGGAGGTTGAGTTTCTCCAATAGCTCGATGGATTTCTTTTTGCATGACTCGTCACCGGTGTATATTTCGGCGTTTTCTCGGTGCATGGCGATTTGCTGCGACGACATTTATGATGATTGATCAGGAAAATGTAGGATTTTTTTTTTGTTTGCGGTTGTGTGATTTGTAGGATCTGAGTTTGAATGCGGAAATATATGAAGAGATTTGTTTCGCAGACTGAAAATATTATAGGTAAATTTAGTGAGTGACATATTGTAAATGTGGTGGCCAATAATGTAGATTAATAAGGGGACGGAAGGGTGTGAAGGGTATTATACTATTTTTTATGTTCACGGCAATAACACTATATGTGCAGAAACTTTGCGGTTTGATTTTGTGGTTAAATCTAGTTAATCGAAAGATTAAATTGAAGTGGATAGATCTTTGTTATTGTAGTTTTACCGGAGGGAGAATTACACAAATTAACCATGAACTATGGGTAAATTACGCAAACTACTTCTCATCTTTGAGAAATTACACAAATTACCTCTGTAGTTAACTTCTTGTAAAAAACCCTAACAGAGTTGGTGAAATTCCATCTATACCCTTGTCAGGAATTTTTTTATAAAAAGTAACAACTATTTGTAAATAATAATAATAATAATAATAATAATAATAATAATAATAAAAACCGAAACCAAACCCAGCCAGACCACTTCCACCGCCCACCCCACCCATCTACTGCAGATCTTCTCCAGTGCCGTCGTGACTTGATCGCGATGAAGCTCTGGCCACTACGAAATGTTCAGGTCGCTTGTGGTTGAAAAACTTGCACCACAGCGGAAATTGACGATTTTCGTCGCAGTCCAAGCAAAATTGAAATTCGCTGGCAGCGGCCCACCACTTATGGTCGTGCGACGGCATGACCTTCCCAGTGGGGGACGTCGTGCAACCGATTTCAATGAGTTGTGAAACGAGGAAAATGATGACTTCCTCGATTCAGTTTTATCTTTTTTTTTTGCTATTTATATTATCAAGAAAATAAAAACCTACTAAAATATTTTCAAAACATTAAATAAAGTCACAATATCTGAAGTAATAAATATATTTTAAAAAATAACATGTAATTTTGTTTATAAAAAAATGACTTTTTTGTTATTTTTTTAGAATTTAAATAGAAATATATAATTTCTAGAATTAAAGAATAGTTTATTTGGGGGTAATTTTGGAATACAAGGAATTTTTTTGGATGACTTCATATTTTTCCGTTAGTTTTGACACTTTAAGGTGGTATTTGTTATGACAAACATAAAATAAGGGTAGTTTGTGTAATTTCCTAAAGATGTGGGATGGTTTGTGTGATTTTTCCATTATTCAAGGGTGGTTTGTGTAATTCTCCCTTTCCAATAATATTGGTTGTTAAGATAATATGTGTTATATATAACATAATGTGTTGTAATGGAAAAAGAAAAGCAACAAAGTATAAATGACAATCAGATTTAAAAGTGATTCAGACAATTTGTCATAATTCACGAGGCGTTCTGCCTAAACAGAATTGAACTTTCGTTTACAGAATTTACAACGACTCTTTAATCAAAAACTAAGACAACCACTCGTTTTTGAGTTCTCACGTAATTTCTCCCGTTACTCCCCTCAATTATTTTTACTCTTAGTATAGAATAACTCAAAGGCTCAAAGCTCTCGATTTTTTCATTTAATCAGATGTTTACAAGGAAAAACACTTTTGAGATACTTGAATCTTCCATCTGCTCCAAAATTTATACAAGTTTGGGTCGTGCCTTATTTCTGAAAGAACGCTTCTTGTTTCAACAACTCATAATAACATCATTATGATTTGTGTGCGAGACTTCTTGCAACTACGAGCTTGATTGTTTCGTCAATCACAGCCTGATTGTTGTCCAATATTTGACTTTTTGAAATTTTTGAAGATCATTTTTTTGCGAACTAATTAATTGTTTATTTACTTATCATAAATTAATATAAGATCAATTAATCATAAATGTGAAATCAGATATATCGACTTCTGTTGTGCGTAGATATTCTGATTCGGCATAATTTTCTGCAAGAGATTTACGACTAATTTCCATATAACAATATTTAACCTAGATAATTTATAACAACAAAGATAGTTGATGATGACCCAATTAAATTCGTAAGACAAAGATTAGTCTTAACAGAAATAATCTCTACCGAAACGATATGAATTTATAAACCTTGAAAATTATTTCATTGTCTAATTAAGGTGTCAATTAATATTTCCTTAAGGCTCATTTGGTTCCCAGGAAAATGTGGGAAAGAAAATAAAATAGGAAAAAAAATTACTTTCTTATTGTTTGGCAACTCAAGAACTTTCCTTAGAAAAAAAAACGAAATCTCAAGAAAAGGGAGAAAAATGGTTTCTTCTACACAAATATGTGAAATATTATCATAACTAAAAATATTTAGGCTTCTCAATTTTGTACCTATCAAATAGGTAGAGAAAAATCATCAAAACTTAAATCTTTTCGTGAAATTTTCAAAACTTTTGTATTCCCACCAGATTAAAATGAATACTTAAATTCAATCTCTCTCTCTCTCTCTCTCTCTCTCTCTCTCTCTCTCTATATATATATATATATATATATATATATATATATATATATATATATATATATGCTCGATTAAATTTTTAAGAGTTAAGTTTTTATAATATCAATCAATCTTCTTCATCTACTCAAGGTATCAAGTTGTTGATCTAGTTTATATTTTCATTTTATAATATATTGCTTACTTTACTAATTATTAACAATAATATATATTAAATTAAGCGTGTTGAAGCTGCAAGAAGAATACTTTCATTCAACGTAGTAACTGATATAGCAATGAACCTGGTGATTTTTTCCTCCTCTATTATGCCTGTGAAAAATCCAGGCGGAAGACATAGCTGGTTGCAGAAGTTTCAATTTGGATCGGACTCGGTGTATGAGAATCATTATTAAGTTTGATATATGCAGTGTTTTAAATGAAGTTTTCATACTAACACTTACGCACTTAATTTTTCTAATTCTTCTCATTATTATGATTTGATTGGGAGATATCGGGAAAAATGTTTTCTTACTATAATCATGCAGTCTATTAGACTAGTTTTTGCCCCTGAAGTCTTTTTGTTTTTGTTTTTTTTTGCTTGAGGGTGACCAAAAGTGTAAGTTTGGGAGTGTTGATATGAGTGTAATTTTTTTGCAATTTATCTTGTCCTTTTACTTGCTTTTACCCATGATCTTGTGTATTTTTCATGTATTTTAAGTTTTGATTTTTTAATTGTGTTTTATTGGTGTTGAATCAAGTAATACAATAATTAGTGAATAAAGCACAGTAGAATGAGGCAAAACGAGAACACTAGAGCCAACTATAAGTTTAAATGAGTGAAATAGATGAAGGAAGCTGCACCACTGCTGTCCAATAGCGCAGGCAATGCTGCTTTCTCAAGAGCGCATTCAATGTTTCCTCAAAGAGTTGGCAACGCTCGTCTAAACGGAGCTTTGACAACATTGGTTCCTAGGGTGATCACACTAGCCATGCGTTGAGTTTGACCTAGTAGCCCAGACTGGCAATGATGCATAGTAGCGCGATCATGGTGCCATAAAAAATTGTGTAATTCAAGGCATATCTTCTAGAATCGGAGTTCAACAAGGAACGTACATTTTGAAGAGACTTGATGGACAAACATTAATCCTCACCACATCTATAAAAGGCCCTGAAGAGTCTCACAATCAACAAAAATTAGTACAGTAGATTATGAATCAACATAGCTTAGTTAAACACTTAGTTTTATTTTATTTTCTTGGTTTTATTTTACTTTTGTAAGAGCTTTTGCACCGCATTCTTAAATCTGAGCACTATGCTAGCCTAAATTTCACCATTGTTTAGAGTTCGTAAATTTGGCCATATAGAGAGGAAAATATAGAAAGGGAATTGAAATTTCTTTCTGAATCAGAGTAAAATTAAATCAAAATTAAAAAGATAATGGTAGAAAGGGAATTATTTGTTTCCAGCCTCAAAAACCGCCCATTCCCTTTCCATCTACATCAAAATTTAAAAAAAAAAAAAAAAAAGGAGCAACGGACTGTCCGTTTCTGCGTTGATAAGGGAGGGGCAAATTCTATACACCTCCCCTGAGGTTTCTTCTCTCTCCATCCACCTCCCCTCTAGTTTTGATTTTCCCATCCACCTCCCCTCTATAAGTTTGATTACCATTCAACCTTTAAATTGAAGGGTAATATGGTCAAAAAAAATTTGAAATGTAATTTATTAGATATAAGATTTATTTATTGCAAAAAGAACTAACATTCTTTATGTTGAATGATGGTTCATTTTATTAAAATTTATCAATTGATTATGGTATCATATTTATAGACTTGACAATTTGTCAATTCTTTTACTGAAAATAAACTTAACTCAAAATTGTAATTAAGCATGAGTATAGAATTTTTGCCTTTTTCCCCCAAATATATGAAAAACAGAAAAATGTATTGATTTGTAAATTTTCATAACATTTATTTTTGACAAAAATATCTTTTTCAGTACAATTTCTTGAATAATCTTTATTTAACGTGTTAATTAAAATACAATGAATGATAATTTTACTTTTTATTATAAAAATTATTCAGTTGTGATATGACTTTCGTTAGCAAAATGAGATCACATTCAATGTTCAATATAAGCCTTGTTATTGTCTTTTGCTTTTAATTACGTTTTGTTTTATTGTAATAACATTAATTAAAGAATTTGACCATATTATCCTCAAAATTGGGATAAAAAAGGTCTCTGTCAAATAATTAAATAATTAAGAAAAAAATTCTTCTATTACAAGCCTTTTTTTGAAGTTAACAAAGATATCGCATACATGAACTTGAAGTTACTTTGAAAACTATGATTATACAAGATTTGATTAAATACTTTATTAAATGATATTACAGTATATACAAAACCTAATTAGATAAAAAAATAATAATAATAGGGCTTATGCTGAATTTGACCTCATTTTGCTAAACAAATTACGAAACAATAATCATTTTTTTATTATTATTTTAAATTTAACAGTTGTATTTTAATTAAGCCATCGTAGATAGAGATTCTTTAGGAAATGTTTAAATTAAATATTAAAAAAATGTACACATCAATACATATTTATTGAGAAAAAATACATAAAAGGCTATACACAGGCCTAATGCAAGTCCAAATTAAATTTATTTTTAATAAGAGAATTCACTAATTATTAAGTCTGTAAATAATTAATACCATAATCACTTAATAAACTTAAAAAAAAATGAGTCATCATTCAACACAAAGCATGTTATACTTTTTTTTTATAAATAAATCTTATATCCAATAAATATCATTTAACAAGTATTTTTACTAAAGTACCATTCAATTTAAAGGTTGAGTGCTAGCCTACTTTATTGAGGGGAGGTGGATGGAAAAATCAAAACTAGAGAGGAGGTGGATGGAGAGAGAAGAAATCTCAGGGGAGGTGGATAGAATTTGCCCACAAGGGAGAGTGCCAACTGCTCCCCACTTCTTCCTCTTGTTCCCATTTCCACACAGACAGATCGCCTGCCTCTTTTTTCTCTTCTCCTTCAATTCAATTCAGTTAAATCTCTCTGATTTTGTTTTTAATTTTGATTTTTATTTTGGCTCTCACTCTTTTTTCTCTTTCTTGCTGTTACCCGCACCAGAGAGAGAGAATAAATGGGTTGTTAACTTAACTACTATTATTATTACTGAATGTGAATTGGAAAAATTGTAACTATTCGTTGCTTTTTTTCGTTTTCTGTATTTTCAATTTTCTTAATTATTTTTGGTTGAAAAAAGAAAAGAAAAGGCATTTTGATGCCTTATGTTAGGGTGGCTTTCTTTTGGTGTCATCCGCCAGTTTTCTTTTTAAAGACTAAAGCTTTGTTTTTTCTTAAAAATTATTAACAGAAGATTTTTTAGTCATACACAAAAAATTCAAAACATAGGTAGTTGGAAATTAATCCAACTCGATTAACTTATACAAATATCTTTCTTTTGGATTTTTACAAACCATTTGGCACATCAGACCAGAATCGAAGTTCATACAGTCTTTCACTTTTTTTTTTTTTTTTTTTAATTTCTTTTGCAAGTTTCGAACCATTATCACGGCGTCATAAGTTAAAACTTAAAACTTAAAACTAAAAACTAAAAACCCATTGATTTTTTTTATATAGCATCCTCTGTTTTTGTTTGAAAACAGAGGATTGAGGCAGTAGCCCACTGCCTCATTCCTCTGTTTCAAACTGCAGATTAAGTCCCTGTTTTTTGAGTTTCTAATTGTAGTTTAGTCCATGTTCTTTGAAATATTGCAATTTAGTTCTTGATTTTTTGATATAATTTCAATTGTGTCCATGCTTTATGAAATAATTGTAAGTAAGTTCCTAATTTACTATCAAATATTATTAACTTAGTCCTTGATCTTGTGATATAATTTCAATCGTGCCCATGTTTTATGAAATAATTGTAATTAAGTCCCTAATTTACTATAGAATATTATTGACTTAGTCCTTGAGATCAATTTCAATTTTGTCCATGTTTTATGAAATAATTGCAAGTAAGTCCCTAATGTACCATCACATATTATTAACTTAGTCCTTGGTTTGTGCAAAATTGAAATTTTTGAAACAAGTTTTTAAAATACATATTAAAAATCAAGATGATTTTGATTAAATTAAATGAAAAGTTATGGTAAGGACTTTTAGGTGATATCAAATAAATAAAGTAACATTTCATTTTATAAAGATATTTTTGGCAGACATCATAATAAGTCTGCTCTATTGGATAATAATTATATATTTTGTGAAACTAGAAAACATATTACTTAAATTTGAATAAATATGAAAATTCCTTCTTGTCCTTGTAATCTTTGAAACTCTAGCGGAATCTTTTTCCATGAAGAGATGTCTTTGTGATTTCAAATCTTTAAAAAGATTATAATCTATCTTTGTGATTTCAAATCTTTATAAAGATTATCCTTTGATTAGACTTATCACAATGACGTTGTAATAGAATTGCAAATCTTGCTTATAACTATTACGTTTAATAGATGATGCAATAAACTGATAAAGTATTATAAATGAATATTGTTAACTATCTTAATTTTGTTAGTGATGTTTAATTTATTCTCTAAATACCTAGATAATACAATTTCATTAGTTTTAGCAAAAAGTTAATTTGCATTCTTTGAGACTAAACACGCACGAATACGATGGGGAAGAAAGAAATATTAGAGACCTTTTTGTTATTTCTTTGATTTGTTAATCCATTAAGGAAATTATTTGTACGTTTACTTTTATCTTGAAAATTCAAAACTCAAATGCATATTTTTTATGATAACATTTTACCTACCCTTGGAAGGTTCAAACAAATCTATTACAAAGATATAAATTAGTTGGTAAACATTCATAATCTATTCCTAAGTCGTAAAAAGGTTTCATATAGCCTATTTGTAATTATTTATGGGACAATAAAAGTTTATATTTCTAAATATGTATTTAATTGCAAAAGGATCTTGTTTAATTGTACTCTTTTATAATAATACATAGTGTCTGAAGCTTTCGAATATGAAAATGAAATTGAAAAGTTATTAAACTTAAGGAGTGTTGAAAGTTTTTCGAACCTCAAATCGTCCAACAATCAAGCGAGGGCTCTAGCAACATATCTTTTATGAGTATTACCAAAAAACAGTCTCTTAATTTTAGGGTGGTTGTAAGAATTAATTTGAAAAAGATAACAACTAACTAATTTTATTTTTTATTTTTAAACGAGAGTGCGCTCAAGATATTTATTTACTCTTTGACTCGCGACTATATTAATAAGCTTGTACTTGTATTATATTGTAATATATTTGTTTTACATCATTAGAAAAATGCAATTGACTATGGTTTAGTATGGCATTAAGCGAATTCTTAAAAATAATTATATTTATCTTTCTAGAGTTTTAATAAGATCTTGATGTGGTCATAAAAATATTAAAGATATCCCTCAATCTTTTCCCATTTTCCATTTTTACTATTACAACATCTTATGCACAGGCATTTAGCTTGTCCTCGATTTAACAACCGAGTTTGCAAAAATGCAAATTCCAAAAATCTGTCAACACCTTGTTCGGAATGACTAATCAAATTCTGGTTATGATCCTATCTATCATAGATCCAACTTCAATCTTCATTGTTATAATTGTAATTAAGAATAATACGGTTCGACAAATTAAAATCAAATTGACAAATAATAATAATAATAATAATAATTAAACTAGAATATATCTATATAAAAGTTTGTAAAAATCACAAAGCTTAATTAAATTAAATGGACAAGAATTTCAACATATATGTCACACATCAATCTGTAAATATACTTCAAATTACATGAACTATAGTGCTAATTTTAGCTAGTTAATAGTACGTATTTTAATAAGCAACAAAAAAATTAAATATATATGAAAGAAAAATACCTCTTGATGTCGGAGTTGTTGGAGAATGGAGATCAACGCGAATATGTAAATTTAGATTTTTTTTTTTATAAAAAAATTAAAATTTGAAGAGGACTTTTTTAGGAAAAAAACATAGTTTTTTGTGAATAAAGAGGAATAGAAAATAGAGTTGAAGAACATAGAAAATGGATGATGTAAGAAGGCTAGGTGGAAATAGTTGTAAAGAGAGCAGAAAGAGAATATTCCCTTTCTATGGCAGAAAGGAATATATCCCTTTCTATGGCAGAAGGGGATAAGTCCCTTTCTAGGGTCACGCGGATCGTGCACGTGGCATGATCCGCGTGAGTGTAGAAAGGGAAATGTCCCTTTCTTCAAATTTAGGTGGATTCTATAAATACCCTCCATATTTTACTCTTCCTCAAATTCTCACTTCCTCCATCTCAAATCCTCTCCTTGGGCGAAAATAACACCATTCTCTTCATCTTCTTCATCTCTTTTTTTTTTTTTTTTTTTTAATTTATGCTTAGTTGTTTAATAGTTTTTGATATTTTTATGTAATTAATAATATATATTGTATTTTCATCCATGAAATTTTTATGTTTTATCCATAATTAATATATATTAATACTATTTTGCTATTTCATGTAAAATAGTAAAAATATATTCTATTTTTAATTAATCACCCTACTAGTTATAATATTGTAAGTAGTGTAAATATATAATTTAATATGTTAGAATTTATATATATATATATATATATATATATATATATATATAAATAATGTATATAGTATACAACACATAGTTACAAGTTAAAAAACTTAATTTTATATTATTCAAAAACTAATTACAGTAAAAAGTGGCAGTAAAATGCTTTTTTTTTTGAATTCGCGGAAAGTGTGGAAACGGATATTTCCGTTTTTGTTTCTGAATTTTTTTTTAAATTTTAATTCAAGGTGTAGAAAGGGAATTGTTTGTTTCTGTAATAAAATACAATATATATATATATATATATATATATATATATATATTTTGAAAAATACGGTAGAAACGGATTATTCCCTTTCCCAAGTTTTCACAATTCAACTTTTCCCGCCACTCCCGCCTATTTTTTGGCCTGACAATGTGTCAGTGGATAGAAAGGGACAAAGTTGTTTCTGCGTCAGAGAAAGTACCTAGTCCCTTTCTACTAGAGAAAGGGATTGTTCTATTCCTAGGCTAGAAAGGAAACTTTTTCCGCTTTCTGAATTTTCTTAGCAACCACACCTACAGAAAGGGATTTTAGAAAGAAAATTTTGCCTTTCTATTGCTATATAGAAACGGATTTTTAGCCTTTAGAAAGGGCTTTGAGGCTTTTTATATGGACAAATTTTTGTAGTGGTTGGTAGGTTGATCTTCATTCTATGACTTTTTGATACTTCTATTCTGTTAATTTGAGTTTATTGTTTACGACATTGTCTCAATTTTAATGCTTTTATGTGTGTCATGAACATATGAATGATTCGATTAGTACATGCACGATTTTTGTATACTAGATCTCATATGGCATTGACCTGTTTCCTCATTGTGTGGCTTGACAACATGCAGGGTTCTTTGGTTGTATTATATAGAGGTTGTTGTGCTTGTTACTCTTGTTCCAATCCTTAAAAGTTTTAGTATCCTGGTTTGTTCCACTTCGTAGGACTAGTACATTCGGTTGTTGTAACCTAGTAGGATTTGCAACGAAAACTATTAGTTGATATGTCTTAATTGCGTGTTTCAACTAGGTAATAAAGGAAATTTTACATAACCATTTAATTTGAAACAAAATCAGCAATTACCGCAGTAAACAATAACTCAATGATGCGTAATGATTATAATAAAGATGAATGAATAGATGCGTCTCCTATATATGAAAAATGAATTCTGAAAAAAGAGTTCATCTCTTCTGATTTACTATTTTTAGTATTTTTTGTTTATTAGTTGTTAATCATAATTTCTTGAAACCCCTTGTTAACTATTATTTAAAGTAGATAATTAATTAGTACTCTGATTGATAGCATTTTCTTTAATGAGATACGACATTTTAAGGCATTAATCCTTACTTCCCTTCATGATTTACAATTCTTGCACTTGTGATTAAATAGTTTGGCTCTTGCGAGCCTATCAGTGCGTCAACTAGGGTAATTTGCATTGGTTAATTTGATGTGAAAATGTTTATGAGTATTGAGAAGGATGACAGGAGACGGTGGAACGATAACAGCCAAGGTGGGAGTAACGATGGGCAATGGGACTTGTAGCTTTGGTGCTGCGGGAAATGTGATATCCACCTTGAAGCGATCAGACAACGGCTAGCTAGGTGACGGATCAAGAGGGAAAGAGATGCTCGTTGGAGACTTAGAGTAAGTGACCGAGATACTACATAAAAGTTTGAAAATAAAATTTTAATTTTTCGAAAGATTATAACATGGTTATATAGTCACAGAGTATTCACCAAAATATTACTCTTAAACTAAAAACTATACCATAGGAAGGAAACTGAATACACAAATAATATATAAATTAATTCATTAATAGAACTCGGTCTAAAAAAGTAGCCTCGTTGTCCCTCGTTGTTCAAGCTAAAATCTAGACTTAACTGCATTCTCAACGCAAATCATCAATATCTGGCTTTCTAAATGGATTAACAAAATGTCTAAAATTCTCCTAAGTTACTGATCAACCCGAACTCCATGGCAATTTATAACCGCAAGTGTACAAGTGCAAATAATACAGGGGAAGTAAGTTATGAACCTTAAATATTGATCCCTAGCTAGGGAGGATTGCGCTTGACTTTAACTACTAACTTATCTATCTGTGTAAAAACAAAACCAAAGAATGTTAAGCTGTCACCTTCCACAATCACAATTCAATAATGAAAGTAAACAAATGGGAGATTTTGAATTGCATAATTAACAACTAAGAATTAAGATTACTGAATGAATTCAAGACTTAAATCCATAATAAACTAGCGGTACCGTAAGGAACTAGGTTTCTTTGGATAGATATAATCAAAGGCTCATAGACAAACCATTCTTACGATGAATTATGATCGATTCATGTGTAGGGATATATTAAATTATGAGATATTCATATAATTGTGGGTGTGACACTCTGCAATTCGGAATGTTACTATGTTATACTCTTTTCTTCTAAACGCATTCATCTTAGTGAATTACTCTTTTCTTTCTCGTTTTGAGTGACACAGGTCGAACTCCTACTCTTTATTTCTAGACGCCAACCATCATAAGACATTTGGAATTGTATAACTTATGAGATCTATCCGATGAGTTCTTCTGTAGCGTCTATCATAAGAATCAAAACAATTATATGTTGATTAGGCAAACATAGCATTAAAATCAAGTTATCAATTCAGATTAATTATTCCTCTCACAATTATTTCAACATAATCATCAAACAATAATCTCTATCCATATACTTCCATCGCATCACCATACGCGGTGGATTTAGCTACTCATAATTGAAATAAAGCATAAGCACATATAAAACTAAACATGATCTTCAATAAAATAACTAAAAAACGAATTTATTGTCCAAAACAAAAGTACGAAACTTAGAATAATAAATAAAATCCAGAATATAAACAAATGCCCAAAAGTAAAAATACTAATTCAAATCAACTCAATCGCAGATCTCATTCTTGCTCTTCTGTTGCTCCAAAAGTTGTTTCAACCTCTTCCAATAACTCCAATAAACCCTAATGTAGCACTCTTCACACTGGAACCCCCTTTTCCGCGAGTTTTTGTCTTCTATTTATATTCCCTTGGGCTTGGAAAGTCTCAAATCAAAAACCTAATTTTCGAGTCTAAGAGATAGTATGCGATAGTAAGTGATCGTTCTCCAATCACATGCGACGACGGCTGATTGTAGGATTGTGTCATTTTTAGACATAAGCGGTCACATACATCTTCTTCTTCACTTCTAAGCGATCGCTTGCACCAAGCGATTTCTCCTCTTCGTTTCCCATCGCTTCCTTGCTCGCATGTTTAGCCCAAAATTTCACTTGTTTTTTTTTTTTTTACCTCTTTTCGCTTCTTTTCACCAAAATGACTCATAAACAAGAAAAACAAGAACAACAAGTAAAATTGCTCAAAACAATCAAGAAACTAACATAAAATTGGTCTACTCGGTATATGAATTATGAGTACAAAATGGACTCATCAGTTACTGCGATAAATAAACATATCAATATATAATCAACTTCTCATTGAATCTTGCAATGAACATGTATTGCGATTTTGTCAAACACCACAGTCATGCAAAAAATGGAAGCTTTCAACGGCAACTGCCTCTCGTTCTCATTGCAAATGACTTTCCTTACTGCTTTATATGTCTCTAAGTTTACGATGTCATGTAATCATCCCATCCTCTATATATTAAAATATAAGACATATTTTATCATCACAATAACGTACATGACACACAAATCGGTACAGAGATTTCGTCAAACACCAGAGTCATGCAAAAAATAGATGATTTCAACGGCAACTGCCTCTCGTTCTCATTGCAAATGACTTTCCTTACTACTTTATATGTCTCTATGTTTACGATGTCATGTAATCATCCCATCCTCTATATATTAAAATATAGACATGTTTTATCATCACAATAACGTACATGAGACACAAATTGGTACAGACTATCAATGCTAATATCATTTTATTTGTATCCCAAGATTTGTGTTTTATATTTTCAGATTTAATCTACTAAACTCTTTGAAGATGAAAGATATATAACTGCAATATTTAGTTTTAGAAATAATTACAGCTACACACCTTGAGGTTTGGCGTAATTATAGAAGACTCCCATGAAGTTTAGAAAATTCAATGACCTCCTCTCAAACTAACAGCTGTTAGAAACTGGATGGCAAATGCTAACATTATCACCATGTTATAGTTAACTTTCCATTGTGCCCTTGGTCAACTGAAAATTTTAGGGAAAGTAAATGTTATGTTATATAAGAGTAGTAGGTTTACTTGATACTAATTAAGTTTCTTGGGGTTTAGATGTAATATTTATAAAGACTGCACAAATTTTATTGAACTTTTGATAAAATTGAAAGAACACTTTTAAATAAATCAAAATGAACATAAAATAATTATATTCTATTCGCATATATGTTTTATACTTTTATTAAAGTATTTTAATATCTTAGTATCAATATTTTAAAACCCGAAAAACTATTTAGGTTTGTAAATTTAAAATGCAGTTGATACGTTATTAATTTAAACTCCAGGCATGGATTAAACTCCGAACTTTCAACAACACCAAAATAAAAAAGCCTCCAAGCTTCAGCATGAACCAAGTAACAACAAAGACCACTATCTTACTTTTCTCTTTTCTTTGTTATTGTTCTTGTAACAAATCAGTATATGACGAATTTCTTGGAATATTAGTACATGTCTCTAACTTCTTGGTATATTGTATACCTCACATTAGTATTTTCCTCCTCCATTTCTCACTCTTTCCCCTTTCCAAAGATCTCGTAGTTTTGGTAATAAAAAGCAGCTCCATTGCTATCTTTTCAAAAACCTAAAACCTGTTTGAGTTTTAAATATTATATTGTTTTAGTTTCATTACAAATTAATCTGTAAACACCAAATTAGAAATTTTAGATTTTCAACTCAAATAATTGAAATTTGTATATATTTTGATATTTGAAATTTGTATATATTTTGATGTTAGTCTTGTAGTTATTAATTATCTTAAATAATTTGTATATATTTTATAATTGTCTTAAATAATTTTGTGCAAACCTTATATCACATTGCATTAATGCCTCCTTATACTTTTAATTGTCTAGGGGCAAAATTGAAAGTTAATCGTAGTATCAGATGATGTCAACATATTCATCTAGCTTTTAATAGATGTTAGTTTGAGGAGAGGTTATTGAAAGTTTTCAAACTCGGTCTGTTAAAAGGCGCAAAGCGTAAACGGGACGTTTTACTTCATTGGAGGCATTTTACTTCGACATTTATATTTAAAAAAATATATAGTAATATTAATAAAAACAGAAAAGATATAAAATAATAAATACAAATATAATATTTTTAGGAAATTTGGAAAACTATTTGAAATACTACCTGATGACGCATACTCTCCATCCTGGGATCGTACCCGTCCACGTGGCCAAATCCTCTAATCGCGCTCTGCCTCCCGACCCGACTCTCCAGGATTCTCCGACCCCAGGTAAGCCGACCCTCGAGTTTCCGACCCCTTGCTTAAAATATTGTATATACGCTCGCCACTATACCAACCCCTCGTTGAGCCAACGAGGGGGGGTCGTATTCTACACGTGCAGGTATATCCTCCTTAATTGTTAAGCAAAGGCAACCGCCCCCTCTGGCCAACTAGAGGGTAGTGTCTTACGTCAGCCTCTACGTCATCTTCCACTTCCCGAATGCGTTGTCGCCCCCTCAGGGCTCGACCGCCCTGCTTCCCCAATAAAGAGCGAGGGCTCGGGGGTCATAAGATACGAGCGGAGCACGGCATGCACCGAGGGTAACATGTAGGCACCACGTGCCCTACCCTACGAGGCCTACCTCGACCTCACGTGCCTATTTCCTCCTAGACACAAAAGTTCCACGTACCCTACTCTACGGGGACACGTAAATACCCTATTACCCTCGGGCGGGCATGCAAGCCGACGCGTGCCGCTGTAAAGTTACATCTATGCCCTCCCCCTCGCCCTATAAATAGGGAAGCAGGTTAGTCATAAATGCATCTCACTCAAGCACAACTCACCCCCTCCTGAGATCACTATTCCCGATATAAGCGACAGATAGCCCCATCTAGTAGGAGAAAGTGCGAGGCACGAGCCAAGGAGGTCGGAAGAGTTCAAGATTGGTCCGAGGAAGCAGTTTGAAGGGAGATCGTGTGAACGGAGCCCGAACCCCCAAGGGTCGTGGATAGTTGGAGCCAAAGGCTCCCCCATAATGGAGTTTTACACCTCGCCAGGAGCTTGCTGAATCCAGGATCATCTTAGGTCGGGACCGGCGTGCGAACGGCCTCGGTGACGGGCCCGGCGATCCGGAGGCGCCATCAGTGGCGCCGTCTGTGGAAACGTCACTAGAGTCCCTGAGGTAGCCTAAGGAATTAGCCTGAATTCGGTAAGTTCTCACTCTGTGAATAGTATTCTTAGTTTTCAGTCCCTTTCACGAATATTTTCCCAAGCTGTCATGGCCATTTCCCCCCATCACTCTGGTGAGTCAATTTCCTCTACGCCTGAGGCCTCGAGTCAGCATGCATATGAGTCTCCGAGTAGGGAAGAAACCCCAGGCGAAGGAACCACTACCGAAGTTCATCTGATCATGAGTGAGTTAGATCGTATGCTGGAAACGACCGCGGAGCGAGGTGCCCGACGGGTGCGACAGCAAGAGGTTCGAGCAAGAGAAAGATGGACTCCATCCCTTAGTACCACAACGCGGGTTAACGAGTACTATCGAAGGCAAGACGCGGCTCGGCGGGCACGAGCAAAGTCGGAGCACACCAGATTCCGAGGGAATCATCCCACGAGAAGCCAACACTCGTGCGGTTCTCGCCCACATCCAGGTACGACCAATAATAACCAGCAATTTATAGACATGATGTCTGAATTAAGAAGAGAAGTGCAAGCCCTGAAGAAAGACCGTAATGGAGAAATGGAGGAAGAGAAGAATAGTAGCCCTATTGCCCCTCATATACTGGCCCCGGAAATCCCGATATCCATGCGTCTTGCTAATCCGATGGTGTACACGGGGGATCGAAACGCAAAAGATCCTCGCGACCACATCAACCAGTTCTTGGCAATGATGGATATCCTCAATGCCCCTGATCACGCCGGGTGCCGAATCTTTCGATCTACACTAACTTGAAGGGCGCAGGCCTGGTTCTCCCAATTGCCCAGAGGGTCTATCTACAGCTTCGAGGATTTACGAGAATTGTTCGTGCGACAGTTTGCATGCAATCGCCGCTACCCGAAGACAGCTGGACACCTGATGACGATGGTTCAAGGTGAGGCAGAAAGCTTGCGAGATTACATGCGGAGGTTCGCTGACGTAGTAATTGATGTGAGGCACGTAGATCCCCACATCCTATCTGAGTTCGTGGCCCAGGGCACCCGATCGGTAGAGTTTGCCGAATCACTTGTAAGACACCCGACCCGGACCCTGGAGGAACTCATGCAGAAAGCAGAGAGGTACATGTTGCTCGAGGATACGCGGCTTGCCAAGCAAGGATTTCCGGCACCTGATGATCGCACGAAGAACCGACGAGGGAAAACAACCGAGGTCGACAAGATGTGGTGAGAGGGTATTTAGAACCCCTCCCCTTAGCTCCTTTGAAAATCTCTCATGCCGAGGTGTTGCAAGTAATGGAGGGACACCCGAACCTCCGATGGCCACCTCAATCACGGAACTCGGAAAACATGCGCCACACCGGGAAGTGGTGCCTGTTTTCGAAGCTCGGGACACAAAACCGAACAGTGCGATCATCTGAGATTGGAAATTGAACGCCTGTTAAAGATGGGGTACTTACAACAATTCCTCGGGAGGAGAGATGCCCCTCCAAGGAAGGAGCAGCCCAACGAAAGGCGAGAGGTTAATCAACCTCGGAAGCAAGTACACGAGGTGCGTCAGAGCCTGGAGCGCCGCGAAAGAGAGAGAGAGAGCTCCCAGGTTCGGAGAAGAAGGTACGAGGCTGGATCGGCATCCGAGGAACGAGGCACGCCTCAGTATCTGCCTCCCCCGCCTTCAACCTACCTGCACAACCCCTTGTTCGGAAAAACCATCAACGTGATCGAAGGAGGACCACTAGCTGCCTCGTCGGCCCAAAGAATGAGGAAATTTCTGAAGGAAACTCAACGGGTAAGTCTAAAATACCATGTCTTTTCGACTAACATATGTGCACCTCCTACAATTACCTTCGGACCAGAAGACCTGGTAGACATCGTCCATCTCCATGACAATCCCATCGTAATCCAAGCCACGATCCATGGGGCCGAGGTAGCCAGAGTCCTGATTGACACAGGAAGCTCGGTGGATGTAATGTTCCTCCCTACATTCCTGGCTTTGGGGCTCCAGTTAGAACAGATAATCCCCGAAAAGACCTTCCCGGTCGGCTTCGATGGGAGCCCAAGCGAGACTCTGGGTTCCATTCCGCTCCTGATGTCCTAAGGAGAAGGACACCTACGGAGAACCGAGGAAGTCAGGTTTTGGATCATTAACGCGCTCGCTAAAACCTACAATGTGAATTGCGGGCGACCGTCAATTCGCCTATTCGAGGCCGTACCCTCGGTTCTTCACCTAAAGGTAAAATTTCCTACCATGAACGGAATCGGAGAAGTTCAAGGAAATCAAGTCAGGGCTCGGGAGTGTCGGCTGAACACAATCGCTGCGTAGAAAAAGAGGAAAGCAATGATCAGAAGAATCAAGAAGAGCCTCGGAGGCCCGAGGCAGGCAAGTTGTACCCGACAGAAGAGCTCAAGACAGTTGAAGTGGTCCCAGAAGAGTCCGGAAAAGCATCGAAGATGGGAACGAACATTGACCCACCCGTGGAAGTACAACTCCTTGAAACCTTGCGTAGGTTCCAGCAGGTGTTCGCATGAGAAGGCGGACCCCCAGGGCGTATCAGCCCATACATGTGCAAACACTGCTTGGATGTGCGTCCTGATGCCAAACCAGTACAACAGAAGAAGCGGAAGATGGGTCCCGAGAAACAAGGTGATCAAGTCAGAGATACAGAGGCTGATAGGGTTGAACCAGATCCGGGAAGTTCAATATCCCGAATGATTAGCCAACGTTGTCCTGGTCCCAAAGTCCGGGGGTCGGTGGAGGATGTGTATTGATTTCACCGATTTGAACAAGGCTTGCCCGAAGGATTGTTTTCCCCTCCCAAGCATCGATCAGCTAGTAGATTCCACGGCGGGCTGCGCGTTGCTTTCCACGATGGATGGAGATCAGGGATACAATCAGATCCCGATGGCTGAGAAGGACCAGGAGAAAACCAGCTTCATCACGGACTTCGGTACGTACTGTTACCTTGTTATGCCGTTTGGATTAAAAAATGCAGGGGCCACTTACCAGAGGCTTATGAATACCATGTTCGCCCCGATGATTGGCAACAATCTAGGGGTATACGTGGACGATATTGTCGTCAAAAGTCAAGAAGCTTGCCAGCACAACGATGACCTCGTTGAAGCCTTCGAAATCATGGACAAATTCGGTCTGAAGGTAAACCCCCGCAAATGCTCCTTTGGTATACAGGGAGGCAAGTTCCTGGGTTTTCTCGTTACCCAGCGTGGGATCGAGGTAAATCCAGAAAAGGCCAGGGCCATCTTAGAAATGCCGGCCCCTAGCCCGATCCGCGATGTGCAGCGGCTCACATGGCGGATGGCCTCGCTCAACCGCTTCATCTCGAAGGCGGTCGGAAAAGGCTTGCCCTTTTTAAGTGCTCCGCAATGTCAAAGATTTCCAGTGGACTGATGCCTGCCAAAAGGCGTTTGGCGATCTGAAGGGATATTTGCTTCGCCCACCTCTCTTGGTTAAGCCACAGCCGGGAGAAAGGCTCTACGTGTACCTCGCTGTCGGAAAAGAGGTAGTAAGCGCGGTGCTGGTTCGAGCGGAAGGACGGGATCACCTCCCGATATACTACACGAGCCGAACATTGAAGGATGCAGAAACGCGCTACTCCCCCATTGAGAAATTTGCCTTCGCCCTAGTCACCACCGCAGAAAGTTAAGGTCGTACTTCTTAACTCATCCTATTACAATTCTCACAAAGCACCCCTTGCTTAGCCACCCCTAAGTGTCGGGAAAGATGGTGAAGTGGGCCGTTGAGCTCAGAGAGTACGACATTCAGTACGCTCCCCGACCGTCAATAAAAGCTCAGGTGCTCGTTGACTTCATGGTGGAGACTTACGAGGCTCCCGAGGAGGTTGACTCCAAGAAAGTATGGAAAGTTTATGTCGACGGATCTTCAAGCAATGGCACAGGAGGAGCAGGTGTGGTGTTCAAACTAGCGCACGAGGATCAACTTGAAGAGGTCTTATCGTTCGTTGTGAAAATAGGATTCCCGGTGTCAAACAACGAGGCTGAATATGAGGCACTGATTGAGGTTAGCCAAAGAAGGGAAGATGGTGCGAATCCACGTGCACAGCGACTCGCAGTTGGTGGTGCAGCAGGTAAAAGAGACGTATGAGGCCAGACAGGAGAGGATGAATGAATACCTGAGCACGATAACCAAAGTCACAGGACGGGACGTATTGGTCGACAGAAGCGACAGGTTATAAACCGCCAAAATTGAAAAGGCTCCTCGAGCCGTTATGACTTCTCCAAGAAGTTGTGTGTGAAACCGATTCCACGAACCGAGGCGGCTTTCCCAAAAGCCACACTGAAGAGGCTCCTTGAGCCGTTACAACTCACGAAAAAACTCCTCGAGTCCTCACGATCACTGAAGAAATTGCCTTTGAGAACTTTAGGAAAAATGCTAATCGGTTCGGGTAGTGTTTCGAGGGGTTACATCAAACCCCACTCTACGAGGTGTCCCATTATGAACCTTTGAGCACCACGCGTACTTCCGAGGGGAAAAACAACAACCTTCGTCGAAACACGCAACGAGGGGCTAAGGGTATGCCCTGTTGACCGATAGAAAACCCTTTAAAAGTATCATAAGTTGACTTGCTCCTTGTCATACGGCTTGAGGGTTTTAGCCAAATGCTCTCTAAAGGTGTCCCATTATGAACCTCCGAGCCAAACACGCGTCCTTCCAAGGGGAAAAACAACAACCCTTGTCGAAACACACAACGAGGGGTGAAAGATACCCTGATGACCGACGACCGTCCCTTTAGAAGTATCACAGCTTGATTTGTTCCTCGTAATACGGCTCGAGGGCCCTAGCCAACTGCTCTAAACGAGGTGTCCCACTATGAACCTCAGAGCCCCACGCAAACATCGCAACTAGGCGACCGATTCCTTTAGGGGTATCATGGGTTGACTTGCTCCCAGTAATACACCTCGAGGGTCATAGCCACACAACTCCTGGGTGCCTTAACGGGAACCCGAGGACCCCCGCTCGTACTTCCAAGGAGTAAAACAACAATTCTTGTCGAACCACGGCACGTGGAGCAGATGTGCTCCCGCGATTGTTTCATCCTCGTAACCCTACCCAGACCGATAGAACATCATAGAAACAGGCAAAAATAACACACGAAAAACTCCCGAAAAGGAATACTTTATTAATCCCGAAGCTATTACAACTACAAGAAAAAGGAAGATACAACAGAAGAGGCCTACAATCTACTCCTCCGGAGAGGGCCGCTTGCCATCCCTGACCGACCTCCGACGAGCCTCCAGCGTCGGGCCATCATCGTTAACCTCGGAAACCCCGATCATAGAAGCTACTCGTAGAGCAGTCTCTGTAGTTCGGGGAACCGGAACGTCAGCAGGTCGAGAGCTCGGAGGACCAGTTCTAGTGACCAAGTGCCCACCAACCATGATTGCGGTAGCCATAGCCCGAACCCGTCTCGCCCTCGTCTCGGGGGAAGAACCCCAAGAAAGCATTCCTTCAACTTCGGGAAGGACGATCTGCGTGGAAGGAAGCCTAGCCCGGTAAGCCTCGAGGATCGCTTGCGTCTCAGAAAGGCTCGGAGGAGAACCCGGCGGAATTTCCATCGACATCTCAATCTCCTTGGGAGAAAGCGTCGTCAGGTCAACTCCAGGTAAGATCCAGTTCTTTGCTTTTAACTGTTGTATGGATCCTTTGTAGCTAACCATGACCAGGGCAGCGAAGACCTTCCGAAAATAGCCATGATGAAGAGGGGAGCCAATGTATTGGATGATACGCTCGAACGCGTCCCGCCGAGACTTCTCAACGATTTGCCCTCGGAGCTCTTGGGTGACCCGCCAAACCTCTTCACCAACTCGAGCACTGAGAGTGGCATGGTATTCCTCCAACTCCACACGAAGGATCTCCGCAGACGCCACAGCCCTCGTGTGTCCCTCCTCAGCTTCCTCCAGCCGCCGAGAGGTTGTTTCAAATGTGTTCCTCATAGCCGCCAGCTCCAAAGCCACCTCGTCCCTCACACCCTCGGCAATACGAAGGCGTTCCTCCACAAGCTCCCGAGCCTCCTTCAGCTCAGTCGTGTAGGCCTCCAACTCGCGACATCTCTTTACTCGACACTCGAGAGAAACTCGAGCCTCCTGAAATTCAACCTGGACCCAAGAATGATCCGACCTCAACCTCTCCAAATCCTCCTGCACGGGAAGATCGGGAGTAGCGGATTCCAACTCCGCCACCCGATCCTCCAAATTCCGGATATACTCCAGCAACAAAACTGGCGGGCACTAAACTGAGAAAGGAATGAAGGCGGAGTTAGAGGTAAGAAGGAGTAATCTGAGGAACAACAAAAGAAGAGCAAAAAGCTTACGTCAACCGCCTCATAGCCTGCTTGATCCTTCAACCATTGGATCCCACGATTCTGGAGCGTTGCAACCTCGAGGGAATCCACCACCTGACGCAGTTGGGTGAAGCCGCCACCCACGCCACGCAGTTCCTCCACGAGGGAACGTTCAACGGGACCAGAACGATCCGCTTGATTCACCGTCATCTGTGAAGAAGTCCCCTCTTCACGCACCTCCCCCCGAATGCCCGCATCATCACCCCGAAACTCCACCTCCTCCTCTCGCCTTCCACTCCCAGCTAGCGACCCACACAAGTCAACCTCCTCCTGTCCGGGTGCCGCCTCATCCATGGGACTGGAAGAGGTGGCAAGAGAGCTTGCGCCCACGCCTTCAGGTGGACCCACGACCGAGGCCACCAAACCATTCTGGAGTGTGGGAGACAAAGGCTCAGACCCATCAGTTTCACCCCGACCCTCGACCAAAAGCTCTGCCCCAGCATCCTCCTCAGCAGGGTCGGAAATGGACGAGAAGAGGAATTCCGAGGAGGAGAGGCTTGTGGAGAGGCTTGAGAAATCGAAGCCACCTCGTGCACCAAAGGAAGGGTGGCGAGGCCGCTCAGTTCGAAGGAAGCAGGTAGAGACTCCCGAACCCAAGCAACAACGGTATCCAGCCTCGGAACATGAGAGGTTGAGGCACGGAAGGCTTCGAGATCGTCCTCCTGAAGGCTGTGAAAGTCCCTGAAGTACGACAAACCCGAGCTCATTTCACCTCCGGCTTCGGGAACAGGACGAGAAGATGGGGCCGGTTCCCTGCTGAGAGGGAGGAGATGATGACGGCTCCTCGGTCCTGGTGGCCGCTGTTGAACGAGAAGAGGTGGTCCTCTCTCGGACGGACCTACTCCCTCGGGGAACCCTCAAAGGTACCACCTCATTGGTAACCACCATCGCCAAAGGAGACACCAAAGAACCTAGAAACGTCGGGAAAATACAAAGGGAAAATCCGCATGCGAAGAGAGCAAAGAATATGAAGGAACAAGTGATAGACACTTACAAAATTCAGGATCTTTATGCAAATTGGGGAAATGGGCTGAGCGAGCCCCTCCCTAGAGACCACAGAGCTCGAACAGCCTCGAGATCTTGGTCAGTTTCATAACATGGTACTTCACTCAAAAATACCCCTCCTCTCTCATTTGAAGTCGAACTCTTTCGAGGCGTGAAGAATCCTGCTCTACAGGGCCCTTCGACCAAGCGTTAGTGACCCCCCAACTCTCACAGCTACGCCCTGAGGGCTTGACGAAGAAGAAGGAAGACTTCCAACTACCGAAGGAGGAGGAAGCATCAGTAAGGAGCCTCGCGCCCGGGACAGCCTGGGAGGAGCGAGGGGTAAAATAAAAGAAGGGCGCCTGACCCGCATCCATGTCATATAAAGCCAGCAGACGCTCCGCTGAGCAGAGAAGCCCTCGGCTTCGGCAGGTGATCTCGAACCCCGCCATAATGGAAAAGGCGTTGGGCGTCAACTGGCTTAGGCAGAGCCCAAAGGCCTTGGCCACCTGTTGAAAGAAGAGCGGCACGAATACACGCCACCCAGCCTCGATCTGGGCAAAGTAAATGGTCAAGAAACCGACAGGGGGACTGTTCACCCGATCCGAAGACTCGGGGACCAGTACCGCCACGTTCTCCCTCGCCACATTATGCTTAGCGAGAAAGAGGTCGATGGAAGCTTGAGTCACTGTACTGGCAAGGTCGCTCACGTTGACGGCTTGCCTCTTAGGCGCCGTACCCTTCTCCAGAGCGGCAGAAGTGGCGGCACGCTTACCTCGGCGAGTGGCCGGAGGAGAATCCGACACGGATCTTGAGGAAGACACGGGAGGAGTAGAGCCAGAAGTAGCGGTGGCGGTATTAGCAGATGATATTATCGCGGTGAAAAGGGAAACAGAGAAGGTGATAATTGCGAGAGAAAAGTGTAGAAGGTAAAAAGGCTATAAGCCCTAGGAATGGCAACGTAAGAGGTCTAAAAAGACGGGCAAAAAGGCGGTATAATTCTCGCTCATTATTCAAGAGCCGCAGGTGGTGACACGTATCGCTCAGCGTGCGAGGGAAGTTTTAGGAATCCCGAGAAATCGGGGAGTAATACAGACGCGCGATCAGATGATTAGACCCCTTGAGGTTTTATTTTCTGCCACGTTCTACAAACTATGACAAAAACTGGGGGACTTATGATGACGCATACTCTCCCTCCTGGGATCGTACCCGTCCACATGGCCAAATCCTCTAATCGTGCTCTGCCTCTCGACCCGACTCTCCAGGATTCTCCGACCCCAGGTAAGCCGACCCTCGAGTTTCTGACCCCTCGTTTAAATATTGTATATACGCTCGCCACTATACCAACCCCTCGTTGGGCTCAACGAGGGGGGGTCGTATTCTACACGTACAGGTATATCCTCCTTAATCGTTAAGCAAAGGCAACCGCCCCCTCTGGCCGACCAGAGGGTAGTGTCTTACGTCAGCCTCGACGTCATCTTCCACTTCCCGAATGCGTTGTCGCCCCCTCAGGGCTCGACCGCCTTGCTTCCCCAATAAAGAGCGAGGGCTCGGGGGTCACAAGATATTAGCGGAGCACGGCATGCACCGAGGGTAACATGCAGGCACCACGTGCCCTACCCTACGAGGCCTACCTCGGCCTCACGTGCCTATTTCCTCCTAGACACAAAAGTTCCACATACCCTACTCTACGGGGACACGTAAATACCCTATTACCCTCGAGCAAACATGCAAGCCGACGCGTGCCGCTGTAAAGTTACATCTATGCCCTCCCCTTCGCCCTATAAATAGGAAAACAGGTTAGTCATAAATGTATCTCACTCAAGCACAACTCACCCCCTCCTTAGATCACTGTTCCCGATATAAGCGAGAGATAGCCCCACCTAGTAGGAGAAAGTGCGAGGCACGAGCCAAGGAGGTCGGAAGAGTTCAAGATTGGTCCGAGGAAGCAGTTTGAAGGGAGATCCTGCGAACGGAGCCCGAACCCCCAAGGATCGTGGATAGTTGCAGCCAAAGGCTCCCCCCCCAACGGAGTTTTACACCTCGCCAGGAGCTTGCCGAATCCAGGATCATCTTAGGTCGGGACCGGCGTGCGAATGGCCTCGGTGACGGGCCCGGCGATCCAGAGGCGTCATCACTACCAATTCCAAATTGCATAGAGAAATACTAATCATATTTTCTTCCTTTTGCGCACACTACCTAAATTGCATACACACATTTCATTTAGTCCTCTCATATATTTTAGGGATAAAAGCGTTAATCCCCCTATACTATAGGGGGTGTAGCGATTTGCCCCCTGAACTTTTTCTTTTTGGCAATAAGCCCCCTGTACTATGGATAAATAAGCACTTTGCCCCCTCAACTATTGACTAGAAAAAATAATTTGCCCCCTGATCGAATTTTCGGCCAATTTTTGCCGGAATTTGAAACGTGAACATGACGGTTCATCCCTATTAACCTTAGATTCAATAAAATGTCATTTTTCACTTCGATTTTTGTTATATTTTTTTGAGCTTTCAAGTCCTAAATTTCGATAATTCAAACTACGGTTTGTAAATTAAGAAAATATAACAAAAATCGAAGTAAAATTTTATTGAATTTGAGGTTAAGTAATAGTGAACACTCATGTTCACGTTTCAAATTCCGGCGAAAATTGGCCGAAAATTCGATTAGGGGGCAAAAAGTCTTGTTTATCCATAGTACATGAGGCTTGTTGCCCAAAAAAAAAAAAAGTCCAGGGGGCAAATCGCTACACCCCCTATAGTCTAGGAGGTTTAACGCTTTTATCCCTATATTTTATATATTGTGAAACCATTTAGTAATTACAAGAAAATTCATGTAAAATAATAACCATATAATAGAAATATGTCCACAATAATGAATTAGATATATACAAGTTCATAAACAAAATATGAACTTACAAATAAAAAAAAAATTACAAACTATAAGAAAAATGTAAAATACGTTTTACTGAAGTGACTGATGATTTTATTAAATAAGTAACATTATAGGCAGGATTTAAATGAAAAATCATAGAAATATTAACAAAATAAAATATTTTCTTTCATTTTTTCGCCTTTTACGCCCTACGCTTTGTGCGTCTCAAAATTACACACATTTTATGCCCGGGACATATGCCTCAAATTATGAGGCCTACACCTCAGGAATGTCACGCCTTAATTAACAGCTGTCTCAAGACGTTTCAACTCCATTTCGCTCAAGTCGAGCCTGAAGGCACGCTCCAAGATCGCCTTTTTAAACAGTGTTCAAACCTCATGAGGTCTCAGCAATTACACCCAAACCTCAGGGATTGTAGCCGTAATTATTCCCTTTGTTTTATAACTATGTAAAATACTATAAAATATGTTTCTAACATACTGGATGCTGTTACGTACGATATACGTGTTCCTACATGAAAAAGTTTAAAAGAGATAATTATATTTTGCATGGTATTTAAATGAAAGCCAATAGGTAAATGACAGGAATTGATGTGAGAATCCACGTTTCTAAAATTAGGGGCCGTCATAAATATCTCTGCTCTTATTTTCCCCCGAAAAATGTCTGGACTGAGGGAAAATCCCGACCTCAGATATGTGTGCATGTATGTATATGCCCACGGGAAGACCATGTAAAGCCCATGTGCCCCAAACGCCATTTCAACCAATAGAGTGAATGTAGCACGTGATGTATAAGCTCCACCCTATTCTTGTGCTTGTACGTCACCACGTACTCAATGCAATACCCAACCCCACCCCACCCCCACCCCCCCCTAGTCCTGTGCTTGTACGTGTTTGTATTTTGGCAGAAGATGAGAAACATTCCAATTCCACGACGGTGGTGTAACAAACAGATCATTGAACCTGGGCTTCAGGCCACCTGGGCACAAAACTACACCCAAGGCGCTATAATCAGGGAGCCAGCTTATTCCTTTTTCTGTTTTCTTGATAAACAAAAGAATTGGAAATGATTATAAAAGCTGCATGTAGAATAATTACATGTCCTGGAAAATTTTAGTACATCTGTCGAGCATGCAGTACTGAATTACCATTTCAAAATTTATAACTATTGAGAAAGTTCAGATTTTTATAGTGGAGTCTAGTGTTAGAAACATAATATGGGGTTTATAAGATTCTACAACAGAGTTATGATGAAATCTCCAAACTATGAATTGTTACATTAGGGAAGGTATATTATATTAAGGATTGAAAGCATCAAATCCTTCCACTTATACTCACATTTGTAAATCGTCACCTAAGTAGGAAATAGATAAATTACTTCGCAACATTTTCAAATATGTGCAGTTTGCTCACTCTATGTTGCACATAATAATTCTTGAAAGATCTCATCTCGTACTTTGTACGTGAAGCGGAAAATATTTTCTTGAGCTAGAGGCCTTCCACACATTTTGAAAATGTTTTATGAGGAGCTTAGCCCCCGTTATTGTTTTCTTCGTTGAGCTTGACAACGAATCTCTCTTTGCCATCATTAAGTTCGAGAGTAGCACTAAGACAAAACATTAAATTAGTAAGTTGGAAATTGCTTGCAATTTAGCTATTAACAAGCGAATTTTGCTTGTTGAGATTGTTTGCTACAAGTCTCCTAGCTAAAATATTAACATGTAGATTTCTGACTTTGTTTGCTATTTTTAGGTGAAACACTTAATAACATTTGGCACCCCTTATATCATTAATATATGTATATAAATAAATATATATTACATATTATGTATATATCTATTAAATTATATATTACATATGTTGCAAGTAATATAAGGAAAGCAAGTTACGACCCACAAATATTGTACCCAAGGGAGGGTTGCGCTTAAATTTAACTACTAATTGATCTATTCCTGCAAAAGGATAACTGATGAATGTGAAGTTGTCACCTTTCACACTCACGATTCAACAAATAAAGCAAATAAATGGGGTTTTCTCCGATTTGATGGATAATAACTAAAATACTTAATAACTTAAAGTCTTAAATCAATAATTAAGTAGTGGTATCGTAAGGAACTAGGTTTCTTTTGATAGATATGATCGAAGGCTCGTAGACAAACCGTTGTTGAGATTAATCATGATCGATTCATGTGTGCGATATATTAATCTATGAGGTATTCCTATAATTGTGAATTTACCAATCTGTAATTTGGGATGTACTATTTGTACTTTGTTCCTCCTAACGCATTCATCTGAGTGAATTACCTAGGTCTTAATTTCTAGACGCAAACCATCACAAGACATGTGGAATTGAATAACCTATGAGATCTATCCTAATGAGTCCGGATGTCGATGTCATAAGAACCTAAACATATATGTGTTCATGATGCACATAAAGCATTGCTCTCAAGTTATCAATTCAATTTAATTATTCCTCACAAAATCATCTCAACATAACCATCATAACATAATTTCTAACCAAATACTCCCAAAATCTGACGATACACGATGGAATTAGCTACTCATAATTTAAATAAACACATAAACTCAAGTAGAATAAAACATGGTCTTCAATGAAATAACTAAAACGAATATCTTGTCCAAACAAACGTAAGAAAATAACTAACCATATCCAAAGCTATAAACTAGGATTCAAAAGTAAAAATACACTTAAACTCAATCGCAACTCTCGTTCTTGTTCTTCTCGTCTTCCAAATAGCTCCAAAAATATATTAAACTTCAAAAAACTAAAAGTCTCCGAAAGCTCCTCTGAATGTATGTTGGCCTCCGTTCTACTTTTCGCACTCCTCTTTCTTTGAGTTTTTGTTCTTCAATTTATCTTCCCTTGGGCTTAATAAGTTTCAATCTTTATTTCTGCATCAAACACCTAATTTTCGAGTCTAAGCAGTCGTAAGCGATTGCTTTTCAATTTCATGCGACGACTGCTGATTCTAAGGTTGCGTCATCTTTAGACATAAGTGATCGCATACATCTTGTTCTTCACTTCAAAGAGATCACTTGCTCTAAGCGATTTCTCCTATTCCCTTCCCATCGCTTTCCTGCTTGCATGAAATGCCCAGAATTCCAATTTTTAACCTCTTTTCATCGTTTTTCACTAAAACGACTCATAAACAAGAAAATAAAGGAAAGCAAGTAAAAAGGCTCAAAATAATCAAGAATCAAGCATAAAATTAGTCTATCTGCTATATGAATTATGAGTATAAAATTAACTTATCTATATATATATATATATACACACACATATATACATAAATATATATGTATAAAGTGTATATAATGAATTATGTAATATTAGAAAACATATATACTAAAATTACTACATATAAACTATATATGTACATAACTAAAACGGAATGTACCGGATTTTTAGCACGTACAACCATCAAACCAGAGACCAATCTGACCTAGCTGGCGAGCGATCCCAGTTCGCGACTAAATTAAAAATATTATAAATATATAATAAAGTTTTTAAAAATTAAACATTTATAATATATTTCATAAAGAATGGAGAAACCTGAAGATAGCGCAGTTAGATAAACAAGAAAAAGATATGAATAAAGGAAAACATCAACAACTAAACTATATATATCTCGAAATCTATATTCGTAAAACATAAGAACCTAATAAAAATTTGAAGAAGAAGAGAAAAAAATATAAATGAGTATGTATTTGTATTTATAGAATGAGTATATAAAGTTAGCAAGCAAAAAGTCGCTTACTAAAATTGAGGGATGAATTTGGCCGCTCAAATATTGCAAGCAAAAGTCGCTTACTGAAAAGCTGAATTCGCAAGCAAGTACTTGCTTGCTAAATGGTGTTAGTTGGGTCCCATAAATTTTAGCAAGAAAATACTTGGTTGCCAATTCTATCTCTACCAGATAGCTTGGTCTTTTTAGCAAGCCAAGATTTCCTTACTAATTAAATTCGGAAAAAGGCAGCAAGCATAATCTTTCTTGTTAAATAATAGCTAAGATATTTTGCTTGTCAAATCTACTTTTATATTGTTAATTTTGTAAAAAAGGTTTCCCTAGAAAAGGGCTTGCTATTCTCATTATATAGCAAGTAACAGTGGTTGACTTGCTAGAGTTTACTTGTTATTTGAATATTTTGGTGTAGTGTAGGTACCCCCAAATTGCTCGATTTTTCATGGTATTTATCGAACTTGATTAGTTTTATATGTGTTCAATTTTAAGATTTCTCAAATTTGAGATTTCTTTTAGTGTTGCCTTTAGATGTAATCTTCTCAAATGAAATCACTACAACAACAAAAACAAAATAGGGATAGAAAAAAGTGTCATTAAAATTAGCGGAGCTATAGGGACAGAAATTTTTGTTCCTAGAGTTGTAGGGACATAAAATAATGTCCCTAAATTGCCGCTCTATTTAGAGACAGAAGTTTATGTCCCTAAGCTTAAAAAACACTATAGGGACATAAATTTTGTCCCTAAATAACGCTATAATACATGGATAAAATTTTCTTTCCCTACAACACTAGAAACATAAATTTCTGTTCCTATAGCTCCGCTAATTTTAGGGACACTTTTTTTTTTTGTCCCTGAGTAAAGCCTGCTAAATAAAATAATAATAAAAAGAAGAAAAAGAAGAAGTTCGTCCTAAATACACAACTTTTATTACTAATAAAAAGAAAGTCATTTTGTGCGTAGTTGTCGGACCAACTTTTAAAAAAGTGAATTGACAACTAATGTAGGCAAAATAATAAATTTATTACTAATATAAATACTTTCCCACTCTCCCCACTTTCTCAACTTTGCAAACGTATGCTTAAAAAAGATGTGGATAAAAATTTGAAATTTGAAATTCAACCACCTCTTCATCTCTCCATTATTTAAGAAATAGAATCTCCACATAATAACTTCCTCTTATCTATTTCATTACTTTTCTCATTTTCTTCAACGTTCTTAAACTATTTCTGATTATGTTTAGAGAGTCCTTCCACACGAATCAAAACTCTAGAGGAGTAAGAGTTGAGAATTTCAGATTTGACTTAAAATGGTAGCATAATTCTTAATTTGTTCTAAATTAGAAAATAATGAAAAATATCTATTATCTATTCCTATTAAATGGAAGAAACTTTTCTCTCCATTCGAATGGTTTTGGTTGACTTACACTTTAGCAAATTTTAATCCAAATGCAACTACTTAATACCATTGTTTTCTTGAAAAATGAAGATTATATATTTGTGGAAGATGGTGGGAATGATGAAAAACATTTGTTTGTCATCTCTCTACTTTTCCCATTTGTTTTTGAATTTACTGGTATTCAAATCCATTTTCATGCAAATTTTTCTGCATAATAAAGATCTTCTTTTCAAAATTGTGCATGTTGTATATAAGTCCTTTTAATTACTTATGTAGATTTTGTGTTTATTTGATTCAATTAGCAACGCGGACATTCAAGTGGAGGAATTATCACTTCGCATGGTTGGATAATTCGTCATCTGCACAAAGTTTACGATATATCATTCTCATTGACCAGTTGTTGCCTTTGCTAACTAGAAGATATATATCAAAGGCTTTTTGATATTTGATTTTGTTTTTGTTTGTTATTGTGGTTATTTTTTTCTCTTAGAACTGACCGACTAATCTGATTATAGAGATTAGTTCTTGGATATTTATATCAAGCATTTTAATAGTTGCTAGACCAAATATAGTTACAGTACTTTAATCAATGATGATTCTATCATTTTTCAATGAATAATCTCACAATACTCTACAAATTAAGTTTTTGCACTAACGACCAGGTTCTCTGGTTTTCAATGCATTGTTTAAAGTTACATAAGTGTGATTGATGACTGTTATAATTTTGTATTAAAGTGACCAATTTGCGGAGAACACATAGCACACAGAAATACTAATCTACACATTTTCACGGTAATTCAAATACACATATTACCAAAAAAGGATAGTTAATTCAATTTTACTATTTTTGTTAAGTTGTTGTTGTGTTTTGTGGTTTCTTGTAATATATTCTTCTTCTGTTGTTGTTGTTGTTGTATTGTTTTTGTAATAATATGGTTGTTGTTATATTGCTTTGGATTATTATTGTTGTATTATATATTAATGTTTTTTTTTCTTTTTAATATAATTCTTACTGAGTTAATTTTCGAATTTTCTTTATTAATAACTGCACTCCTTATTAATAAGTTTAGGTTTATTGATCTATATCTTTAAATTGGCAGAAAAATAAAAAAATTACAAATTTTTAATTTTCTCCCACCCTTTTTTTTTTTTGAATTTTCAAAAAATAGTAGGGACGAAAATGTCTGTCCCTATGAGCCCATCAATTTTTTTAAAATTTTTCTTGAGCTATGGGAACAGAGATTTATGTCCCTACAACTCCTAATAAATTCAAAATATTATGGCGGCATGTCAATATAGGGACATAAATTTTTGTTCCTGCTGTGATTTAGGGACATAATATTATGTCTCAAATGAGGGACATATTTTTGTGTCTCTAACAGAGCTACTGAAGTTTTTGTCCCTAAATAGAGACAAAAAATTTTGCCCCAAGTTAGGGACAAAGTTGTTTTGAGACGAGCTCAATATATAGGGACAGACTGGGCGATAGAAATTTCTATCCCTATAGACTCTATAGGGACGGTTTTTGCCCTCTAGGGACAAAAAATTTATGTCCCTATTCAGTTGTTTTATTGTAGTGAATAGCATTGTCTTCTCCTCTCAATTTCCAACCCATTTCCAACCTAATCCTCGATAAACAAAATTTATTGTTTAGAAATTCGAAGAAATTTAAGGTACTATTTCCCCCTCTTTTGCCTTGATTGAAGATTCAAATAGCATATCGAAGCAACCGTTCTACCCTTACTACCCGGGTCATCAGATGGAAAATTCCAAAAGATTATGTTAAGTTTGGACAATATGTTGACTGGGGCCAAATTAAATCACACATATTTGGTAAGGTTGGGGTTAATCTTTCTATGTTTTATTTACGGGACAAGTTGTAAAAGGGGTATAAGCTGCAGGTTTTAGGCATTTTTGTTGGAGATATAATAAATAAAATGATTGCCATTGAACCGAAACAGAAGAATTTATGAGAATTTAGGAGTCCATATCTCTTTTTTACTCTCTAATATCTCGGTTGATTGAAAATACACAGCATAGCATTTTTCTATAATCTATACTATATCATGCACTATTTTGAAGAATTCTACTATTTACTTGAAAAATGTTGGAACTCTCATAAGATATTCCTTAGATGTCTTAGTAACTTTCATGCATTGGGCTAATTTTTTAATATTTACACTTTTAAGGGAATTGCACCAATGGTTAATTTACAAACTCGAGTACTTTAGAAAACACATTAATTTTAACAGTTTTATCCTTCTATATATTGATCAACGGAAGATATAATTTTAATTAGTTATTACTTAGCCTCTTAGCTAATTTTCTGTAATCATCACATGGTTCAAGGGATAAATTAAAAGTGACGAGCATTAGATAACTTAGACTTGTTCTCTCAACACTGTGAGAAGAGCCATATGTATTATGTACAATGGATAATGGGATGATCGCATTATCAATGTTCGGCATCTTTTTTGAAAATATAATGGGCGGTCATACATATATAGAAATGGATAAAATTCAAAGTCAAGAAACTTTTTAGTAAAATCTAAAATTAAAAAAAAGAAAAAAAACTAAGGTCTACGCTTAAAATGAACAATATCAATAAATATTATGTGGTGATATATTGTTCACTTTACTTGATAAAATATATACTAGTTATAGTTCTTTCGTGCATACAATTTTCATATGATACACTTTTCATCAGCCGGTTACCTGAAATGAAAAAAAAAAAATGTATAGAAAGAAAAGAATCAGGATACTCTAAATGTGGAGGATGTTGGAGTAGACAAAGTTTCTTATGAAGATAATTTATGTTGTGGTTGTGGAGTCCGAATTTTCTTGTAATAACAGAGTTTCGGTTAGCATGAGAATCATAAATTTAAATTACTTAGAAGTTGTAGTGTTTATATAAATTTGTAATGAGGATAATGTTACTGTTTATAAATAGCCCACTTCTATGTAATTTCATTCTTGTATTCTTGAGAAAATAGTAGAAATTTTTGACTTGGCGATGCTCCCAGAGGTAGTCGTTAAGACGAACTATGTAAACATGATGTAAGACAAGAACCCCCTTGATATTGGATATTTTTGCCGTAAAAAAAAGTCTACACGAAAACCACCACAACTTTTGATCCAAGGCTCTGCTTTGGTTCCATTAGATACAAATCAAACGTCTTTGGGTTTTCTATAACAATTCTCATATTTCATGCCAAAAATCGGATGTTTAGGGCAGCTGAACATCATTCCAGTTTTATGTCCCTTTAATTAGAAATTCTACTTTTCTTAGAACTCTATTTCCTTTTCGATTATAATTTCCTTTCACTACTATAAGTAATTTGTTTCTTATTATTTTTCAGCATATTTTGATAGATTAATAACAAAAATATTAATCTTATTCTAATTTTCTGGTACATTTGAGTGTTCTTTTGTCGGTTACACGTTATTGTATCGATTGCACGTTTACGTGTGCGTCAAGTAGTAGCTAGAGCGAGGAAGTTTCCTTGTTTAGATGGCTATTGGAGGCATGAATGAACTACTTTACGATGACTTGGCCAAAAGATTTTGAGGATCGTTGGAGGATTCAGATCAGAGTTTCAAATAGGACTTGAGATAAGGTTTTCCAAGAGTGGAGACCGCTCTCTACAAAGTGTCAACAACTAATCAAAGAAATCGCCAAGAAAACGTAGGGCGGAAAGGATAGCAGGGGTATCATAATTTTTGTAGCAATAAATTAGAAGGAGGGTGACTCAAAAGGGTAATCTCTTATTTCATGGCGTTATGGAGAATAATAAATTGCAATGTAATTTTAATAGTCAGGCGATCTCCGATCTTTTGATGGAAAGTTTCAGAGTAATGATTTCTTGGATGGGATTTCTGAGGTTGAACAAGTTTTTGAATTCAGTGATATCATGAAGATTGAAAAGTAAGATTGGTGGCTTAGAAACTAAAGGGTTTTGTTGTAGTTTGATGGAAAAAATTGAAACTCGACAGGAGGCATAGAGGCAAAGCACCTATATAATCCTAGAGGAAATGAAAAATGATGAGATGAGTAAATTTTTACCACCCGATTTTGAGCCTTATACTTTCTAGAGTTGTCAAGATTGTTTCCAATAGAATCAATTCGGAGGTGATTCCAAACTCGAGGTTGAGGTCCCACAAAAAATTGTTAACTTGGTGGAGGAAGAGAACGAGAATAACTCTGAACAAGGTAATCAATTTGAGAATTTTAATGAAACTTCTAATGATTATGTTGATGGTAATTTAGATAAAAGTTCATGTGAGAATTTTGATGAAAATCAGTTGACAAATTAGATGATAAACTATTGAATGTTCGAATAATAGTATAGATGATAATTCAAATGAAATTTTTATATGATACATTAGATAGCTTTCTATGCTTAGCCAAATGGCATGTATCACACGAAGAATCCTTATTACAAGAAGAAATAGATAGTTGAGATATAGCAGCTAACTTGTCATGAAAAGGATGACCTAGTCTCAAGTGCCGCAAGGCATCAATATTTTTAGTAGAATTACAAGTAATAGCAGCAAATAACAAGTAATGGCAGTCAAAGATGTCAACAAGTACAAGCCATTGAGAAGTCTAACAGAACCAATCATCCTCCTAATGACTTTGTTCTGCAAAATACCAAGAAGAAGCAGAAAAATGCAAGGATAAGTGAGTGTGAGTTAGCAGTCTAGAAACAAACAATAAATTATGTCTGAAAGAAGGTACATAAAGAACATCATGGATAACAATATTAGGAAATAACTCAATAGATCCTTTATAAGTAGCCAAAATAGTACTGTTATTAGGCAAATGAACGATTGTCTGAATCAGAGTTGGTGCCTCTATAAATCTAAGTGACATATCATATGATGAGTGGCTCATGTATCAAGAATCCACTCAAGAATTGAAGCATTATCACCATTAGAATAATCATTATAAGCAATAGAGTTAGAAGTACCAGAAACTGAGCATTAGCAACATGAAGAGGAGCTTCCTTAGTAGAGGTGGACTGAATTAAGGCCAGAAACTTTTGAAAAAGTTCTTTATGAGACTCTAAACCTGCTGCCTCCAAGTCAAATTTTTTATCTGTAGAAGAAAAGAAGAAAAGACTGGAGCAGTAACTAAGTTAGCTGATTGATTAACATTTTGTCTCCTACCAGTTGTCCATACCAACAAGGAGGATAGCCAATGAGTTGAAAGCACTTATCAATGGTATTGTATAGTCACAATGAGTACATTTCAACTTCTTTTTATCTTTCTTACTAACAGTAAACTTATTCTGAGTCTGAGTATTCCGGTTCTGGTTAAAAAAACCATTAGTATTCCCTTGAGTATATCGAGGCTTAGGAGCACAATTTTGATAAGTCTTACTTCTTGTGAACATAGCTAATGAATCAGTGCGTAAAGTGGCAGAAGAGAGATCCCTCTGATGTTCTTCCTGAAGTAGAATAGAGTATACCCTTGACAAACAGGAAAAGTATGCATAACAAGGATCCGACTCGTAACAGCAGAGTAAGATTCATTTAAACCAATCATAAATTTCAGAAAACAATCAGATTGTTGATTTGCAATCATTGTAGCATTAACATTACAAGTATAATGCCCACAAGAACAAGCAACTATAGGCCTCTGACTAAAAAATCCATCCGATAAACTTCTAAAAATATTGTAGTAATCAATGATAGTTTGTGAACTTTGAGAAATAGTAGACAATGACTTTTGCAGTTGATAAACACGAGGACCATCCGTACGATCATACCGAGACTTAATGTCAAGCCACAGATCTAAAGCAGATTTGAAATACAGCTGACTTTACTTTCATTTCTTTAGAAATTGAGTTTAAAAGCCAAGATAACACCAAATTATTAGCCCGAATCTAACAAACATGCAATTCAGCCTGACCTTCAGGAGGACAAGGTAAAGAACGATCAATGAATCGATCTTGTTCTTATTACTAAGCGCAATGACTCCAGGATATGTAATTTTTTTTATTAAAAATATCACCAACAATATATTGGCCAGAATGATCATTGTGACCTAAAAAACACACAGAACTTGAGTCCTCACTAGGATTCCGAGTAGGAAATAGAAGAAGTATTAGTAGGAGTAGTCATATTAATCAGCGATCAATCATAGAACAAACACAAATGTTTGCAAAAAAAGTTGACAAAGAGCGTAAAATCAACGCGTAGAAAAGCGATCAAGACAACGTGATTGGATCATAACAACGAGATGCAGTGGAAAACGGATCGATAAAACCTAAGATCGAGTGATACCATATTGATTTGAACAATTTGATCGGATCAATTGGAAGAACAAAATAAAATTGATGTATATTATTGAATTGAGAACCAAAAGATTGAGATGAATGTTACAAGAGTTTAAAGATTGAGAGAGAATTCTCATACAATCTGAAAAGTTAAAAGTGAAAAAGTGATTGAAAACAACTAAACTAGTTCTATTTATACATATCGGAGTATAAGAGAAAGTTGCTAAGATAGGAAAGCCGCTCCTCAACGGCTCCAACGGCTATATGAAACTTTCCGATTTTGGAAATTGCAATTTGAGAATCGCATTTTATGTTTTAGTTCAAGATATCACCAAATTCATTGTCAACCATTTCTATATAAGAATGTACACTTTTGCCTTTGATATCATTTCTCACTTCAATATGGAACTATTGTCCTACGTGAGATGTTAACGGCTTGAAATTGTCATTAGTTTCACCATATATGCCACTTACAGGTAGAATTGAGGAACAAATCTCCACTTGCACAGAAGAACACAAATATTGTCCGCACTCAAAAATTTTATTATCATATTTTTTGTAGGGCCCCGTAGGAATATTATTGCAATCTAAGTGGTCAGTTTGACCTAAAGACTTACGCTTAAAACTTTCGAGTGCCATATATGAAGTTATAATTTAAATAACCGATAGCATTTAATAATCGTTCTACTACCAACATGTTCCACTTTTATAAGATTCTAAGAGTATTAGATATATACAGACACTCCGCCTATAAAAGCAACAAGTAAAATTATTACAAACGGAGTGCCTATTGGTAAAAATAGTCAACCGAAACAAAACAAAAATGTTGGTATCTTAGTAGCCATGGAAGATATTTTTTCTTTTTTTTTTTTGTTTCAAATTCCCTGCATGTGGCAAGGTATCAAACACAAATTTCTTTCTATTTTTGTATGCTTTTTGTCGTTGGGGTCCTATAAATAAAAGTTTCTCAAATTTTCTAAGGAGGGAATTTCCCTCCCAAAAGGTTATAGGAAGTCTCATCAAAAAGTGAATTATCGTTGGTAATAGTTGCCATATAAATACAAAGGGAAAATCCATTGGTAATATTTCATGAGAATATTTGCGGAAACTGTTACAAAGCTCATATCCTTTGAGAATAATTCAAGCACGAAATTTAAACTTTGTGAAAAGTGTCACAAAGAGAAGTTCCATTAGTAATAGTAAAGGCGGGAAGTGTAAAAGTTGTAAATTTGTTTTGAAAGGGCAATTTCATTCGATAATAGTTCCATTGCCTTTTAGCGATGGATTTGCCAAGATGGTCGATATTTTTTGCAATGTGTTGTACCATAACTGATATACGATACTTGTCAATTTCGCACATCGCTATGTGTCAAAGTTGACATATGTCACCCCAAAAATCCTAGTATAAGTAATCTCCGAAAACACTAATTATCTCGTTTGGAACAACTCACTCGCTCCCAGGTATGTAGGTGTCCAGGCTCATAGCCACGTAAGTTCACAATAATAGTTACACGAGCTGACATGCACGTAGCCTCACAGACTAAGAGGTACATAAGTTTACAGCCTCGCAATCTTAGTATGGGTGGCACAACATGAGATAAGCCCACCTACGGTATAGGAAATTCCTATAAATATTCTATTTAAGAATGAAAAAAAAAGGTACACACATTCTCAGTTCTGTTTTTTCTCTAAAATTTATTATAAAATTTTTACTGACTTAAGCATTGGAGTGCTTGAAGCCAGAGCCATCAACTAGTCTAGTTGATCTCGAACAAAGCTGAGAATTCTTCCATTTGAGTTCTAGTTAAACGATTCTTAGTCTGGTGCGACATCTAAGACAAGCGTGCGAAAATACCCGCATTACAATTTTTAAACTAAATCCTGGAATAAACAAACATGTGATTGTGGTAGTAAGAAGTGTTCATTGGCTTTTCCTAAGAAATGTATTGAGCTATTAAAATAAGAATAAGAACATTTCGCCATTAACTTTTTTCTTCAACATCACTTGTCTCATAAATCAAAAGGTAATGAAAACTGAAAATCGCGCACACTATACTATAGACATTATGTACTCACATTTTTAACTTAACATCATGTGATGTACCCACCTAAGTAGAAAAGATCTGTTGTAGTACTTCTTTTTCTTAGTCTTTCCCCGTTTCACTTTCTCTTTGACAAAGGCATATTTCCTGTTTCCTCCTTAGCACTAAGCAGTCAACACTCGACACTATAAATTGCCAAGCTGACACACAAAGACAGATGTCTAACTGCAGTTCTCCCTCTCCCTCTATATAAGCATCATAACTCCCTCTCTCTCGTCACACATCCAAAGAACTAATTTTTCTCTCTTCTCCCTTAAAACTCCAATTTTCATCATACACATACAGTCGTAGAAATGGTGGTCTTAACTCAACCAAGTTTCGATAGTTTAGACAAAATCCAAACATGCAAGCCCATCTCCAACATTTTCACAGGAATCCCGGTTATTGACCTTTGCGACCCTAATGCCAAAAGTCTCATAGTTGATGCCTGCAAAGAGTTTGGTTTCTTCAAAATGATCAACCACCGCGTTTCAATGGAGGTTGTTAGCAGATTAGAAGCCGAGGCTGTCAAATTTTTCAAATTATCCCAACAAGAAAAGGAAAAATCTGGACCTCCAAATCCTTTTGGTTATGGAAACAAGAAAATAGGACCCAACGGCGATGTCGGTTGGGTTGAGTATCTTCTCTTCGGCGCCAACCCTCAACTCCTCTCCCACAACGCCAAAGCCAGTTCTCCAGGAATTTCAGAAACTCTCTGGTAAAAAAACTATCCCTTATAATTATTAGTTTATAATTCCTTGCATGCAAAAGAAATGTAGAAAAAGCAAAACTTCGGATCGTCTAAGCCACTTTTTGTACCACGCTGCACCTACTAAATAAATTATAAAAAACCAGGACAGGTGTCGTTATAAGAACTGAATAACATATGACGTGGCACACAGAGTGGCATAGAGGATCCGTACTGAGAAATTAAGTATTAGTTTCTAAATTCTAATCCTTTTATCAATATATGTGTGCAGTGGTCTTGTGAACGAGTATGTGTCCGCTGTGAGAAACATGGCCGGTGAAGTATTGGAAATGATAGCCGGCGAACTTGATATTTCGCCCAAGAACGCTTTGAGCAAGCTAATAAAAGACGAGAAAAGCGACTCGTGTTTCAGGCTGAATCACTACCCGCCGTGTCCGGATCTTCAGCCATTGAGTGGCCGAAATTTACTTGGATTTGGGGAACACACAGACCCACAAATAATATCTGTTGCAAGGTCTAACAACACTGCTGGCCTTCAAATCAGTCTCAAGGACGGTACCTGGGTCTCAGTCACACCTGATCCCACCTCATTTTTCTTCATCGTTGGTGATTCCTTGCAGGTATATATAAATATCTCACCATCTTTATATATTCGACTCTTTGTTTAGTATGTTTAAATATAGGGCTAAAAACGTCGAACTGCGGTGTAGAGATCGTTTTGTAATTTGTTAGTCAAACTAAAAAAAGTGAGTATTTTAACCCTAATCTATTGAAAAAACTGCAAAACTTGTTAGTCAAACTAAAAAAAGTGAGTATTTTAACCCTAATCTATTGAAAAAACTGCAAACTCTATCAGACGAGTCATTTGATGTGACAGGTTTCAAACATTTTCATCTTTAGATTTTGTCTAGGAAGAGTTTGCACATTTTTCGAGGTATGAAGGTCACATGTCCATTTTTCTAGTCTAGTAGTAAGTTATGTGACGACTTATATGTTGGGGGTTTGATGTTTTTTACCTTTATTTATCCGACGAATTAAGTTTCACTAAAGTGTAATTTATATGGTGCACGCAGGTGATGACTAATGGGAGGTTCAGAAGTGTAAAGCATAGAGTGTTAGCGGAAGGTTCGAAGTCAAGAGTGTCAATGATCTACTTTGGAGGGCCACCTTTGACTCAAAAGATCACGCCTTTATCTTCAGTAATGGAACAAGGCGAAGAAAGTTTGTACAAGGAATACACATGGTGTGAGTATAAGAAGTCGGCTTACAAAACAAGGCTCAGTGATAATCGGCTCCAACTTTTTCAGAAATCTGGTTTTTAGTTGGTAGGATTAAATTAATAGGACACAACATGTATAATATAGTCAAACCCCAAATCCCAAAATCGGTTTATATTTCTTGTGGGTTTGACCCTCTCGACTTGCCTAAGGTGGCAAAAACACGGGTTCTCTTTTTTTTTTTTTTTTTTTTTAGTTAGCCTTTGGGCTTTATTTCATCTCCCAACTTTTTTTGTGTGTTTAATGTAATGAATTGCAAATATTTTCGTTATATGTCATCTCTGGTTGAATATCTAGTCCAAATTCAGCTCCCGAGTCTTAATTAATTGATCAGGCCGTTATCTGATCGGGGTTGGCATGCGCCTCACCTTACGTTATCAATTCGTTAATATCTTGTGCAATACGTTAAATTGCACATGCACTACCTATGAATCTTTCCATATTGTTCAGTTGCATAATATGTCACACACATTAATGGCGGAGCGGCGCTAAGCTTAAGTAACAAAATATAGAACGAAGTTATGACGATAAATTATTAATTTTTTTGATACTATCATATTATATTTTTTTAATCAAGTTGTGGTTAGTACCTACCCCAATATCCAGGGCTTCGGGGTATAATTGGATCATATCCATGATAAATTTATATAATGGAAAATTTCGAAAGGAGTAAGTCAAAGGTGGTCCTTAAGAATGTTAGATGGAGACAACGAGCATATATAGTACTTGGACAGTTGGAGTCGAAGTTCATTTTTTTCTTCGCTCCGAATCATTAATTTTGCCTACCTTTTAGGTCAAAATGAATGAAAAATAAATTATTGTGATTGCAGACGACTACTGATCTTTCAATGTCAATCGCTTTTCAGCAATTCTCACCTAAATTCATCGTGACAGTCCCCGTCATATTTCATTTGCTTTTTCTTTTTTCCTATTAGGTTTTTCGAGAAGGCTCAATCGCAAGAACATGCAAGGACATCGCGGGGACAGTCTCGGTCACCTAAATATAAATGATTGTCTCCCGAGATTATCATATTGCGAAATATTTGTTTCTAATCTTTGTATATAACATGATGAATTGATTGCAATAATTATGATTAAATTATTCTAATCATAATCTTATTTCTTGCAACTCACTAGACATGACATATGATTCGCCTTACATATTTTATGTAGGCCAAGTAAGAGTGGTTGACGTATACATTTTGAGCCCCTCAAAAAATATTCAAATGCATTTGTATAATTATTATAAACATATCCACGTATGTAGTTTACCTTGCAGCTGTAATTGATCGGATTTGAGGGTCAAAGTATCTTTTGTTAACCAAATTTGGAGACATACGTGCCTAAATGCTAGTTCCGACCACCTACTATTGACTTTAACTTCCCAATTAGTGGACAAGTAAGAAACCAATTATTGAATACTTTCATCGATCGACTTCCAAATTAAGTAGAGGTTTCCACAATTTATCCCCACGTGTTAAGCCAAATTCACAAATTACCTCTTATAAAAAATAAATAGACAAATTATTCCCTTTTGATTTGAAAAACTGGTAAATTACCCCTTATATAAGAAGGTCTCATTCACTTGCTCACACTTGAAAGCGAGGATAACGTTCTAGGTGAACAAAGACAATTATATCCCATTTTTCTCAAAACATGTGTATTCTATGGTTTAATACTTTGAATTGCTAAAATATACAAAGATAGAAATAAAAATTAAAAATAAGTTGTGATTTCATAATATACATGCATTATAAAATATATTTTATACTTTTACTTATGGTTTTCATTAAAGAAAGGCTATAATTAAATTTAAAATTACAAAAAAGAACTTATAAGAAATAACTACGGTACTTTGGTAATTAAATGTAAAAAAATACACTAAAAGAATCACATGGAGGTGTTGTGCAAATTTTTAAAATCACAGAGGGGTCATTCGCCTTTTTATTTTTACAATGAGTATTTTGCCAAATTAACATAACACAGGGGGTAAAATGCCAAAAACCCAATTAAATATTTTGTACTTCCGTTCGTGCTTGATTTTGTAGATTGGGCATGTTAGTTACTATTTGAGTGTATAATGTAGGGAAAATTGCATTTATGATACCCTAACTTGGCACATATTCTTTTTTCGTACCTTAATTTGGTTTTTTTTTTCTTTTTCAATTTTGGTACTTTGGCGGCGGCAATTTCAAAATCTCGCCATAATTTTTCACGTTAAAAACAAGGGTGGACTGGGAATCAGAAGATTGGCACGGATAAACGAAGCTTTCATGCTAAAACTAGGATGGCGGCTACTAACGGAGCCAGACAAGTTGTGGGCCCAGGTATACCGGGCAAAGTACTTCCCAAATTCTAACCTTCTTCTTGCTCAAAGTAAACCGCAAAGCAGTTGAGCCTGGAAATCGATTGCAAGCTGCCTCCGATACCTGCCGGGGGCAATTCGATGGAATGTTAAATCCGGCCATCATCTTAACTTTTGGCATACCAAATGGTTGGGAAATTTCACCATCGCCGACTACGTCAATACCATCCCGACTGACAAACAAAACTTGAAGGTTGGGGAACTGATTAATATGCAGACTAGGACCTGGGAACTACAGCAGATAAGCCAACACGTACCAGCTCACATCATCGCGACAATATTGGGGCATGAAGTGGGGCACCTAACGGAACATGACACAATCTCATGGACGTGGAACGCAACTGGGAAATTCACCTTAGCCAGTGCCTACGAGCTTATGACTGAACACCAAAACGGGCACTATGCTCCAATAATGCCGTGGCAACTTATATGGAAACTGAGAACGATCCCTCGGATTCGTTTCTTTGCCTGGCTACTGTGTCATGATGCACTCCCGGCTAATGAACGCTTGGCCTCAAAGAACATTATCCAACAACCGCAATGCCCCTTATGCATGATGGAGCCGAAAACGCAAGATCACCTATTTACTAAGTGCAGTACCCTGTCTCAGTATAGACAAGTTTGGTGCCCCTACCTGGAAGGAGCAACATTAACTAACCCCTTGTTGTACCTCCAGAAGGTGGGAGAAACACGAAGAGCGCACTGCATGACGTTTATATGGACTCTGTGGCAAGCCCGAAACAAGTTGGTCTTCCAAAATCAACAAATTACTCCTGCAGTAATACATCACACTGTCCAGAGGTATTTGGAGCATAACAAAACGCTTTACCCTCAGACCACCCACGCGGGGCGACCAACTTACTCCCACACTCTCATGTGGACCCCACCTCCGTCGGGATTTGTTCAACTCAATATTGATGGGTCGGCTTTGGGTAACCCGGGCCCTGCAGGTTTTTGGGGGGTATTCAGAAACGACGACGGGTTGTTCTTAGCAGCTTTCTCTAGTTCTTTAGGCATCTCCACTAACAACCACACTGAGTTTAGGGGGCTTCGGGATGGGTTACGATTAGCTAGGAATTTGCATATCACACATATTTGGTTTCATACGGACTCCTTACTTCTTCTCCATTGCTTGAGCAGGACCCAGGACCCTCCAGGCTACCTGGGAGGTCTACTTCTTCTCCACTGCGGTTACATGGACGTTTTGTTACAGGGAGTTAAACACGGTAGCAGACTTTTTGGCGAAGCTTGGATCAGCACGCCAAGCTCGATTTATGGGACAGCTTACCATGCATGACGGCCACCCAGCTCTGTTTACACATTTCTGGGATTCTTGCCCTTTGTGGCTGACCCAACTTTTGTTACATGATATATATTTGACTACCGTACGCACGACCCATCCCCTTTTATTTGTACTAAAACCGTTTGTTTGGTGTGATTATATTATGTCTTTTCATCAAAAAAAAAAAAAAAAAAACAAAAAACAAAATTTGAGATTTTGACCCCAGTCAAACTGACAACTCAAAACAGCCACGTAAGACTAGTCCACAGGTTTGTCGAGTTGTCAGTTTAAGTGGGGTCAAAATCCCCAAGTATTGTGCCACGTGGAAAATTCCAGCGAGATTTTGAAATTGGTGCCACCAGAGTACCAAAATTGAAAAAAAAGCTAATTATTAAAGTACCAAAATCGTGATCTGCCAAATAAAGGTATGAAAAAAGAATATATGTTAAATTAGGGTATCAAAAATACAATTTTCCCATATAATTTACAAATTTCGGAATCTCAAATTTCTTAAGGCCTTGAGTTTTATTTATTTACGTGTTGTTCTGTTTAACTGCTAAAACAGTATAAACTGTAGAAATAGTGACATGATATAGGTAAAACAATCTAAACTATAGAATAATCATATATAGACCTCTAAATTTAATAGAAGTATTTGAATTTCTTCGAAGATCTGAATAATTAAAGAGAAGTACAATTAAACATTTACAAACATGAAAATGTAGAAGGTCTATTAATTTGTAGTATTTTTTGAACTTTAAGCTATGTTTTGTAATTATTCAAATCTAGAAGAGTTTTCTTTTGAACAGGTTACTACGAGAATTTGATCAAATGAAAAATGTAGTTATATATCAATTATGTAATTAGAGCCTCGGATATAGGTATCTAAACTATAGAATAATCATATATAGACCTCTAAATTTAATAGAAGTATTTGAATTTCTTCGAAGATCTGAATAATTAAAGAGAAGTACAATTAAACATTTACAAACATGAAAATGTAGAAGGTCTATTAATTTGTAGTATTTTTTGAACTTTAAGCTATGTTTTGTAATTATTCAAATCTAGAAGAGTTTTCTTTTGAACAGGTTACTACGAGAATTTGATCAAATGAAAAATGTGGTTATATATCAATTATGTAATTAGAGCCTCGGATATGTTTCACCTACCTATTTTCTGGACTAATTAGACATGCATTTGACTTTTATTGTCCAATCACTACAAAAAACGGGTGATAGAATTTTTGAGAGTGAATTGCCAAACTAACACTATTGAAAAAAATAATTCCCAAACTAACACTCTTGAAAAACTAATGTCCAAAATATCACTCTCAAACAAAATATACCTATTTTATCCTTCTACATTTGTCAATTAACCACCAAAACAATCCTTATTTCGATTGATGTTCAAATATAAAACAAACTCGGATTGTACGTACACATCCCATAAATAAATAAATAAATAAATAATATATATATATATATATATATATATATATATATATATATATATATATATATATATATATATATATATATATATATATAACAAACATTCATTAAATGTATAAACTAAATTAGATTGAAATTAAACTACTACTGAAATAAAACAGTTCACCTTCCTTGCCCACCCACAAAATCGAGAGATTATTAGGTGCAGCGGCTGTACGATGAGGTGGTGCAGCAAGTCAATTATTTATATAAATGCATGGCTGGGATGAGGTGTGGAGAAGTTACTTCCCTAAAATTTAGGAATAGTATTTAATCTCCACCACATGTTGTACCACGTCATGATACAGCTGCTGCACCTAATAATTTTTCCACAAAACCACCCGTCTCCCTAATCTCTGACTATTGTTGCAGCCCCAAATGCAAATGGTACCGACATTATTTGGAGAAAAAAAAACATTGTTGACTTCAAAAGACTGCAAGTTTAATTAGAAAAACACTAACAAGGGATTGTTCGTTGGGTCCAGAGGAAAAATGCAGTGTTGATATAGCAATTTAGGGTTCATATTTGAGATGGCATTTCATTTTTCTGACATTAGTGGGCAAGTGATGGTAACCAAGAGCATTGGAATGCAATTCTAGGAGTTATTATCTTTCTGCCTTTTGAATCACATAATTTGGATCGGAAAAATCTTTTTTTTTTCATAACTTTTCATTTAAATCACGGCAATAAGATCAGGAAGAGAAAAAATTCTTTATTTTTTGGATTGATATTATTTCGAACTGTAAAAATAAATAGATGTGTTTTTGGATTGTTAACAAGGGAATAAGAATTAGAACTTAAAGTTGCAGAGGGTTGGGCGACATATGAATGACCCGATCAGCTTGCCGCCTGCAACCATGGCGGGGGAGTGGGGGTGTAGTGGTGGTGGGGGGGGGGGGGGGAGTCACGAGTGGGTTAAGCGGGGAAGACAAACTATCCTCTTAATTTTTGTTAAATTATTTACATATATCCAGCATATAATTAGTATATAAACGTGATTTATAATTTAGTGTTGTTTTGATAACTAATTACTTGACAAAAGAAAAGGTTAGAATAGGTATATTTTGTTTGGGGGTGATATTTTGGAAATTATTTTTTCAATAGTGTTAGTTTGGGAATTATTTTTCTTAATAGTGTTAGTTTGGCAATTCACTCGAATTTTTGACGACAATTTAAGTTTCGTCGATAGAATTTCTTATTTCAATTGAGGAAATATGTTTTTTTTTTCTTTTTTTTGGGAAACCCGTCGGTTGTTGCTAAGTTTTTGGAGTGAGGACGAGTTTGGTTGGCAAAATTCCCAATTGGTGATTGGGGGTGTGAAATTACACGTGGCAAATGATGACGCATACTCTCCCTCCTGGGATTGTACCCGTCCACGTGGCTAAATCATCCGATCTCGCTGCGTCTCACGACCCCCTCTTCAGGGTTCTCCGACCCAGGTAAGTTAGCCCTCGAATTCTCGACCCCAACAAATATTATAAATATACTCTCTACTGTACCGACCCCTCGTTGAGCCAACAAGGGAGGGGGGGTCGTATTCTACACGTGTAGGTATAGCATCCTTAATCGTTAAGCAAAGGCCACCACCCCCTCTGGCCAACCAGAGGGTAGTGTCAGGCGTCAGCCTTGACGTCATCCTCCACTATCCGAGTGCGTTGTCGCACCCTAAGGGCTCGACCGCCCTGCTTCCCCAATAAAGAGCGAGGGCTCGGGGGTCATAATGTGTATACGGAGCACGGCATGCACCAAGGGTAACATGCAGGCACCACGTGCCCTACCCTACGAAACCTACCTCGGCATCACGTGCCTATTTTCTCCCAGACTCAGAAACTCCACGTATCCTACTCTACGGGGACACGTAAATACCCTATTACCCTCGGGTTAGCATGCATGCTGACACGTGCCTCGATAAAGTTACATCTATGCCCTCCCCCTCGTCCTATAAATAGGGAAGCAGGTTAGTCATAAATCTCATCTCAGCCAAGTACAACTCACCCCACCTGAGATCACACAGTTCTCGATATAAGCAAAGGGTAGCCCCTCCTAGTGAGAGAAAGTGCGGAGCACGAGCCGAGAGGGTTAGAAGAGCTCAAGACTCGGCCAAGGAAGCAGTTTGAAGGGAGATCGTGCGAACGGAGCCCAAACCCCCAAGGGTCGTGGATAGTTGCAGCCGAAGGTTCCCCTCAACGGAGTTTACACCTCGCCAGGAGCTTGCCGAATCCAGGATCATCTTAGGTCGGGACCGGCGTGCGAACGGCCTCGGTGACAGGCACGGCGATCCGGAGGCGTCATCAATGGCGTCGTATGTGGGAACGTCATTAGAGTCTCTGAGGTAGCCTAAGGAATGAGCCTGGATTCGGTAAGCTCTCACTCTGTGAACAGTATTCTTAGTTTTCAGTCCACTTCACGAATATTTTCTCAAGCCGTCATGGCAATTTCCCCCCACCACTCTGGTGAGTCAATCTCCTCTACGCTGGAGGCCCTGAGTCAGCATGCATACAAGTCCCCGAATCGGGAAGAGACCCCAGATGAAGGAACCACCACCGAGGTCCATCTGACTATGAGCGAGTTAGGTCGTATGCTGGAAACTGTCGCAGAACGAGGTGCATGACGAGTGCGGCAGCAAGAAGTACGAGCTAGGGGAAGATGGACTCCACCCTCTAGTACTACAGCGCGGGTTAATGAGTACTATCAAAGGCAAGACGAGGCCCGGCAGGTACGAGCAGAAGCTGAGCACACCAGTTGACGAGAGGATCGACCTAGGGGAAGCCAACACTCGGGCGGTTCCCGCCCGCATCAAGGTACGGCCAGTAATAACCAGCAGTTTATTGACATGATGTCTGAACTAAAAAGAGAAGTGCAAGCCCTGAAGAAAGACCGAAATGGAGAATCGGAAGAAGATGAGAGAGGCAGCCCTTTTGCCCCTCACATACTGGCCCCGGAGATCCTGATATCCATGCGCCTGTCTAACCCGGTGGTGTACACGGGGGATCGAAATGCAAAAGATCCTCGCGAGCACGTCAACTAGTTCCTTGCAATGATGGATATCCTCAATGCTCCTGATCACGCCCGGTGTCGAATCTTTCGATCTACTCTGACCGGAAGGCACATACCTGGTTCTCCCAAATGCCCAGGGGATCCATCTACAGCTTCCAGGACCTGCGAGAACTGTTCGTGCGGCAGTTTGCATACAATCGTCGCTACCCAAAGACGGCTGGATACTTGATGACGATGGTCCAAGGTGAGGGAGAAAGTTTGCGGGACTACATGCGGAGGTTCGCCGACGCAGTGATTGATGTAAGACATGTAGATCCCCACATACTGTCAGAGTTCGTAGCCCAGGGCACCCGGTCGGTGGAATTCGCTGAATCTCTGGTAAGACACCCGGCCCGGACCCTAAAAGAGCTCATGCAGAAAGTTGAAAGATACATGTTGCTCGAGGATACGCGGCTCGCCAAGCTTGGACTACCATGACCCGATGATCGTGCGAAGAACAGACGAGGAGAAAACACCCGCGACCGACAGGATGTGGTGAAAAGGTATTTAGAACCCCTTCCATTGGCCCCTTTGAAAATCTCTAATGGACCTCCGATGGACACCCCAATCTCAGAACTCGGAAAACATGCGCCATACTGGGAAGTGGTGCATGTTTCATCGAAGCTGGGGACATAAAACAGAGCAATGTGATCATCTGAGAGTAGAGATTGAACGCCTGCTAAAGATGGGATACCTACAACAGTTCCTCGGGAGGAGAGATGACCCTCCAAGGAAGGAGCAACCTGAGGATCTCGGGAACATGTACAAGAGGTGCGTCAGAGTCTAGAACGTCCCAAGAGAGAAAGAGAGAGCTCCCAGGCCCGAAGAAGGAGGTACGAGGGTGGATCGGCGTCTGAAGAACAAGTCCAGCCTCAATATCTACCTCCCCCGCCTTCAAACTACATGCACAATCCCTTGTCCGGCAGAACCATCAACGTAATCGAAGGAGGACTGCTGGCGTCCTCGTCGGCCCAGAGGAAGCGAAAGTTTCTCAAGGAAACACAACGGTTTAATTTGAAATACCATGTTTTTTCTACTAGCATATGCGCACCCCCTGCAATTACCTTCGGACCAGAGGACTTGGTAGACATCGTACATCCTCATGACGATCCCATAGTGATCCAAGTCACGATCCATGGGGCCGAGGTGGCCAGAGTCCTGATAGATACAGGACGCTCGGTGGATGTAATGTTCCTGCCTACCTTCCTGGCTCTGGGACTTCAGTTGGAGCAAATAATCCCAGAGAAGACCCCTCTGGTTGGTTTCGATGGGAGTCCGAGCGAGACCCTGGGTTCCATTCCGCTCCTGATGTCCTGGGGCGAAGAACACTTACGAAGAACAGAAGAGGTCAGGTTCTGGATCATCAATGTGTTGGCAAAGACTTACAATGTGATTTGTGGGCGGCCCTCCATCCGCCTGTTCGAAGCCGTGCCCTCGGTTCTTCACTTAAAGGTAAAGTTTTCTACCATGAATGGGATCGGAGAAGTTAGAGGAAATCAGGCCAGAGCCCGAGAATGCCGCCTAAACACGATTGCCACCATTGAGAAAGAGGAAAGCACCGATCAGAAGAGTCAAGGAGAACTTCGGAGGCCCGAGGCAGGTAAGCTGTATCCGGCGGAAGAACTCAAGATGATTGAGGTAGTCCCAGGAGAAGCCGGGAAAGCAGTAAGGATGGGAACCAATATTGACCCACCCGTGGAAGTTCAACTCCTCGAAACCCTGCGGCATTTCCAGCACGTGTTTGCATGGGAAGGCGGACCCCCGGGGCGCATTAGCCCATATGTGTGTAAGCATTGCCTTGATGTTCGCCCAGACGCCAAACCAGTTCAGCAGAAGAAAAGCAAGATGGGTCCCGAGAGGAATAAAGTAATCAAATCCGAAATACAGAGGCTGATCGGGTTGAATCAGATCCGAGAGGTTCAGTATCCCGAATGGCTAGCCAATGTTGTCCTAGTTTCCAAATCAGGCGGTCGATGGAGAATGTGTATCGATTTCACCGACTTGAACAATGCATGCCCAAAGGAATATTTTCCCCTCCCGAGCATCGATCAGCTGGTGGATTCCACGGTGGGCTGCGCTTTGCTTTCCACGATGGACGAAGATCAGGGATACAATCAGATCCCGATGGCCGAGAAGGACCAGGAGAAAACCAGCTTCATCACAGATTTCGGTACGTACTGTTACCTTGTTATGCCTTTTGGGTTAAAAAATGCAGGGGCAACCTACCAGAGGCTAATGAATACAATGTTCGCCCCAATGATTGGCAACAACTTGGAAGTATACGTAGATGATATTGTCGTAAAGAGTCAAGAAGCTAGCCAGCACAACGATGACTTCGTTGAAGCGTTCGAGATCATGGACAAGTTCGGTTTGAAAGTGAACCCCGCAAATGCACCTTCGGAATACAAGGAGGCAAGTTCCTAGGCTTCCTTGTTACCCAGCTAGGAATCAAAGTAGATCCAGAGAAGACCAAAGCTATCTTGGAAATGCCGGCGCCTAGCACGATCCGAGATGTACAACGCCTCACCGGGAGAATGGCTTCGCTTAACCGCTTTATCTCCAAGGCGGCCAAAAAGGGGCTTCCCTTCTTCAAAGTGCTCCGTAATGTCAAGGATTTCCAGTGGACTGATGCCTACCAGAAGGCGTTTGATGACCTGAAGGGGTATTTGCTCTGCCCCCCCTCTCCTGGTCAAGTCACAACCAAGAGAAAGACTCTACGTGTACCTCGCTGTCGGGAAAGAGGTAGTGAGCGCGGTGCTGGTTTGAGCAGAAGGACGGGATCATCTCCCGATATACTACACGGGCTGAACCTTAAAGGACGCCGAGACGCGTTACTCCTCCATCGAGAAATTTTCTTTCGCCCTAGTCACCACCGCTCAGAAGTTGAGGTCGTATTTCTTAACTCATCCTATTACAATACTCACCAAGCACCCCCTACGGGCCATCCTTAGTCATCCCCAAGTGTCGGGAAGGATGGTGAAATGAGCAGTTGAGCTCGGAGAATACAACATCCAGTACGCCCCGCGACCGTCAATAAAAGCCCAAGTGCTGGCTGATTTCATGGTGGAAACCAACGAGGTTCCCGAGGAAGGTGACTCAGAGAAAGCATGGGAAGTTTACGTCGACGGATCTTCTAGCAATGGCGCTGGAGGAGCAGGGGTGGTGTTCAAGCTGGCACATGAGGGTCAGCCAGAAGAAGTATTATCGTTTGCTGTAAAGATAGGATTCCAAGTATCAAACAACGAGGCCGAGTACGAAGCACTGTTGATCGAAATGAGGTTAGCTAAGGAGGGGAAGATGGTTCGAATTCACGTACATAGCGACTCGTAGTTAGTGGTGCAGCAGGTGAAAGGAACATACGAGGCCAGAGACGAGAGGATGAAAGAATACCTGAGCGCGGTACGAAAATCTCAGGAAAACTTTGAAGAGTTTACCCTCGAGCAGATCCCGCAGGCAGAAAACGAGGAAGCTGATATCCTGTCCCGAACAGCTGCGGGCATGCTTCCCATCGGGACACAACAGGTATCCTTGCTTACTATCACCTCGTCAGAAAAAAGTCATGTAGCGATGGAAGTGTTAAACCTAGAAGGGGGTGAACAGAAAGGATGGATGACTAAGGTAAGAGCGTACCTACTGAACCCAGAGAAATACGAAAACAACGGGGAGCTGGGAAAAAGGGCTGCTCGGTTCTTCGTGAAAGATGGAGTGCTATACAGGAAAGAATTCTCGCAGCCTTACCAGCGCTGCCTCACCGAAGAAGAAGCTATGGAAGTGATGAGAGAAATACATGGAGGGAGCTGCGGAAACTACTCCGGGGGGAGAAGTCTCGCACAAAAGATACTCCGACAGAGTTATTTTTGGCCTACCATGCAAGGAGATGCGAAGGCATTTACGCGACAATGAGAACAGTGTCAAAAGCACGCCTCCATGTCCCACTTACCCGCAGCCGCTTGGGAACCCAACCTTGTTCCTTGCCCTTTTGATAAGTGGGGCATTGACATCGTAGGACCCCTGATATAGGATCGAGTAAAGAAGAAGTACCTCCTGGTAGCTGTTGACTACTTTACAAAGTGGGTCCAGAACGAGTCAATGGCACAAAATCACTTATTTGGCGGTAATCAACTTCCTCTGGCGTAACATCGTTTGCAGATTCGGGGTGCCCAGGGTCCTGGTCAACGACAACGGGTTGCAGTTTACTAGTGATCAACTCGCAAGATGGTGTGAGCAGTGGAGAATTCAGCATCGGTTTACTTCCGGTACCCCCAATCAAATGGTCAGGTTGAGGTCACGAACCGTACTCTCCTCCAGGGACTGAAAGCCTGTCTCCTGGCGTATCAGGGAAAGTGGGTCGAGGAATCCCGGGCCTGTTGTGGGCATACCGAACCACGGCTAGATCCTCCACCGGCAAAACCCCGTTCAGTTTGGCTTATGGTCACGAGGCCATCATACACGCGGAGATAACCACGCCAAGTTGGAGAGTGCAGGAATACGAGGAGAACAGCAATGACGAACACATGGTCCTAGAGCTGGACCTCTTGGAAGAGCATAGACAGCAGGCTGCGCTTCGGAGCGCCCAATACACGGCCCGTATGGCGAAATACTACAACAAGCGAGTGAGAGACCGAACCTACCAAGTTGGAGAGTTAGTCCTACGCAGAGTATGGGCGTCGAAATCTATGGGAAAGTTGGATCCAGCGTGGGAATGGCCCTACCAGATATCTCGCATCCTGGGAGCAGCAACGTACCAGTTGCGAGATATGGAGGGTCGGACCTATCCCCGCTCTTGGCATGCCTTGAACCTTTTGGAATTCTACCCTTAACTATCGCTTGCAAGACTGAGGCGATGCCTCCCTTCAGAAAAACGAGGGGACAACCGTGTCCAGGTAAATAAATAAACCTTGTAAGTTTTAATAACCAGCATGTTTGTACTATCTACTTAGCCTCATGTAATCTAGAGAACTACGTACGGCTTGATTCCCAATTTTACTGCGAGGGATATGTAGGAAGCTCGGAAGTTACTCGAGTTCAGCCCCAAAAAATAAAAATAATCTATGTACACCGCACACAAGCACGAAGATAAACTGACGATGCAGGTACAAAAAATGGAAAGATTCTATTAAGGAAAGGAGTGGATTTTACATAGTAGGGGGCGAAGCCCCTACGAGCCACTTCGCCAACCACCCACTCATACGGGGGGCGAAGTCACAAAGCAAACAAGAAAAAAAAAAACTACTAGCAAATCGAGGCCGCTATTCTACCCACAAAAGCCCCTACGGGCCACCTCCCTACAAGTCTCCTTCATCCTCTTCATCCTCTTCAGCGCTCCTCGCGACGGTGCTTCCTGACCCGGATAATCGCCCGACGCTCCTCCTCCGTCATCTCCCTAATCACCCGCTCGGGAGGACTCCTTGACTCGCTCGGAGGAGCCACTGGCGCCGGAAGGGTCGTAGCGGCAGGTGCAGCAGGAGCGGCGGGAACCGGGGTACGATCCCTAGAACGTCGGGGCTCGACCCTCGGATGATGAGATCCGTCAAACGAGAGGATCACCAAGTTTGGAGGTACACCGGGGAGTCTGTACACAACACTCATGCACAGGTCGTAACCCATGACCATGAAGGTTTTGACGTCCTCCTAACAAATGACCGCGGAGGGTTTCGTCTTCTTGGCCGTGTTGGTACGGGCGGACGAAAGCCCCTCCGCTAGCTTCTTCTCAAGTTCGGCTCGAACCGCATCCACTTCGGCCTGCTTCCTGGCCTCAAACTCCGCCCTCGAGGTATGAGCCCTCACCAATGCCACCTCCACTTCTGCCAACCGCGTCTCGGACGGCTCCAAATCAGCCTGCAAACGATCCATCTGGTCACGGTCCGCCATCAGTGAGTCCACCAGGCTCCACGAATCCTGCTCCATCTCTCTTAAGTTCCTCACCTGCTCCGATAGGAGACGCTCCCTCAACCTCGACTCCTTTAGCGCGGCCCGAAGCGACGCCACCTCATCCCTCAACTTCGAGCCCTCTTCCCTCCAGGTTCCCTTCGCTTCCTCCAGCTCCTCGCGGTACTTCTCCGCCACCTATTGGTGAAGGTGAGCCATCGCCTGAGCCCCCTGTACCCGCTGGGAATCACGGGAGGATAGGATCTCTCGGGTGTCCAGTTCCCGAGCCACAAATAGCATCTGAGAAAGGAGAAGGTAAGTAAGAAAGAAATATGCGAAGAGATCCTCGAAAATGAGAAAAGAGAAGTTAACTTACATCCAGGACGCTGCGGGAAAGACGAGCCAACAAGTGTGCACCATCCTCCTGGCTAAGGCGCCCCCGCTCCTCGGGCTCTAAGAACCCGTCCACCCAATCCCCAAGCCCCTGCGGGATGAAGACGGATTGAGGAGGCAGAGGACCCTTACTCGTCACCTCTCCCGAAAGAACTGCGGGGGTCGGGGATAGCAGAATGTTGGGAGCCTCGGGCTCTGCAGAAGCGCTCGGATCGACAGAAGCGGTCTCTCTCGAAGGACCACCCGACTGGCCCACCGAAGAACCAAGAGGAAGATCGCTCATAAAGTGATCACGACTCGGGGTAGCAATGGTTGAGGGAGCGGGGCTAGACAAAGAAGGAGAAGAAGCCGAATCAGTATCCGAGGACAGGGGATCCAGAGGCGCAACCGGACTCGCTCGTTGTCGCTCCGAGGTAGCCTGCCCCTCGGAGGGAGAAGAATCGTCATCCGAAGGGATTACCTGGGCAGCATCCGCGGAGGAATTACCCACGATGTGCGTGGCCAACTCGACCTCTGGAAAGAAAGAACATGGAAAATTCAGTACCAGATTAATAAAAGTAGTCACATGGTTACGTGGCTAAGAGAAAGAGAACATACCGAAAGGAGTGTCTCGTCCCATCTGGATGCCCACACCATCAATGAAATCCAGACCATTCTGCAGGCCCACCATTACCAGGGCTCGGGAGGGGCTCGAAGATCGACATTGAGTCGTAAGTGGTCGAGAAGAACCATTGGCGGTCCAGATATCCGATGTCCGAAGAGGGGTTGAGAGCGTTTACGTAACTCACGCCCCATCGGGTGGACACGGCCCAGTGCCCGCTTCGGGGGCGAAGAAAGAAGTAGCGGCTTTGCCAGTAGCGATTGGTAGGGAAGCCGGTCGAAACCCGGGCCAGAAAGAAGTTCGCAGATTGGCAAGCTATCAGTTGGAAAAATTGATAGCTCTGTCTCACGGGACAAAGGGCGAAAGCCCCGAACAGGATGGTGGGAGTCAGGGGAATGTTGTGATAATAGCACAAAAGAGTGAAACCTACCAGGCATCGGTAGGAGTGGGGGACTAGTTGACTCGGACAAATTTGCAGAAAATTAAATACAAGGGCCATGAAAGGATGAAAAAAGCGGCGAAGTCCATTTTGGACTTGATCAGAATAAACAGTAAGAAAACCAGCAGGGGGATTATAGGCTCGTTCATCAGGGGTTGGTATCCTCACCTCCATGTCGTGGATACCATGCTGACTCAGCAATGCCTGCACCGCCTCAGCCGTCTCAACAGAGGGAGTGGAGCCTGCACGCCCTGCACCCAGCATTTGGAAGGGGTGGACTTCACCGGCGACCAACTGGAACCCCTCCTAAGGAGCGTCATATGGAGCCCGGTCCGAAAGAGCGGCTACAATGTCGTCAGCAACAGGGTCTTGAAGGATGAAGCCTTCATCTGCCACCATGGGTTGGCGAGCGGCAGCAGCAAGATGATTCTCCATTCTTTGACGGGTTTGGGAAGCAACCGTCCGCAAACTGCAGCGGACAAGGGAAGGCCCGACGCTCGCCGGCTGAGCAGCAGGGGAAGATAAAAAATAGGAGGCGGACTAGGCGGGGCAGGAAAGGTCAATGGGATCTCCTCAGAAGATGATTCATCAGACTCAAGAAAGTTTTTGGAGTAAGAAGACTAAGAAGAAGACTTTTTGCGAGAAGGCAAGAAGGTCAAATTTGTTGGAATAAGGGAAGATGAAGTGACAAAAAAAGGTACGTGAATATGTCTATTTATAATCTCCGAGGCGACGCTTTAGTTTAGGCGGGAACAGGCGAGACGCCCCATATGAAATGTATGAGGAAATTGTTACCGCCCCGTTTAGACAATAGGGGACATTAACGGAAGACACGTGGCAAGCATACAAAGCTGTCTGCCCTTGATGTGCCTTTTCGAGGCGCTAATGATGGCAGAGAGATTTTATGCGTGCGAAAGTAAATGATATCTAGAGTAGCACGGTAACCAAGGTCACAGGACGGGACGTATTGGTCGAAAGAAACGACAGGTTATAAACCGCCAAAATTGAAAAGGCTCCTCGAGCCGTTATGACTTTTCCAAGAAGCTGAAATTGAAACGATTCCACAAACCGAGACGGCTTTCCCAAAAAGCCACATTGAAAGGCTCCCCGAGCCGTTACAACTCACGAAGAGGCTCTTCGAGCCGTTACAACCATTGAAGAAATTGCCTTGGAAAATTTTAGGAAAAATGCTAATCGGTTCGGGTAGTGTTTCGAGGGGTTACATCAAACCCCGCTCTACGAGGTGTCCAGCTGAGCCTTTGAGCACCACGCGTACTTCCGAGGGGAAAAACAACAACCCTCGTCGAAACACGCAACGAGGGGCTAAGGGTACGCCCTGATGACCGGTGGAAACCCCTTTAGAAGTATCGCGAGTTGACTCGCTCCTCGTAATACGGCTCGAGGGGTTTAGCCAAATGCTCTCTAGAGGTGTCCCATTATGAACCTCCTAGCCAAACACGCGTCCTTCCGAGGGGAAAAACAACAACCCTCGTCGAAACATGCAACGAGGGGTGAAGGATACCCTGATGACCGGCGACCGTCCCTTCAGGAGTATTACGAGTCGACTGGCTCCTCGTAATACGGCTCAAGGGACCTAGCCAACTGCTCTGAACAAGGTGTCCCATTATGAGCCTCAGAGCCCAACGAGAACAACACAACTAGGCGACCGATTTCTTTAGAGGTATCACGGGTCGACTTGCTCCATGTAATACACCTCGAGGGTCATAGCCACACAACTCCTGGGTGCCTTAAAAGGAACCCGAGGAGCCCCGCTCGTGCTTCCAAGGAGTAAAACAACAATCCTTGTCGAACCACGGCACATGGAGCAGATGTGCTCCTGCGATTGTTTCATCCTCGAAACCCTACGCAGACTGATAGTTTACCAGAAAAACAGGCAAAAGAAGACACATACGAAGAACTCCAGAAAAGAATATTTTATTGATCTCGAAGCTATTACAACTACAATAAAAAGGAAATACAACATAGGAGGCCCACGATTCTACGCCTAGGGGGAAGGTCGCTTGCCATCCCTGACCAGCCTCCGACGGGCTTCCAGTGTCGGAACATCATCATCAATCGCGGAAGCCCCGATCGTAGAAGCCACCCGCATGGCGGTCTCCGTGGCCCGAGGAACAGGAACATCGACAGGTCAGGAGCTTGGAGGACCTGGGCCAGTGACCAACGGCCCACCAGCCATGATTGTTGCACCCATTGCTCAAACCCTTCTTGCCCTTGTCTCGGGAGAAGAACCCCGGGAGGCCACTCCCCCAACCTCAGGGATGACGATCTGGTAAGACGGAAGCCTAGCCTGATAGGCCTCGAGTATCGCTTGCATCTCGGAAGGGCTCAGAGGAGAACCCGACGGAATTTCCACCGACATCTCGATCTCTTTCGGAGATAGGGTCGTCAAGTCAACCCCAGGTACGACCAGTTCTTTGCTTTTAACTGTTGTATGGACCCTTTGTACCCAACCATGACCAGGGCGGCAAAAACCTTCCGGAAATAACCGTGATGAAGAGGGGAGCCAATGTATCGAATGATACGCTCGAACGCATCCTGCCGAGACTTCTCAACAATTTGCCCTCGGAGTCCCTGGGTGACCCGCCGGACCTCCTCACCGACTCGATCGTCTATGGTGGCCTGGCACTCCTCCAACTCCCCTTGAAGGGCCTCCGCGGATGCCACCGCCTTTGTGTACCCCACCTCAGCCTCCTCCAGCCGTCGGGAAGTTGTTTCCAGGGTGTTCTTCAGAACTGCCAACTCCAAAGCCACCTCGTCTCTCACTCCCTCGGCGACTCAAAGCCGCTCCTCCGCGAGCTCCCGAGCCTCTTTCAGTTCATTCGCGTAGGTTTCCCATTCGCGACATCTCTTTACTCGGGACTCAAGCGCGACTCGAGCCTCCTGAAGTTGGACCTGGACCCGAGAATGATCCGACCTCAACCTCTTTAAATCCTCTTGCACGAGAAGATCGGGAGTAGCGGATTCCAATTCCGCTACTCGACCCTCCAAATTCTGGATATACTCCAGCAACAAAAACTGGCGGGCACTAAACTGTAAAAGGAAAAAAAAGAGGTTAAGGAAAGAAAAGGAAAACTCGGGGCAAGGAGAAGAAAAGATGAGAGACTTACGTCAACCGCCTCGTAACCTGCCTGATCCTTCAACCATTGGATCCCTCGATTCCGGAGCGATGCAACCTCGAGGGGGTCCACCGCATGACACAGTTGGGCAAAGCCGCCACCCACACCACGTAGTTCCTCCACGAGGTAACGCTCAACAGGACCAGAACGATCCGCTTGATTTACCGCCATCTGTGAAGAAGTCCCTTCTTCACGAGTCTCCACCCAATTACTAGCCCCATCGTTCCGAGCCTCCACCGCTTCCTCTTACCTTCCACTCCCCACTAGCGACCCCAACAGATCAACCTCTTTTGGACCAGGTGTCGCATCATCGGCGGGACTGGAGGAGGTGGCTAGAGAGCTTGTACCTACACCTTTGGGCGGACCCATGACGGAGCCCACCAAACCATCCTGGAGGGTGGGGGAAGAAGGTTCAGACCCATCAGTTTCCCCCCGACCCTCAGCCAAAGGCTCAGCCCCAGTATCCTTCTCGACAGGTTCGGAAGATGGGTGCGAGGAAGAATCTCGAAGGGGAGAGGCCTGAGAAATCGAAGCCACCTAATTGACCAAGGGGGGGGTGGCAAGACTGCTCAGGTCGAAGGAAGCAGGCAAAGAATCACGAACCCAGGCAAAAGCAGCATCTGGCCTCAAAGCAAAAGAAGTCGGGTCGTGGAAGACTTCGAGATCGTCCTCCTGAAGGCTGTGAAAGTCCCCAAAATACGGGAGGCCCAAACTCACCTCACCGCTGGCTTCGGGAACAGAGCGAGAGGACGGAGCCGGCAATGACGGAGGGGACGATGAGGGCTCCTTGGCCCTTGTAGCCACCGTTGATCGGGAAGAAGTGGTCCTTCCTCGGGTAGACCTACTTCCTCTAGGTACTCTCGAAGGTACCACCGTGTCTACAGCCGCATCCGCCAAGGGAGACACCAGAGACCCTAGGAAGCGTTGGCCAAGAAATACGAAGGAAGAATCAGTATACGAAGGGAGCAGAAAATACGAAGAAGTAAGGGCTAAATACTTGCAGAATTCAGGATCCTTTCAAAAAATGGGTTGAACGAGCTCCTCCCTGGAGACCACAGAGCTCGAACAGCCTCGAAACCTTGGATAATTTCATGACATGGAAATACCCCTCCTCTCTCATCTAGAGCCGACCCCCCTCGAGGTGAGAAGAATTCTGCTCCGCAGGGCCATTCGACCAGGTGTTTACGACCTCCCAACTCACAACTGCGCCCCGAAGGCTTGACAAAGAAGAAAGAAGACTTCCAACTACCGAAGGAGGAGGAAGCAACAGTAATAAGCCTAGGCCCCGGGACAGCTTGGGAAGAACGAGGAGTAAAATAAAAGAAGGGTGCCTGGCCCGCACCCATGTCATACAGAGCCAACAAACGCTCCGCTGAACAGATGAGCCCTCGGCTTCGGCAGGTGATCTCGAACCCCGCCATAATGGAGAAGGCGTTGGGCGTCAACTGGCTCAAACAAAGCCCTAAGGCCTTGGCCACCTCTTGAAAGAAAGGCGGCACGAACATACGCCACCCCGCCTCAATTTGGGCAAAATAAACGGTTAGGAAGCCGGCAGGGGGACTATTTGCTCGGTCCGAAGACTATGGGATCAACACCACCACATTCTCCCTCGCCACATTATGTTTAGCGAGAAAGTGGTCGACGGAAGCTTGAGTCACCGAACTAGGGAGGTCACTCACGCTTACGGCTTGACTCTTGGACGTCGTTCCCTTCTCAAGAGTGGCAGAAGCAGCGGCGCGCTTACCCCGGCGGGTAGCCGGATGAGAAGGCGGTATCGATCGAGATGGAGATACGGGAGGAGTAGAACCAGAAGTAGCGGCGGCGGCAGCATTGGCGGACGACATGATCACGGCGAAAAGGGGCAAAAAGAGAAGGTAATAATTGCAAGAGAAAAGCAGAGAAGGCAAAAAGGTTGTGAGCCCTAGGAATTGTAGCGCAAGAGACCTAAATAGATGGGCAAAAAGGCGGTATAACTCTTGCTCGTTACCCAAGGGCAGAAAGTGGTGACACGTATTGCTCAGCGTGCGAGGGAAGTTTTAGGAATCCCGAGAAATCGGTGAGTGAGAGACGCGCGATAAGATGATTAGACCCCTTAAGTTTTACTCTCTGCCACGTTCTGCGAACTGTGACAGAGACTAGGGACTTATGATGACGCATACTCTCCCTCCTGGGATCGTACCCGTCCACGTGGCCAAATCATCCGATCTCGCTGCGTCTCACGACCCCCTCTTCAGGGTTCTTTGACCCAGGTAAGTTAGCCCTCAGATTCTCGACCCCAACAAATATTATAAATATACTCTCTACTGTACCGACCCCTCGTTGAGCCAACAAGGGGGGGTCGTATTCTACACGTGCAGGTATAGCCTCCTTAATCGTTAAACTAAGGTCACCACCCCCTCTGGCAAACCAGAGGGTAGTGTCAGACGTCAGCCTTGACGTCATCATCCACTATCCGAGTGTGTTGTCGCACCCTAAGGGCTCGACCGCCCTGCTTCCCCAATAAAGAGCGAGGGCTCGGGGGTCATAAGGTGTATACGGAGCACGGCATGCACCGAGGGTAACATGCAGGCACCACGTGCCCTACCCTACAAAACCTACCTCGGCATCACGTCCCTATTTCCTCCCAGACCCAGAAACTCCACGTATCCTACTCTACGGGGACACGTAAATACCCTATTACCCTCGGGTTAGCATGCATGCTGACAAGAGCCTCGGTAAAGTTACATCTATGCCCTCCCCCTCGCCCTATAAATAGGGAAGCAGGTTAGTCATAAATCTCATCTCAGCCAAGTACATCTCACCCCACCTGAGATCACACAGTTCTCGATATAAGCAAAGGGTAGCCCCTCCTAGTGAGAGAAAGTGCCGAGCACGAGCCGAGAGGGTCGGAAGAGCTCAAGACTCGGCCAAGGAAGCAGTTTGAAGGGAGATCGTGCGAACGGAGCCTGAACCCCCAAAGGTCGTGGATAGTTGCAGCCGAAGGCTCCCCTCAACGGAGTTTACACCTCGCCAGGAGCTTGCCGAATCCAGGATCATCTTAGGTCGGGACCGGCGTGCGAACGGCCTCGGTGACAGGCACGGCGATCCGGAGGCGTCATCAGCAAAGATAACACAATTACCATCAATATGCTATGCCCCATTTACCTATTTTGAAATTGGTTAACTTGATTGACTCGATTTCTAACTTTGAATTACCTAATTCTCCAATAAATCTTATACATGAGTCCGAAACTCAATTTCTAATTGGGTAATTTACTGTCCATGTAGGTGCCACGTAGATGCCACGTGTAATTACACACACAATTTCACAAAGCAATGCGGTAACACCCCCAATTACATATTTTTATCTGCCTTAATTTTTTCAACCAAACGTGTCCTTCAGTGAACTATTTTGTAATCCACGCCTATTGTTGTTATGATGGTACAATACCCTATGATAAATAGATACTACATATTAGGAGTAGTACTTAGTTTAGGAGTAGTACTCCTTTTATATTTCCTTTAATATTCTTTTGTAAATATTAAAGAGCTTTACCTTATTTAGGATTAGGTCTCTTGTAACTCTTATATATACTTTTGTGTGTGATCAATAATATTATACTACATCCCAATGTTCTCATAATCGGACCGGACTGGCCGGTTGAACCGGTTCGACCGGTGACCGGCCTCTGGTCCGGTCTGGTTTGCCTTTTCAAACCAGCTCAAAACCGGCCCGGAGGAAACCGCTCAAAACCGGCCGAAAACCGGTAACCGGTGGCCGGTTTTGGCGGTCCGGACCGGCACTACCACCATTTAAAAAAAATTGCTCCCCAAAACAAAAGAAACAGATGCGTATGCCTGATCGCGCCGCCGCCGGCGCTCCGCCCCGCAGCCGTCCGTTGAGCGCCCAACAATAGGATTTTTGTTACTTTTTTCAAAAAGAAAAGAAGAAAAAATAGATTGGATGAAGGTAGAGGTCTTGGACGCATGGAGAAGATAATGAATCAATTGAATAAAACAAGGAAATAGAAAGATTCATGAAATTAAGTAGGGGAAGAGTGACTATATGAAGTTACAAACACTAATAAGGAAATTGAAGATTTAAGAAAATTAAATGCGTGAGTGATTTTGAAATTAGGAAAGTGATTAGAGTCATAATTGAATGCTAATTAATGATCTTGATTGCCAAAACGAAATGCTAATGAATCATTCTTGATTTTTTAAAATTCTCAACAATCACTTATACACGGCTATAAGCAATTAATTAAAGTATAATTGGTAAGTATTTTGCTAGAGTTTTAATAACTCTTTACCATTCAAATGTAATTAAGGTAAATATTCTTATAAAGTATTTAACATTAATCTTTTTTTAGTAATCTATTTAATCAAATACTCTAATTATTTTATGAGTAAAGTATTTAACTTTAATCTTTTTTAATAATTTACTTAATCAAATACTCTAGTTATTTTTTGAGTATAAATAATAACCCTTGGCAGTGACTTAATTACTTAGAAGGTTTGATCTCTACAATTGTATTGCTTTATCGATTATAAATTCTTTTGTTGTCTTAATAGATTTTTAAAAAGTTTTAAACTTGCACATCACTTCTCACAGAGAATTATTAAGTATTTTCAATTGACAAAAGGCTACTCTAACACAAAAACACAAATACTAAAATGAGGAAGCATTTAATTATTAATGACTTGTATAGTTGTATATCATATATATAACTTTTTAGTATAAAATTATTAATAGTTTGAGAATGTTAAAATAATAGTAGAAGATATATTTGTTAACTATATTTGTTGGTTTTGACTTTTTGTACCGGTTCGACCAGTGGTTCGACCGGTTCGACCAGTAAAACCTGTAACCAGTAAGACTACCGGTTCGGGGTCCGGTCCGGTTCTGAGAACACTGCTACATCCTTCGATATATTCCCTAAGTCTCCTTACTGGGGCTGGACATCAATATTTTTTTCACCCTTGACATTAATTATATGTCGATTACCAACATTATCCTTCTAACCTCAAATGAAAGATCAATTTATATGCACAGCATAAATGCACGACATTAACCCCAAGAATCACGTTTTCACGCTGCTACATTAAGTTGAATGCCTAAAGTTTTTTATAGGGTTGAAAGGTTAAATTTGATTTCGTTTATTCATGTTTGCTTTTGAACTAACACGACAATGGAAAGCAAACAAATTGGCTATATTCCTCATACTAATTAATAAAAACTATCAACTGTGAAGTTGAGCAATTTCCCGAAAATAAAACTGTAAAATATTATTGTCAAATTCGGCCACGGGAGCTTGAAAGTTTCTGACTGATTAGACTTCATTTTGACTATACATAATTAGAATACTCGCTGGCAACCAATTCGCGGTTCCTTGTGATGGTTTCATTCTTTTAGCATGTGACTCAATTCACATGCGTCACAACTGACAAGTACAAGAGTCACGAGCAGTGAGTGCTGTGAAGTTCAACATAATACGAATTGTAAATAGTAAAGCACGTAATTGTTATTTACAATATAAGGGAGAGTGTTTTTCTTTCTTTCTTTATTTTTTTGTGAAAAAAAAGAGAGTGAATTATGTTACTAAATAAATGTTTTGAAACGTAACGTAGATATGCAACAAGGAATAAGATCACAAGTAACTGGGGTTGTGCTTGGGCCATTAATCGAACCGCCTGTCTGGTTTCAAACTGAACCGAAATTCGAACTACAGAAACCGGTTAACGGTTTCTTCGATTTGGAAACTGGTTTGATTCGGTTAAACCGAACAACTCGAAAAACCTGAATTTTGTGTTTTTTTAAAAAAAAAAAAAGAAATTCCTGAATTTGTAATTTTTACTCTTCACATAGGAAGCATTATTTAGTAATCATTGTCGAACTTTCGTTTCTCGTTATATTTGATTATTTCTTATGAACAAATTACGGTGAATTTTTTTCATATTATATTTAAATGCAAATATTATATGTTTCAATGTTCAATACTAGGCTTGATTCATTTGTTTAGATTATTGTATCAATGGTTGACGGTAAATAAGTTGAATTATTGCTTACATATAAGATTTAATACACGAATTTTGTTTTTATAAATACTTTGTGGATTTAAAGAACAATAAGTAGAATACTATGAAAATTATCAGTAGCAATTTTATTGAACAAAAGATATACTTTTTGGTATTTTTCAACGCAGAACATAACATCAGTACCAACATTAAAGGGACAAAGTCTGTTGGCAATTAGCAGCAATAAGTTTTGTGTATTGTTTTTTGCATTTAAGTCTTTCTAGTAATTGTTAATTGTTATTTAGAACCTTTGAGAAAAACAAAAAAAAAAAGCCGATTAAACCGCGGTTTATTCGGCCAAATCGAACCAGTATTCGGGTTATGGTTTGAACCGAACACCAAACGGTTGGGGAGACTTCGGTTTCGGTTTGAACCGAGCTAGCATATACGGTTCGGTTTTTCGGTTTAGACCGAACTGACACTCCTATAAGTAATGGCATATCTAAAGCAAACTCACAATTATGGGAGGGAAGGGGGTAATGATCACTTTTAATATGTGGGGATGTGGAGGAAATGTAAAATTAAAGGTTGGAACAATGGTTAACAGATTTGGAGTGGATATGGTATGTCTTTAAGAAGCTAAAGGGCAAAACTTTGTTCCAAAAGATATTTTATATTGTGGGGAATAAAATGTAAAAGGATATAGCGAGGGATTCAGTCAGTAGAGTAGGATGATCTCTTGTCATTTGTCGGAATGGAGTTCTACTATGGATGATTCAATTTGTGGAGATGGTTTGTTTTTCGAAAGTCTTCAAGGTGCAAAAGTGAGGTTCATGCATAAGTAGATCGGGTGATTGCTTTTGCGGATGGTTAGCTCAGTGCCTAGTTTTTTGTGTCCATTCCCTTCTACAGACGAATTTCACATTTCACTTTTTTTGGAAAATCTTTTGTACTCTTCTTGTTTATAATAATTTGTTAGCCGATCAAACAAATAATATTCGTAATGTAATTGAAATGTAAGAGATAGATCTGGCCATATTCAAAATAAAATTAATTCAAAAATCAAAATAATAAATAAAGTAAATCAAAAATAGATTTGTGAATAACATCTTGATTTTCATTATTTTGTATTTCCAGCCTTTAAAAGCTTCTTATTCTTCCTCCGAAATCCTAAAATCAAGTAATATCAAATCTGCAAGTTTTGGTGGAGAAACTTTGATAATTCAGACAAGATATCAAACCTTTAAGTTAAACTCTGGAATATTCACCAGTCACCACATACTCTCCAAACAGTTTAGAATCAAACCCTCAAGATTGTTTCTGTCCAAACAATATTAAGGATAGATTTGAGATCGATTCTATGAATTCACTAAAAAAATAAAAAATTGCATTCGTCTTCCAAAATCCCCAAATACCGTAAATGTCCCTTCTTGAGTTGAGGTTATTCCACAGTATAGCCGTATATGTTAAAAACTAAAACCATGATTCGTAAAGAATCTCACCAAGTCCTCCAAGACAAATTCGTCTGCTTTTCTTCTACTTGTCCATTCCTCAGAAAGACCGCCTTACAATACAATTGAGCTGAAAGATTAAAACTCTTGTCTAAGGCATGGAGTCTGTTGACTACGCGTTTAGGAAAATTTGCAACTAGGAGTAATTTTGATAAAAAGAACATTTCCTTAAGTTGTAACAATTGTTTGTATTTTAAAAATCTTTCGCTGAAATAAATCTAATAAGTTACTTTAATATGTATGATTTTCATCTCGAAAAGTGAGACCTCTCCCAAGGGTTGCATTTTTGTCTGAGTTTAGAAAAGTACTGATCCACACTGTACCAACTCGGACTGGAGCGTGATTTGTGGGGCAGAGTCATCACAATATGGTATTACAGTCTTAAGTTTATAAATGATTTAGACGTTCCAATCCATTAAAAAGAAAAGCTTGTCACTATATATTTATATAGATAGAAAATATTACAACAAAGGAAACATTAGTTGCTAAAAATAATATTTCATTAATAATAAGAAAAAGGAGTTACAACTGAATGCTATTATGCCATATCCCACTTTCTTACGGCTAAGTATTTTTCTTTCAATTTGTTATGATAGTGGATCCAATTTGATTATAAAGGCTTAGTTGTTTAGTAGTAGGGACAATTAGAATTCAACAAGCCGATGATTTCACAATCCATGCTCAGTATAATGATCTAGAAATAACAATAATCCATCATAAACACCACTAATATTTAGAAATATTCTTATAGGTTTTCGGTGTATGTTTAAATGTGCCTGTGACACTATGTAAAACATTTATTTCTAGTCTTCCTAAACCACTTGGTAGCCCTATGGAGGCATCGGCGTTTTACAACATAGTTTTTATTTGCTCGTGCATGATTGGTACCGGAAACTCGTCAGCCAAAGTTGGACCTTTGAGATTTATGTCACCTATGGCTTTTGGTATGATTACGAACACGTATTATGATACAGACCCAACTATTTTAGTTTATTATTATTATTATTATTATTATTATTATTATTATTATTATTATTATTATATTTTATTAGATAATATTTATGAGTAGTGAATATTATTGTAATAGTTATGTGTTAGTGGAGATGTTATGTGATTAGTGGTGTTAGTGGAGAAGCTATGTAGTTTGCTTATAAATTAGAATTGAACGTATTGTAAATAAAGAGAAGAAGAAATAAATAGTATTTTTAGTTAAAGTTTCCCCATCTCATCTCCAATTCTTAGGAGTTAGTTCGAAACTCGAATTAGAACAAATTAAGGCTCTTTGATCCTTAACATTGGTGCTTTCATTGAGAGAACTCTCATGCCTCCGAGTTCACAAATTCAAACAACTATGGATGTTCCGATCGTGGCAAATTCTCTTTCACCGGTTCAATATGAATTGACAAAGCTTTTACAAGATATGCGCGCTTTTAAGGAAGAAAATCGAAACCACTTCAACAATATGCGCGCTTTCCAGGAAGAAAATCGAAGCCACTTCAACAATATGATGGCCATGCTAACAGAATTGAAGCAAATGTTGTTTGGTTCTAACAGAATTGAAGCAAATGTTGTTTGGTTCGACAGAAATCACCCAAATCCCAAAGTCTGGTAATTCTTCTATACTACAATCTTTACCCAAAGACTCCCAAGTCACAATCCCACCCCAAAATAATATAAACAACCACACTCCTACAATGCCCTCACCTCCACCACATTATGTTGCACCACCGTTGCCGCAACCACCACCAACCACCCCAAGATCCGGTCAAGCTCCGACTTGTATTGACGATTCAGAAATCTTTGAATACTCAAACTTTTCTTCCAACAAGTCTACATATTCATTCCTCACCCACAAGAACCAAATGCAAGTTTTACGCTACCCCTTTGATGCTTTTCAAAAATTACTCAAAATGATGTCAATCGAGTCCACGCTTACCATCTCGCGGGTGGGAGTCTTGTCAATGGTGTTATTTACAATAGTCTACATCTTACAATTGAAATCAGTAACCTTTCCCATAGACAGAGGAAAAGCCAGCATACACAAAAGAATTGGAATAATCAACCATATGAGACCTGAAGATGGTTTAGAGATGATTTGCAGAAGAATTTTTGTTGCAGGCAAATAATGATGAAGTGGACAGAATTGCTAAAAGAGGCAGCTCATGCGTGGGATTTTCATCAATGCAAATAAAGAGCCTCTTCTTACAAGTTTTTCACCAAGTCCTCTCATTTTTAAGGCCTTGAGGACAAGGCCCTTTTCAAGAGGGATGGATTGATACAGACCCAACTATTTTAGTTTATTATTATTATTATTATTATTATTATTAGATTTTATTAGATAATATTTATGAGTAGTGGATATTATTGTAATAGTTATGTGTTAGTGGGGATGTTATGTGATTAGTGGTGTTAGTGGAGAAGCTATGTAGTTTGCTTATAAATTAGAATTGAATGTATTGTAAATAAAGAGAAGAAGAAATAAATAGTATTTTTAGTTAAAGTTTCCCCATCTCATCTCCAATTCTTAGGAGTTAGTTCTAAACTCGAATTAGAACAAATTAAAGATCTTTGATCTTAACATATTATTTCTTGAAAGATCACACGTTGCAAGATACCCCATAAATGTTGAAGATTAACTCAACTTGTTTCATTTCGTTTTCTCCCTTTGTGCTCCAAATTGATTAGTACAAATGAAAACGGTTTGATTTGTCCCATCTCATTTTGCGAACATAAACTTGTATCCAAATAATCAAGAATTGACTTTTCTATATATCTTTTATGTTTTACAGAAATATGTCATTGATGATCTTGGCATTTCTCCGAAATAGATTATTACGTGCAATGACTACGTGATAAGATGATGCAGTCAATTTAATATTTGTTTAAGTATACCTTGGAATAGAGTATTTTTTTCGGTTTTTTTTTTTCGTTTGAACAACCGGAATTGAAAACTATTGTTTATCCATAATTTAGAAAAGAAATCAAAATATTAATCTTTTGTTGCGCCAAATTAGCATGCAGCCGTTGGGTCAAGTAATATTTTCACAATTATGAGGATTATTAGATGTTTAATTCATTCTACTATCTTACAATTCCTAATTGTGGTGGGTGACTTTTCCGGATTTCTTTGCCTCACTGAGAAAGATGAGTCTATGCATGTTAACATTAGGTGGATTTGGAATTCGGTATTGAAAGAAAGTACAGATAAAAATTGCCGATTTTGGTTATGTTTTCTTCCCATGTCGGCAGTTACTTACATATAGGTACCTATTTATGTTTTAGAGGGACTCCGGGAATTTCTTAGTTCATAAGATTAATAAAATCGAGAATTTTAAACACTGAGGTACTGTGCGCTCCACTAGTTGTGCATCAAATGTAGTAAAATTTGATTCGGCAAACTTGCCCACAATTTTGATAATAGTTATCAGTTATACTTAAGTCCACTAGTTGTGCATCAAATGTAGTAAATTTTGATTTGGTAAACTTGCCCACATTTTTTATAACAGTTATCAGTTATACTTAAGTCTGACGTTTTCAAGTTGTACTCTTTTTTTCATCAGAAAAAGTTTTGCACTTTCTAGTTGTCTTCTTTAAGCAACTAAATGGCCTTTGGTCAATTCAACGTTGCCAATAAAGGTTTTTGGCAAATTTACCCAATGTGTTATGTCAAATTGGCAATTTACCCTCCTCAAAATATAAATAGGCAAATTACTTTCCTACAATTTTATAGTGTAATTTTTATAGTTACCAAGATACTCTTGTTATTCTTAAATACTTTTCTTTTAATTTCAAATTTAATTATGGCCTTTCTTTAAAAAAGAAAATATAAATAAAAACATAAAAAATATAAAAAATATTTTAATTATGAAATCATAATTATTTGTTAATTTTTATTTTTCTTTAACATTTTTTAACAATTTAAAGTATTAAACCAAAAGATCTATATAGTTTTGAGAAAGAGGGCTATAATAGTCTTTTTTCGCCAAAAAACTATCCTCACCCTCAGTTTGGTCAAGTGAACCACACCTCCCTATATAAGGATAATTTACCACTTTTTTGATATTACAGGGGAGAATATGCCCATTTGTTTTTCACATGGGAACCAATTTGACATAACAAGGGGGATAAATTGCCAAAACCTCTTGTCAATAACGAATAATAAACTACATTTACGAAAATCTGGAAATATCACCATAATCAGGTGTAAATATATATATATATATATATATATATATATATATATATATATATATACACATATATATAAAAATTGTGAATTTAAAATATATCCCCTCCTTGCTCGAGGAAAAAAGGTCGGCACTAAAAGAAAAGGGCTTATATAGGAAAGCCCAAAAACATAGCTAAAGACTGAAATTCCCTTTCTACAGATCTACTGGAAGAGAAATGGACGTTTCTGACATCTATTTCTATAGGCCTCGTAGCTAGACTTTTTACGCATCTAGGAACGTCTTCAGACGTTCCAGTTGCTTTTCTGACACATGAAAACAAGAAGGGATTAATTAGTATCTGTCTGTATGAACCCCTTAACCACTTCTTGTATTTTTCTCACACAACAAGTACAAGGGGCGTCAAAATAAAGTTCCTATATGTTAGAACAGTCGTTCCTACAGAATATGGTTATATTTATTTTAATAGTCGTCCATGGGCATTCCTATATTTCCTGACACCAAAATAAAGAAATGTCCATGGACGTTGCTGTAATTTACGGATGCTAAAAGTACAGGAACATCCAAGGGCAATTTTGTATTGTACTGACTCCAAAATACAGGAAAGTCCTTGGACGTTCGTGTATATTTATTCAATTTTTTTTTAAAGTGGCGGTAAATACTGTTTTTTTTTTAAAATAATATATACACATTAGACATTATATATTTACCCCAAATATATACATATATATATATATATATATATATATATATATATATATATATAAAAGAAACTTCATGATAGTATTTTACAAATTATTATATGTAAACCCTAAACCCCAAACCATAAATCCTAAACTCTCTCTCTCTCTCTCTCTATATATATATAGTAAAAGATGTATGTAACAAATTAATATTAAGTTGATGATGGAAAATAATAATAAAAAAAGAAGAAGTGAAGGAGGAGGGGAAAAGAACTTTTTCATCAAAATAAAAAAGAAAGAGAGGAGAAGAAGAAGATATGAAGGTATGTATATGGGAGAATTGTGGTGGGACGGATGAGTGGAACGGGTATTTATGTGAAAATTTGGGAACATTTGAATTTTTTGCAAAAAATTAATTTCGTATATAGTAGGAACGTTTTTGGATGTTGTTGTTGGTGAAAATTGTAGCAACTTCCTTTTTTGTTGCTTCCCGTGTTAGAAATTCAACTTTTAGGAAGGTCCTTGGACGTTGTTGTAGGTTAAAAACTCTAGCAACGTTCTTTTCTCTTCTTTTTGTGTAAGGAAAAAAACTCAGCAACCATTTTGGACATTCCTATAGTTTTATAATAAATAGAGCACGTTTTATATCATCTCCTCCACATATTTCTTATCTATTCCTGCATTTCTTTCCCATCTCCTCAATTTCTCTGCAAGATCCCTCTCATTTCTTCCCTGCCCTTTTTTTGCAAAGTGGAAATTCTCAACAAATCCCACTTCATGAGAGGCATGTGTTTCAGTATTAGTATTTTAATTATTGTTTAATTTAGCACTTTTTACAGTTTTAGTAGTTTAATTAATAGTTAATTCAATCATCATATTTTCAATATCTGAAATATAAGTGTAGTTTAATTAGTAATGTGATGTATATATGTGTAATTAGTTGTTAATGTTGCTAAATTTGACAATTAATTATAATTAGACTTACTTTTGTGAGTAAATAGTCGATTTTGTTGTTGTAAATTTGATTTTAATTAGATCAGAAATGCATAACCACCAAGATTGAAGTTGCATGTACGATCGAGGCAATGTTGACAAGGGGTATATCAATCCTTATTTAGTAGATGACGTCGACATATTTCCACATTTTGCATTTTCTCAAACTCAATTATTAAACCATCCAAAAGCTAAATGCTCGTTCACTCGTCGTGGGCTTAGAAAAAATAAAAAGAGGAAAGTGATTCATGACATCTATTCAAGTACGAGTTTGTTCCTTATTACATATGAGAGACATACAGAGATAAGAACAACGACTACTTTGGTGGCAATTATGCATACACAACGGAGTCGTCTATTAATAATAATAATAATAATAATAATAATGTCGGAAGTGGTTATGTAGATATGGTTCATGATGCATACGGTGGTTAGTTTCAAAACACACATTAAAATCAAAATATAGTTGAAGAGCCAAATCGTAGGCGCATGACTTTTGCGAAATGCTATGGGAAGCCGATGAAATACACTTTGGTGTAGAAACAAGACCATTGCAGTGGTTAATATGATTTCTCGCCGAAAAAATGCGTCATGGTTCATCATATGCATCTTGTGACAATCAATTATAAGCGGTCCACGTATTACTTAGTCCTGCAGATCGTCACCGTTTGCTTGAAAATATGTTTCAGCAGATCGTCACAGATTGCTTGAAAGTATGTGATGTGGGGTATTTTCGTCTGGATACGTGTCCACTTGCCAACACTCCACGTCAGAATGCTTCAGTCCCTGTTGGATCCTTAAGCAGTTTTTTGAGTTCAGAACCTGCACTCAACACTACACGTAAACTAAGCCGGTGCCTTCCCGACGAAGGCACTCCGACGCTCAAGTTAGATGGGTCGTAATGTGAGATCTCGTTGTGAGAGGCAACAGATCGAAATAATAGGTCGAAATGTACGAAATAGATCGAAAACAAACAACTCAAAATGGCACTAATAAGTCGAAATGAAGGTCTTCAAACAGATCGAAATGAAGACTTCAAACAACTCGAAATGCACTAATATAGATCGAAAGAGAGCTATTTCAGACAACTCGAAATGAATTTAAACCAGCTCGAATTCGACTTATATTGCTCGAAATGAATGCTTGTAATATGAAGAACGTACCTAAAAATGAGGTATGGGACCCCCTTATATAGTATTAAGAGTCCTTATTCGGCTAGAAGTGCACTCCAAGTAGAATTATGCTTCAAAGAAGCTTGAAATAGAGCTATTTTGAAATAGCTCAAAATGGGCCCCAAATAACTCAAAATGGGCCTGTCTGGCCCCAAATTGGGCCTACTTGGGCTTGATTTGGGCCTGCTCGGGCCTACTTTTGAGTTTTGCCTTGAATTGTAATTTGCTTTAAAAAATAATGGTGCTGACGTGGCATAATATTTCCCGAAATACGCTCGTGATTTCAGATCGGATATTATGACGTGGCGGTACCGACATATGGTACATCATTGAGTCCCCCAGTTTGTAAGAGTAATGTGTGAAAATATTGGTCATACAAACTATAAAATAAGTCAAGTAACCGAGAATCGTGCGACGAAAGCGGCCTCCGTGTAAAAAACCGACATTTTTGACAAAATAACCAAACTCGAAAATAGGTCGAATTTGCTATTTTTGGTAACTCAAAATAGGATAGCTCGAAATACTTACCTGAAGTAGTAACTCGAAATAAGATAGATCGAAATAGGAGATATAGCTCGAAATAGTGGCATTTTCATAATTTGTGGATCATTTCGCCTATAAATACTCCGCGCAGAATTTCATTTTTCCATTTCTCGCGAGCGGTGTAACCCAGAGTGCATAAAAAATAGATTGAAATAGATATATCGAAATAGCCCGTGAGTGAACAGTGACCAAATAGATCGAAAAACACGAGAAATAGCTGGAAAATCCTTGAATTGATTGTTTTACCCTCCGTAAGTCGAAATAACTCAGATAACACGAAATAATAGGTCGAAAGGCTTGAGTATTTTGAGTTATGACACTTTGTGGAATTTTTCAAAATTTTTGGAATTTTTTATTGTTGACTAAACGTGACATTTTCTTGCAGATTTTGCTACAATGTTTTGCCTACACCGAAATCGATCGTCGAGACGTCCGTGCAATCCGCCTTCACAGTCTCGATCTCGTCAGCACTACAACTCCCGAGATCACTCCCGTCCGTTGTCCTCACGTTCATATCAGAACTATCACAGTAATCCACGACAGTCGAACACTAGGCGTCCAACGTCTCCTTACCGACCTCGACAAGCGCAACCTACCAAGATCCGCGTTCCTGGTGCGCCCAAGTTATTCATTCCAGCTGCAAGGTCGTACGAATGACGTGATCCATCTGAAGAGTACTTCGTAGACCTCGACCCCCGTTCTGGTAATCACTTACCTTGAACTTTTAAAATGGTGCACATTTCCGATAGTGAGTCAACTAGTAACAGTAGCCGTGAGAGCACTAGATCAATAGGTCGAGGGATGTTGAGTCTAGTAGTGATGACTCGTCTAAAAACTCTTCTTCTAGCACGGATAGAGCCTTAGATAGAGAAGTTGACATTCTAGGTGAAGACGATGATACTTATGTTATTTCTGCTAGGGATAGCATTGTGCCTTTTGTAAATCCATCCTCTGACAACCCTAACTCTGAACCAACCACCGATGCTTCTTCCATCAATCCCACTATAGTAGACGAGACCATTCAGGAATTAGCCGACGAGGGCGTTAACCTAGATTCTCCTGCTCATAGTCCAGTGCCTAATAGGCTAAATTTTGATTTGCATCATTCTGTTCTTCCACATGATATAACTTATTATCGGAAAACCTTCGATATTCCTGATACTTATCAAATTATAGTGCCTGGACCAGATGATAGGATGAATAACCGGCCTAAGGGGTGTCTCACCGTATTCAATGGTTACCTTCAGTGTGGTCTTAGGTTTCCCATCGACCCCGTGGTTTCCGACATCATGACTTCCCTGAACTCTTGCCCTTCTCACTTCACTCCTAACGCGTATACTTAGATGTATGCCTATGTCATGCTCACCCGTGTCTTCAATTTTCCGTGCTCCTTGAACGGTTTCTGGCAACTGTTTTTTGTCAAATTTTGCAACAAGGGTGACGATGCGGGATTCTATTATCTGAGTTCAAGGAAGAACAACTGCTTCCTTTCCGACTTGCAGTCGAGCTTTCGTGCGCACTGGAAGAAGCAGTAGTTCTTTGTCAAGGAGTCTAAGCCTCAAGAGTTCCGGTTTAAGAGGCTTTGGACTAACGGGCGTCGGTCGCCACCTTGTCCAGCTGCTGTCTACACTCAGACATTGATTGACATGCTCAAGGAGCATCAATTTGATGCCTTTGAATTGACCATGTCCGAAGTCTTGCGGGCCGGTGGTTTTACTCATTATCCTGCTGTTGAGTCTTCACTTTTTGGTACATTGTTATGCACGTTTATTGTTTCCTTCTTTGTGCTTTCTTTTGTTCTTTATATGTCTTCTAACGTCTGACTATTTTTGGTTTGCATAAAGGATAGTGATGGACAAGACCAAGAAGAGATTAGCTGCTGCGAAGAGGAACGCCAATGCACCCCCTACTGAAACGGTGATTCCTGAGAAGATGAGTCCCCGTGGCGCAAAGTCCGCTTGTGCCAGTACCAGTTCCAGGGCTCCAGTTGCCCTACTCCCACTACTACTGCTACTGGCGCGACGAGGGGATAGAGTCGTGGTAGGGGTGTTGCGCCTGCTACTTCTGCCGCTCCTTCCCATCGACTTCTACTACTGCTCCCTCTTCTCCGTCGGTCGACGCGGAGCCGTTTGTGCCAGAGCCTACTCTTCCTCCCGTCTCATCGACTGAGAGAGTTCGGATTCCTCCTGTTGTGGAGGCTGTTAGGCGCGGGAATGAGATGGGTCATGACCCAACTGCGAAGAAGAGGCCTTCTACTGCCGAGGATCACCGTCACGACATGCGACCTGCCCATGACACATCTACGAGCCTTGCGAGTTGGACATTAACGTGGAGGAGATAGTGAGGGCGTCCATCGAGTCTGGTCAGTTCAAGATGACCGATACTACTATACTTCGACTTTTGAAGGGTTTTATGCCTGCTTTTGATCGACAGAGGTACTTTAAGGAGCTAGGCCATGAGAAGCTGATCAGTCGTATGGCTCTGTCCATGTGCGAGGTTAGTACGCCTTTATCTGTTTATACTTAGTAATTTGTTTCATCAATTGTGCTAACTTGTCTTTGTTTTATGCATTTCTTTATCAACGCGCAGACTATGTCAGAGAATTTTGACATAGTGATGGACGCTCAAGGCCAGTATAATGCTACTCTGGAGAGGCATCGTTCTGCTGCGGTCCAGGTACAGAACCTGGAGAAGAAGGCTAAGGAGGACACTGCCAAGGCTGAGAAGGACTTGCAAACCATCGTTGGGGAGTTGGAGCGCTCCACTGTGGAGTTGGAGGCTGCTCATGCAGCGACTGCTGATGCCAGGCGAGAGGTCGATGAATACAAGGTTCATGCTGCATAGCTGACTCAAGATGTGGTGCATGCTAATGCGGAGATCGACGATCGCAATGCTACGATCCTGAGTTTGAGGAATGGTGCCTTGGCCGCTGAAGAGGCACGCGCGAAGCTGGAGGCTGAGCTGGCTGCTGTGAAAGCGCGCTCGTTACTGCTGAGCATGCTGGTTATGATAGGGCCATGAGCGAGGTAAATTTTGATTGTAGCTCTTTTCTTTAACTTTGCATTTCTCTTGACATGTTACAACTTTAACTTCTGCTCAGAAACTTGGGAGGATATTGCTACCATCAGAGGCAGATATGACATGGCGAAGGGCTATAGCATGGCCTTGGATGATGTCGTGGCGCGAGGTGCTCTCGTGCCTGGATTCAAGAAGGAGGACTTTGACATCTTTGCCTGCCTGAAGGAAGGCAATACTGAGGTTGGCGAGACGTCGAGCGCCTCTGCTGCTGTTGCTGATCCTGCCCTTGAGGAGGATGCTGGCTCGCCGAAGCATGATCCTTTTGCCCATGTTCGCCCATTGCAGCAGGTGTGGCTCAAGGACCACTTAGCTGATCAGCCTAGAACTTCTACTGCTTTCGCGCCTGCCGCGAGTCTAGAGGAGGGTGAGTTAGCTTTTGATCCCCAGGTTCTGGAGACTCCTATGGAGGCGGACCTCGCCATGCCAGATGCTCCTTCTCCAGCTCCTTTGTCTCGTTGGATCTCTCATGTCGACGACATTGGTCCTCGGAATGAGTCATATGCTGATCTTCAGGAGCAGAGCCAGGGTGTTGTCGAGTCCCTAGGGTTGAACCTCCGTCCTTGATCTCCTTTATCACTAGCATGCGTACCTTGTTTTTTGGCGTCTGTGCCTTTGTTTTAGAACGATTTACATTCGTACAGTATTTTGATTTAGTACATTGTTGTTGATTTTTGCGCATTATTCGCGTTTATCCCTCGTTTTAGTACATATTAACTTTTACATTGCTCAGTATCTTTTGTCTTGTGTGTTTTGATTGATGCTTGTTTTGTTACTTCCCATGTTTACGGTATGAATGCGTTCCCATGCTTGTATGCTTTGTAGATTATAGTCCAAGTACTTGTGCTTGTATCATGAGTACTTGTGCCCTTTATGTTAACGTTTTTACTTAGGGGTTTGAGTACTTGTGCTCAATTTACGAGTGCTTGTGCTCGAAAATTTATATGTATTTATACTTATGCGTTTGAGTGCTTGTGCTCAATTTACGAGTGGTTGTGCTCAAAAATTTATAAGTGTTTATACTTATGCGTTTGAGTGCTTGTGCTCAATTTACGAGTGCTTGTGCTCGTTAACATGTATGTAGGATGTAGGCAAATAAGCAAACTCGAATAAAAATAAGAAATTATATAAGTTTTGGGACTAAGCTCGTGTAACTTCCGAGTTGCCTACGTATCTTGCCGTATATAGGTGGTCAGGAATCAAGTCCCCGTAGTTCAATGCTAAGTATTACAATCGAGGTCCACACGCGAAGACTTGTAATTCATGAAAGAATAAGCAATAATAACATCGAAACTACGGTCTTGTTGTGTCACAAGACTGTTAGAATGCTAGTGTCCTAACTATAAAACCTTCTCAAGTTCTTGACGTTCCAGGAGCGTGATAGAATCCTTCCACCCAACTCTTGCAAATAGTTGTATCCTTTGGCGCTTGCTTTCTCAACCCTGTATGGTCCTTCCCAGTTTGGCTTCAACTTCCCAACATGCTTGGTAGCTTCAACTTTCCTCAAGACCAAGCCCCCACTTGGAAGTTTCGAAACCGAACCTTGTTGTCGTATGCTTTAGCTATCATAGATTTTTATGCTTGAGTACGTTGGTAAGCTTCCTCCCTTGTTGCTCATATCAGTTCAAGGTCCATTTGTCTTGCCCTTAGAGCTTGTTCCTCATCGTATGTGACAACACGGTAAGTTGGCATCCCAATCTCTGCAGGTATCACTGCTTCAGAACATATGTTAGCGAATATGGAGTCTCTCTCATCAAGGCGTAGTGCGATATGCCCGTAGTATACCCGGTAGCTCCTCTGCCCAGTTTCGTCCTTCTCCTTCCAACCTTTTCTCCAAGCTCTTCACCAGTGTATTGTTCGTAGCCTCAACTTGTCCATTTGCTTTAGATACGTGACAGATGTAAATCGTTGTTCAATCTTCATGTCCTTGCACCAGTCTTGAATCTTAAATCCTTGGAACTACCTTCCATTGTCAGAAATTAAGACCCTTGGTAATCCGAATCGACACACAATATTCTTCCATATAAATTGCTTCACATCGGTCTCCGTTATTGACATCAGTGCTTCGGCTTCCACCCACTTGGTGTAATATTCCACTGCCACCAATAGCCATTTTCTACCCCCAGAAGCTATTGGCATCAGTCCAACAATATCTATACCCCACTGATCGAAAGGACATCCATAGCTTACAATTGTCATAGGTTGTGCAGGCGTATGAATGATCTTCAATGTAATTGACAACTTCTACATTTCCTTGTGTAATCCATCGCATCTTTCATAATAGTTGGCCAGAAATATCCTTGTCGGAGTATTTTCTGTGCTAAGGATCGTCCTCCCGAATGATTTCCGTCGCTTCCCTCATGTATTTCTCGTAAGACATGTTTAGCCTGTGCTGGTGACAAACATCTTAAGAGTGGTCCTTCGAAAGATCTTTTGTAAAGTTCTCCAATGAACATTGCGAATCTTGCCGATTTGTATTTCAATCTTCTGACCGCTTGTGCATCAGTTGACAGAGTTCCGTTCTGTAAGTATTCAATGATTTCATCCTTCCAACATTCCTCAACCTCCACTGACAGAGCGTATTCCAATGCTTGTGTCGGATTTGTCTCGCCCCCTTTGCCAATTGAAGGTTGCTCTACAGCCAGTAAAGTAACTCGCATTTCAACAACGACTACAGCGGTGCTAGAAAATCGTGATAAGGAGTCAGCACACTCATTCTCCGCTCTTGGCATTTGCGAGATAGTAAATGTGTCGAAATTCGAAGTAGCTTCCTTAAGCTTGTCAAGATACTTGACTATTGCAGCCTCCTTAGCTTCATACCTCCCCTCAAACTGATTAGCAATCAGTTGTGAATCCGTGAATACCACAAGTTTGGCTATCCCTAATGATTTTGCCATTTGAATTCCAGCTAGCATAGCCTCATACTCTGCTTGGTTATTAGTAACTTGAAAGTTCAATCTTATTGCATAGTCAAATTCTCTTCCATCCGCCGACCTTAACTGGACTCCAGCCCCGCCAGCATCAATTGTGGATGATCCGTCTACATGCAAGGTCCATGTCTCCTTAGCGATCCTGGACGTATCCCCCTTAGCTTCATCCGTCACCATATCGATGTCCGGTGACTGTTCTGCTTCTGAGATAGTTTCTGCCACAAAGTCTGCCAACCTTTGTGCTTTAATAGCTGTCTTTGGTAGATATTCCAGACCATACTCTCCTAGCTCAATCGCCCATTAAACTAGTCTGCCTGATGTTTCCGGTTTTGCCATAACTTGCTTCAATGGTTGATTAGTTAAGACAGTGACCGGATGTGATTGAAAATATGGTCTTAACTTCCGTGCTGTTATCACGAGTGCATATCCAAGCTTTTCGATTTCCAGATAGTTTAGTTCTTCTCCATTCAACACTTTACTCACGTAATAAATTGGCAAATGCGTCCTACCTTCTTCACGGACCAGTACTGTACTCAGTGAGTTCTTTGTTATGGCCAGGTAGAGATATAACATCTTGTTATCCTTTGGCTTAGATAATAATAGTGGTGTCGTGAGATAGACCTTTAGCTGGCAAAAGGCTTCTTCACAATCTTCCGTCCAGACAAACATAGTTGTCTTTCACAACTTCTTAAAAAAAGGTAAGATTTTCTCATCAGAGTGTCAAATAAAGCGGCTTAGTCCCGTGATTCTTCTCACCAAACGTTGCACCTCACAAATGGACTTTGGGGAAAGTAGATCCATTATAGCCTTGATCTTATCTGGGTTAGCTTCAAATTCCCTTCAAATCTGAGGCCGTCCATACAAATACATCAAAATTCCTTCGCAAGCATTCCAATAATGCCTTTTCAATCTCAGATGGTAACTTGCTACCGATCTTAATGACCTTGTCAGGTTCATTGTTTACCAGAATAACCTCTTTCAATTCTCCAGAGGGTTTCATGCGCTCAATCTCCATTTGTTTCTTGTAACGTAAGGTAGTTTTGTCTTCTTCTCCTCCTTAGTTTCCTCTGGCATAAGTTTCTCGTTTGATGAGTCAGAATTGTCTGGCATCCTTTTATGATCCTCTGTGTTGCAAACACCATCTCTGTATCCATATGTTCAATTATTTTAGGCGTTTCTGAGAGATGAATCCCAATCATCGCGACATTAGGATCCGTCTTTGACTTGATTGATTTTGTTGACATGACACAACAACTCCAAGAATTACGATAGCTCCACAATTCCTCAGGAGTGGGAAATTTGATCTTTTGATGTGTCGTTGATATGATCCTAGTGAATGCAGATATTCCGGGCCTCCCAATCAACACATTATACGCAAAAGGAATATCAACAATGAGATATTCCACATTCAAAGTCCTCCTTTGTGGATTTTCACCAAAAGATGTTGGTAGCATAACCTTACCAACAGGTCTCACTTCGCCTCCACCGAATCTCATTAAAGGAGAATTTACTTCAGTAATCTCATACCTCCCTAACTTCATCTGTTGCAAAGCATCCATAAAGATAATGTTGACTGAGCAACCATTGTCTATCATGATCCTCTTGACAGGATGATTTGCAGTTACTGCCAAAACTACCATAGGGCAATTCAAGTACTGAGCCCCCTTAGCTTGTGAAGACAGACTCTCATAATCATCATCATTGAATGTGACCCTCATATCTAACTTGTCTACAACAAAAACAAGATCAGTCTCCGGTCGCTTCAAGTGTTCGTTATATATGTCGCGAGAAATTTGTTTTCTACTTTTGGCTGAATTGGCTCCAGTTGGACCTCCAGCGATAACATTAATCCCATTTTCATCCCCGACGTTGGGGTTACCCTTCTTACACCTAGGTTCGTCTTTCTTCTCATGTTGAGATCGACTTCTCTTTCTGCCCCATGAGGACTTGTCCTCTCGCAGCTCTTTGTTCTCAGGGACATACTCAATGAGTTCCCCATCTTGAATAAGTCGTTCAATTTTGTTCCTCAGGGCCTTGCATTCATTAGTGTAATGACCATGCTGCCTGTGATACTTGCATTATTTCCTTGACTCCTTCATCTCATCCGTTTCTTTAAAAGGTCTAGGCGGTTTGAATATCCCTCGATCTTTTGTGACAACAAAGATTTCAGCAATATCCTTTCTTAAAGGAGTGTAGTTATCGAACCTCTTAAAAGGTGGTCGATTTCGATCCCGATCTTTCCCTCTATCATCATTCCTCCAGTTTCTGTTCTCCTTTCCTCTGGGAGGTTCTGGTGCATCCATTAGACCCTGGTTCAGAGTGGCCTCTTCTATGTCAATAACTCTCCGAGAAAGATCCATGATTTGTTCAATAGTAGTTGGTGCCTCCCAGATTATTACTTCTATCAACTTTTTACTCTGGCGCCGATTTTCTAGTACAGAGATAACCAAGTTTGCAGTTGGAGATTGCACTAAACCAATCTCCACATTGAGTCGATCTATGTACTTCCCCAAAGGTTTCTCAGGTTTTCTGTGAATATTGAATAGACAGCTTGGAGATCTCTTCTTCAGGCGATAAGTAGCAGATTTCTTGACAAACATTTCTCTGAACTGTTCTGATGATCCAATTATGCGTGGCGCCAAATTCTTGAACCATTCTTTGGTTGTTCCCCTCAAACTAAGCGAAATCATCTTTGCCCTTAAGTCTTCACTCTATCCCAGAATCTGCAATTCTGCATCCAAATCATCGAAATGTGTCGCAGGATCAGTTGTTCCATCATACTTTTTCATCTCAAGAAGAATAGTTCCTTCCTTCAGTGTCAATCTGCTGATTGCATCGCAGAATGGAGTTGGTTTCTCCACTGGTAGGATATGTTCAGCAATAATTGGTTCTGGCCTTGGTATAAATCTTTTTGGCAGATCCTTATTAGGTCTTTTTTTCAGTGCAACACAGGAAAGCGCCCTCTTTTTTTTTATCCCTTGGCCTATTGGGATAGCAACCTTTGGGCTTTGCCGGCCCTTTACAAGATTTCGGCTCGGCCCGGGAAGGCCTTCCCGTTGTATGACTTGCGGCTTGACGGACTTCTGGACCCCTCTGCCTTGGGTTAACTTCTTCATCTCTAATAATTGCACGACATTATTAACCAATTGAAGCACAATCATCGGTACCATGGTCCGTTGAAAAGCTGTCATGATTTGATCCAATTGAGCATGATTCATTAGTTGTTGTTACGGGGAAGGTGGTGCATGTTGATCCGCTGCAGCGCGTGGTGGATCCAAGGGAGTGTTGGGTGTTGCCACTGATGTGTGTTAAGATGCATCAGTAACCCGATTCTCATCCTCTCTTTACGATCTAGTCCTTGTAGCTACTTCATTATTCTTCGTGACTCTGCGATGAGCCATTGAATCAGTGATAGTGTTTGTTACTAAGTGCATATAGTGGTTCCCACAGACGGCGCCACTGATGTGGGGTATTTTCATCTGGATACGTGTCCACTTGCCAACACTCTGTGTCGTTGTTTTTTTAGTTCGGAACATGCACTCAACATTACACGTAAACTAAGCCGATGCCTACCCGACGAAGGCACTCCGACGCTCAAGTCAGATGGATCGGAATGTGAGATCTCGTTGTGCGAGGCAACAGATCGGAATAATAGGTTGAAATGTACAAACCACGTCGAAAACAAACAACTCAAAATGGCAATAATAAGTCAAAATGAAGGTCTTCAAAAAGATCGAAATGAAGACTTCAAACAACTCGAAATGCACTCAATATAGATCAAAAGAAAGCGATTTTAGACAACTCGAAATGAATGTAAACAGCTCGAATTCGACTTATATTGCTCGAAATGAATGCTTGAAATATGAAAAACGTACCTGAAAATAAGGTATAGGACCCCCTTATATAGTATTAAGAATCCTTAGTCAGCTAGAAGTGCACTCCAAGTAGAACAATGCTTCAAAATAGCTCGAAATAGCTATATTGAAATAGCTCGAAACGGGTTTTCAAATAGAGCTATTTTGAAATAGCTCGAAATGGGTTCCCAAATAGGTCGAATTGGGCCTCAAATAGATCAAAATGGGCCTTTCTGGGCTTGATTTGGGCCTGCTCAAGCCTACTTTTGAGTTTTGCCTTGAATTGTAAATTTTCATTAAAAATAATGGTGCTGACGTGGCATAATATTTCCAGAAATACGCTCGTGGTATTGTATCGAATATTATGACGTGCCGGTACCAAAATATGGTACATCAGTATGTACGTGGTGAACAGATTCATATAAGATTAGGACTCGGTATATAATATATGATGTGTATGTCAACATGTATATTCTTTATTACGTGGAATATGATGAACATAATAGCTGGACTGAGTGCCCCTATTGTGGACAAGCTGCGAAGAAAATATCAATAAGAAAAGGCCCATTCCACATAAGACGTTGTGGTATTTATTAGTGATGCCTCAACTGCAGAGACTTTACACATCAAGAAAATCTTTGATCACATACTGCGGCATTTGAAGTATCAGGCCGATAACGATCAAGTGATTCATCCTTCTTCTAGCTTGGTTTGGAAAACTATTGATAGGATTTTTCCAGATATTGTTGCTGAACCACGAAACATCAGACGTGGCCTTTGCTCTGATGGTTTCAATTCTTTTAGGAACTCATCAGCTCCTTACTCGTGTTCCAGTATTTGTGACTTCTTACAACCTTCCTCCTGATCTATCCATACAGCACGAGTACATTTTCTTAAGTTTAACGATATCTGGCCAAAAGAGCCCCGACAAGAACATTGATGTGTTACTACGACCATTAATTGATGAACTTATCTCACTGTGGGATTCTAGTGTCAAAATATATGCTAGTTTCTGAAAACAAAATTTTCAAATGCGAGCTTCAATGCTATGGATGATTAGTTGATATTTTTAGGGTATGACATGCTATCACAATTGAGTACACATGGTCGTTTACCTTGCTCGTACAGTATGGAAGCAACAAAAGCTTTCCAACTTAAGTATGGTAGGAAAACTTCTTTCTTCGATTGTCATCATCGATTCTTGCCTCTTGACCACCCCTGAAGACTTAACACAACTGACTTCACAAAAAGTAGAATAGAGACTGATCAACCTCTATCGAGAAGATCAGGGAGGGAGTGACATGGGAAATACGTTGAACGTCTTTCACCCATCGGATTTGGTATTTGCGAAGAATTTGTTGAGCAATTTGGTTTCGATCACAATTGTTGTCGTAGAAGTATAATTTGGGAACTTCTGTATTAGCAGCACAAATTGATGTACCACAACTTAGATGTGATGCATTATGAAAAGAAGTTCTTTAACAATATTAAGAACACTTCAATTGATGACCCAGAGAAAACCAAAGGCAATAAAAACTCTAGACAAGATTTGCAGCTGTTCACGGGGCGAAGTTCTTTATTTTTGCAGACTGGGCTGGGAGGTAAGTTATATAAACATAAAGCGTCGTATTGTCTAAGTAAGGACAAAAAGGTTAAAATGCGTCAGTGGTTGTGAGATCTTAGATTTCCAGATGGATACGCATCAATAATTTTGTGTTATGTCCAAATTCCACATCAGCATCTTGTGGGAAAGAAATTCATGATTATCACATTTTTTTGCAAAGGTTGTTGCGAGTAACGTTTTGTGACTTCTTTCCAGATAGTGTCTAGGATCCTCTAGTGGAGATCTACAACTTTTTAAAGCTTGCCGTTGAAATTCAAAAAACTAACATGGAATTATTAGGACGTTCAATTGTGGTGACTATGTGCAAGCTTGACATTTTTTTGTTATTTGATTCCATGGATAATTTAGCAATACACCTTCTGTGGGATGCAAAAGTTGAGAGTCTTGTACAATATAGATGGATGAACCTATTTGAGAGGTAAAAACAAATTAATATTATATTAATTACTTTACAATCGTCGTATTCTAATTCGTTTACTTTTTTATTCCTTGTTTGGTCGATGGTTGAATTGAAGAGATCAAGGGGTATTAAGGCATCCGATCAAAAAAAAAGGGGGGGGGGGGGTAATAAGGCACACGTTGAATGTTCAGTTGTTGAGGCATACATCTATGCCGAAATCGCAAACTTCTCTTCACTTTAAACAACTATTGAAACTAGAGCAAATCGTTTGAACATGAACGAAGTTCCAATATCTATTGACCTCAGTGACCAATCATCAATATTCGAGAAAAATGGAAAACTAATGAGACGTTGTGTGAGTTATAGACATTTAAATCTTTCATAGCATAAAGCAGCTCATCTATATGTCCTATCGAATTGCCTAGAGGGAAAATTTTGGTTGAGGAATGATTAGTCTACACGACAAATTTTACATACCAATATAGAAATAAATGTTTTAAAAGTGTTCTTCTTGTAACATGTTGTTCGATAAACAAATGTTTTCAGGGTATCTAGCTGATTATATTTATTAAAGAAGTAACACTAATTTTTTTGAATGGTTCAAACAAACTGTTATGTCTTGTCATTTCAATGTAGATCCTAGAATATGTGGTCTAGATCAAGGTTCCCTTTTGAAAGATCAAACATGCAACGACTAAGTTGTTAACGGTTTTAGATTCCGTATGGAGATATACATGGGAGTGATAGGCAAACAATGAACAGTAGAGTTTATGGAGAGGAAAACATCTACGACCTAGATGCACGTAATTTCTATGGAATGCTTCAAGAGGTTATACAGCTTGACTATTGGGGTACTGTAAACCAACAACAAATTGTTATGTTCATATGTGACTGGTACGTCTGGAATGGAATGACAACTTATCCACCATGTGGGCGAGACAATATTAGTACATCAATGTGCCTCGTGACTGCAGCGTGTAAACCATTTATCTTAGCAAGTCAGGCATAACAAATTTATTACACATTGTATCCTCAAGTGAAATAATACACGGAGGAGAGGATGGTGGAAGATCTGCACAACAAGAGCACGATACCTCGTTGACACAACTTTATTGGCTAATCTAGACATATACCAAGATAGCACTACACCACTATTAAGATTGAATAACATTAATAATATTGATGATAATGGAATGAGGCTTGAAGATGATGATATATGGAAGTCGAGGTTGACAACACTGGTGATGAGGATAAGGAGGATGAAGATCATGCGGATGGGGATGACGATGACCCTTATTACACGTAATGTATTAACTTAATAGTCTATTTGCTTATGTTGTAAGAATTCGTATTACATTTGCAAACATAGGTCTATTTATAACTATTTACTTTTGCAACTACCTACTAATTTAGGAGCGATTGATAGCCAATTCAAATAAATAGGGGTCTATTTGTAATTTAGGTGTGATTGACAACTAAATTAAGTAAACAAGGGTCTATTTGTAATTACCTACTAATTTAGGGCTGATTGATAAGTAATTCAAATAAGTAGGGGTCTATTTGCAATGATTTACTACTTTAGGGGCGATTGAGAACTAATTCAAATAAACATGGGTCTATTTATATTTACCTACTATTCTAGGGACGATTGAGAACTAATTCAAATAAATAGGGATATGTTTACAGTTACCTACTACTTTAGGAACAACACAGATATAATTCCTACAAACATCGGTCTATTTGCAAGTACCTATTAATTTAGGGGAAATTGAGAACTAATGCAAATAAATAAGGGTCTATTTATAATAACCTACTACTTTAGGAGCACCATAATATAATTCAAATAAACAGGGGTCTATATGCAATTACCTATTAATTTAGGGGCGATTAAGAACGGATTCAAATAAAATCATAATTTTATAGTCATAGTACACCAATAAATAAAAACAAATTCGAGCAAAGGTGGTTGAGTCATAAGTCATAACTATACAAATATAAATAAAAACAGCAAACACTGCTGTCCTCGGTCCCGCCGTCCTCACCCTACTGGTTTTGTTGATCATGCTGGATAGTTTCTACCATAGCTGGGTAATACGCATTCTGATGCACATCCGGTGCCAGGTTTGCCGTTTGATGCATACTCGCACAAGTTAGTTGTGTTTCCTGATAAAAAAAATATCAGGCGTGTTGAACTGTTGTTGCTACAGAGAGGGGGGCAACTACATCTTAAGATTATGTGACATGAGCGCCATATAAGTCTTCACCTCTGCGAGCTCCTGTTTTTGGACAATGAGCTCATGTTTTTGGGTGGTGATCTCTTGTTTTTTGGCGGTAATAGTTCTCTCATGCTCCACATACTGAGCGTTCGAGCTAAACAAGCCATTCTCGATGAACTTGTGATGTTTTGGGATCTTGATTCTTTCAACCTCTGACTCAGTGCCAATTGACAAACCCGACACCCTTTCTCTTTACTGTTCGACAATCTCCAACCACTTACTGTATGTTCCACGCCAACCACTGTGTCACATCTAGCCCAAATTGTTTGTAGCATTATGACACATAACATCCAACAAATAACATATTATGATTCAAAAATTTAGTCAAGAAAAAGTAGTATTATGATCAACAACATAAATTTAACAATAATAACTTCAATGAATAACAAATTTATACACATGTGGGTCTTCCTTTTCTGAGGGTTTCTCCGGTCAACCACTCCGTTATCATATGTCTTTGCACGAGTCTTTTGATACAGATTCAGAAAGAGAACTTCCTCAGGCGGACAGTTCAAATAAACAGGCTCTCAAAATTTTTAGTCATATAAGAAAGGGATAAAAGCGTTAAACCCCCTAAACTATAGGGGGTGTAGCGATTTGCCCCCAGAACTTTTTTTTTGGCAACAAGCCCCCTGTACTGTGGATACATAAGCACTTTGCACCCTAAACTATATGGAAAAAATAATTTGCCCCCTAATCGAATTTCCGGCCAATTTTCGCCGAAATTTAAAGTGAACATGATGTTCATTACTATTTAACCTCATATTCAATAAAATGCCATTTTTTCACTTCGGTTTTTGGTATATTTTTATGAATTTCCAAGCCTTGAATTTTGATAATTTAAACTATGGTTTGAAAATTAAGGACATATAACAAAAATCGAAGTGAAAAAATGACATTTTCTTGAATTTGAGGTTAAATAATAATGAACCCTCATGTTCATGTTGTAAATTCCGGCGAAAATTGGCCGGAAATTGGATCAGGGGGCAAAAATTCTTGTTTATCCATAGTACAGGGGGCTTGTTGCAAAAAAAAGGTTCAAGGGGCAAATCGCTACACCTCCTATAGTATAGGGGGTTTAACGCTTTTATCCCTATAGGAAAATAGTAAGATCATAATCAATTAATGCTCATATTTGATAAATAAAAATTATATTTACATTGTTCTACTTACCAACTGTTGTTTATGCTAGTTCGAGCTAATAAAGCCACCCAGATAATTATATGTCTTTCCTTCTTTTGATTTGCTCTATCTTGCTGGGATTTCTCTTTTGTGACATCCTTTGTCCAATGATCGATGTAGAGCAGCAGAAATTCTGAGTGATTCCAACATTTGTGTTTTTTTTTTATAGTCGGGGTTTTTACAAGTATTCAGCCACCATTTCTTAGCTTTGTTAATTAAACTTGCAAATCGCTGCGTAACCACCTTATCGTAATAGTCATAGATACGATCTTCTATTGCTAGATCTCACTGATAGGTCCTCTGCAATTAATAAAGATATAAAATTAAGTTGATCATATAACTGAAGAACGAAATAATAAATATTTGTACACATCATATAATAATAAAATTAAAGTTAAGTACCTTAAATTTGTTCCAACAAGCTTGCTTGTCTTTCTCTGACCACTTGTTGTACCTGAAGTCTGGGTGTTGTAACATGATCCTCCAATTGGCAACAATCGTGACCAAAATACCAACATTCAATATTGTACCATTAAAGAACATCTTAAGTACCTCGTTGTCGACTAGATTTTCTAGGGGAGTCCGAGGTTTAGTATCGTATGACGACTTCTGCAACATCAACATCGTCGTCTCTATTAGTGTTACCCCCATTTTCCTCATTTAGCTCCTCAGCTACCTGAGCATGCAAGCCTAAACCTCTTGATCCCTCTGATGATGACAGCTCAGCAGAATCCCAGTATATGTGGTCCATACCACTCGTCATAGGGACCTGTGGCGTCGACATGGTGACACCAGTCCCACTCCCTAATAAGATTAGGGCACGAATGCCTGGCTGAAATGCTGATAAACTCTGCCCCATCATGTAGCCTGTAGTGCCTCCCGTAAAATGACCCAACATATGTGTTGTTGGTATAGCAAATCCATCCCCACTCGCCGGTACGAACGAAGTTCAACTCCCAAAATGAGATGCAGATGAATTCTACATCATCATCTTGCCCCAGTGTCCCACTAAACCCATCATGTGGCAGGCAAACATCCCAATCTGATGTGATCCTATGTGATACTGTGGAAATGATCCAGTTGGATACGACATCATCATCGGTGGAAGTGATCCCGTTATACCAAAATCAGGCGTCACCGTAAAAGCTCCTTGAGGTATCCTTTCTGGGTATGGCACCTGCTTCTTCCCTTGCCCCTTCACCTTCCCCTTCCCTTTTCCCTTACCATGCTAAGATGAGCTAGCCATCTGATACATAAATAAAAAAATAAAGGCATACACGACAATCTTAACTATTCAACTAATTAAGTATATAATTTTTTTTACGTCTAAGTAATATGAATAACCACTACTTTTTCTAACCATTGTATTTCCAACTAAACGAAAGCTCGATACTCATCACCGTGATATATCTCAATTTCCAATATCCAAAACTGTAATTTTTTAAACAAATTAACAATCACGTACATGTCACAAAAATAACTACATCTTCTATATCTCTGATAAATAAAACGTCAATAAATACACCAAGACATGTCCATATAAACAAGTTCAATCAAAATATATTGCCCAAATCAATATCAATATATCTTCGCAATGTCAACATTTAAACAGTAAACTAAACATATCTAATTAACTCAAATACGTCCCAATATCAACATAAACACATTTATGCTATATAACAAAAATCTAACTTATTAGTTTCAAAAAGAAAATAAAAATATGGCATACGTAATTAAAAAAAAATACACTCCCCATCAACCAAAACATCACATTATGCTATGTAACACAAATCTAACCGATTAATTTCAAAAAATAGTTGCTTAAAATATAATATACTAAACATAGAACATATACTTTAATTAAAAATAATTTGGAGACGAATTTGACGAAATAAATTAAATTTGAAGGTGGGTATGAAGAACATGAAAAATGATACAAGGAGAAGAACGCCCCTTCCTGCCATTAGAATCTTTTTATTTAAAAAAAAAAAAAAAAAAAAAAAAAAAAAAAAAAAAAAAAAAAAACTGCTTTGTGTCAGCAGCTTTGCTAACACAAAGTAGTCAAAAACTACAGGAATGCTCAAAGGCACCCTATTGTTAAACCGCATGTGGGACATTTGTGACGTTCCTATATACAGGGATGCCTTTAAATTTTATAGGAACGTCCACAAACGTTTCTACAAAAAATATATAGTAATCGATTAAAATCCGTACTATGTTTTGCGTTCCTGTATGCATGAATTCTTGTGGGTTTTATTCAGAATTGGTGCCTCAAATTGGCATGAATTCAATATTGATGCCTTATTGAGGCAGCCATCAAAATTGGTGCCTTATTGAGGCATTTTCATCAATTTTGGTGCCTCGTCGCTGGAAAACTCGAAATGTGCCTGGGATTGCACACGTGGACATGACATAGTCAAAGACACGTGGGAAAATTATGCCATGTAAGCAATTAAAAAAAATTACAAGGAATAAAAAATTGTATAAGTAATTGTTTAAACTAAAAAGAAAGAAAAATAATAAAAAAAAATATAGATTAAAAAAATTCAAATTATTATAATTAAAATTTTTAAAAATAAAATTTTAACTAATTTTTTTAATTTCATAAACAAGTAATTAAAAAACAAAACAAAATAAATAAATAAATAAATAAATTAAAAAAAAAAAAAAAGGGGGGAAATCGTCTTCCCCAATCACCGGCCACCCCACCCCACCCCTTCACCAAATCGCCAACCAACAACCACCGCACCTCCGCCATGAGCCGCCACCATCACCACAAACCCAATTCAGCTCTCTACCCTCGAAACAACATTCGACGAAACCTTAACCCTCGAAACGGCCAATGCACAAACAAATCCAAACAAATACACGAATACATACTTTTTATCACCAATTCCCAGTGAGTTTAATAAATTGTTGAGCGGATTTGACTCACTCGAGTGAGCTGAGCCACTACTGAGCTGAAAATCATCCCATCCACCATAGTTTAACGAGGATGAAGATGATGACGAACATAAAGTCAGAGTCTTTAAGGTGTAATGGCGATTTTGATTGGGGAATCTGAAGAATTTTAGGGTTTTATTTCTTGGTGAAAGCAGAAAATTTGGGGGTGAATTGAGCAGGTCCAACCTTGGTTTTTTGTAAATTAGGGTTTTCATTTTGGGATTGAATGAAGGAGTTTATTTTCACTTCATTGATGGACCTTTGGGTGGAGAGCTGTACTGGGTTTGTGATGGTGGTGGTGGCTCATGGTGGAGGTGTGGTGGTTGTTGGGTGGCGATTTGGTGAAGGGACGGGGTGGGGCGGGAAGACTATTTCCCCTTTTCTTTTATTTTTTTATTTATTTTGTTTTGTTTTTTAATTACTTGTTTATGAAATTAGAAAAATCTGTTAAAATTTTATTTTTAAAATTTTTAATTACAATAATTTGAAATTAATTCTTTTTATCTATATTTTTTTATTATTTTTCTTTCTTTTTTATTTTAAAATACAAAAATGTTTATACCATAACTTTATAACTTATACAATTTTTTTTATTCGCTTACGTGGCATAATATGTGGCGGTATACGTGGCAGATTTTGGCCACGTGTCTTTGACTATGGTCGAAATTCCCAATTTTATTGCCATGTCATGTCCTCGTGTGCAATTCCGGCTACATTTCGAGTTTTCCCACGACGAGGCACCAAAATTGACGAAAATGCCTCAATAAAGCACCAATTTTGATGGTTGCCTCAATAAGGCACCAATATTGAAATCGTGTTAATTTGAGGCACCAATTTTGAATAAAACTCAATTCTTGTAGTGTGGCCTACATTTTAAGGTGATCGGTTATCTTTTGAAGAGTTTACCATGAGAAAACTCACGGATAAGCTCTTTCTTCATAATTTAATGCAGTAATTTAGTACCATTCAAATATAAACAAATTGTTTTCACCAAAATGAGATGAAAAGAGAACGACATTTCACGTGTTATTTAAAAAGAGGGCAGTTAGTTTAAAAGTTCCAAATGTTGGCCGGCAATTAGGAAATAAATAAGGAATAGGTGATATAAGAGGCAGCGAGATAAAATCATTTTTCATACAATATTATTTGGCACGATTTTCACTTTTATACTATAATTTGGTTGTATACTATAAGTTAGACACCTTCTTCACATTGGGTACTCTGGTGCTGGAAACGTATTGACATGAAAAATTATTGAGGAGGAGTGACAATTGGGCAAAATCACCAAATTTAGAGTAAAGGGATGCTAACGTGTACTTTTTTCGGTACTGGAGTACCCAATGTAAGGAACATGTTGAACTTATGGTATGCATATTGATGAATGTCAAACTATTCTATGAAAATGAAAATCGTGCAAAGTTATGATATGAAAATAATTTTATCTGAAGAGGCAGCCTAACCACGAGAACCCTTCACCGAACTTTCAGGCCTTTTGCATGTTTTAATCCAATTGTTTTGTCCAGTGCCTTGAAAACAAGCAGGGGATTATAGTCAAAACATTTAAGATCTTCTATAAAGGATTGTCATCATTCATAACAAATCAAATACCAACAAAAAGTTGCCTTTTGCATCAAGAAAGTCGTGTTCAACAAAGAAACAAGTTCTCTTACTACTTAAGTTTTTCTTATTAGATTTATTTGAACAACACTTGTTAGTTCTCTTACTACTTAAGTTTTTCTTATTAGATTTATTTGAACAACACTTGTTAATAGAGTAGTTAAATGCAAAAACTAGTACGTGTAATCTCTAATTGACAGAAAATTCCCTGTGTAATTTTAATTGGCAAAAAACCCCTTGTGTTAGCACACTCCACCCAAATTACTTTTTATCTTTGACCAAGTGTGAAATGTCATTTTTACCCTCTATAAAAACATCAAAATTCTCAAAAAACAGTCAATTTCACTATATCCATTAATTTATTCTGCAAATCATCTTAAACTATAAATTAGATGTTTTTAAAGCTTATAGCTTTTGATTCAAGTTGTATGAAATCAAAAATACAGAAACCTTCATATAGTTATTAATTGTAATACAGAAGAAATTGTTAATTCGAATTATTGATTTCAGATCAAGTATTCTAAACTAAACGAGTTACTTAAAAAATTAGACAAATAAAAATATAAATCGTCTTCTTCCTTCCTCTCCCCCGCCGCCGCACCACTCCTGTTCCGACAACGCTCAGATCTTTTATTCTAAGATATCTTGGGGGTTTTTTCTCCAGAATTTGCAAAAATCCTCACAACAATGCTCAAATCGTTTTTTCCTGGATCTGAGATTTAAAAACTTTGGCCTAATAATTAGATCAATAGTTACTATAATTACTGTAATGTGGAGATGGCCGAGTTGTTCAGGGGGAAGAGTTGCGGAGTCGGAGGCGGACTTGAGTGGGAGTGGGGGTGTTAATACTTAATACGTGTTTTAGTAATTTCTGTATATTTCTTTTTAGGTTTTTTTATTTGTTTTAATAATTCATTTCATAAAGAAGGTTTGAGGATACAATTGTAATTTCAAATAAAGAAATCCAATTCTAGTTGCAAACAAGGCGAGTGTAGTGCAAATTGGGGTGGAAGGTGTTTTTTGCCTTTGACTTTATAACATATTGGGGGTTTTTGCCAATTAACACTACACAGAGGGTTTTCTGCCAATTAGAGATTACATAGGGGTAGTTTTTGCATTTAACTCCTTGTTAATATCTGAAAGCATTTGTATTTATCGAAAGATAAGTTCATCAAAGCTCACATACCTGCCCAATGGTTGATTCTAATATAAAACTACCTAATCAAATCATAAAATTAAGGTAATTTATAGGAAGATAAGAAGGAAGATCATCATAATAATGAAGACCAATCAAAAAAATAAAGTCCCTTGTTTATATCGATTTGTGTCAGCGGACGAAGACTGATCAAGTGCATCCCTAACTTGACTCTTGTCGCAGATTATATATATGCCAGAATTTCTCACTCACATTATCTTGAGTGCGCACAACTCAGAGCATATACTTATCGATCTCTGAAAGTTTATTTTATATTGAGAGGAATTTCGAGTCTATTGCAAGTTTTTTTTTTTTTTTTTTTTGAAGGAGTTTAGCAAAATCAAGAAAGACATGCTGACATTGGCCAAACAAACTCGAGAAAAAAAAAAAACCAAGTTGTTTTGTGGCATCAATTGTAACATGATGTATTTTGAATTATTAATGAACATCATAATCACTTCATTCTTTAGTGAGTTTCTTTGATATTGGATGTTGACCAGTGTAGCAGGCTACTTAATCGAACCATGTTAAACATATGTTAAATTAATACAAGATGCAATGATCATGATCAATGTGACATGACACATCTCGATGTTGCCAACTATTTTGAGCACCCTGAAGGTGGGATTAAAACATTGAATATACCAACAATAATTGAGTGTTTCTCGTTAATTTGATATAATATATGATTTTCATTTCATTATAATGACTTGTATATTTAATAAAATTTTATTGCATAAACTCTCACATTTTTTTGTTTTATGAAGAGATACATGAATATTGATATGGCAACATCCTCAAATAATGATGGAGATTCCTGTCTGGCAGACAGTGCTACAACTCACACCATATTTAATGATTGAAAATATTTCTCCCATTTGACAATGATGAAGATAAATATTAATACGATATCTGGTAGTACTGAAATAACTGATGGCTCCAGAATAGTGAATATAGTACTACAAGAGAAATGAAATTGACAATTGAAGATGCATCATTCTCCCAAAAGTCTCATAGAAATTTATTAAGTTTTAAAAATATTTGTTTGAATGGATATCATATTGGGACGATGAATGAGGGAAATAATGAATATCTTTGTATTACCTCTATTATTTCTGGTAACGTTGAAAAATTGTCAATCTTGACATCTGGATTATACTGCACTATAATCAAAGTGATTGAAACTTATGTTACAGTAAACCAGAAGTTTACTTCAGCGAACCAGAAGTTTATTGGTGATTTAAAATTGGCATGACCGGTTAGGCCATCCTAAGTTAATAATGATGCGAAGAAATGTTGAAAATTCATTTGGTCATCCAACGAAAAACCAGAAGATTTTTCAATATAATGAATTTTCATGTGTTACTTGTTCACAAGGCAAACTAATTATGAGGCTATCACCAATCAAAATTAGGTTTGAGTCCCCTAACTTTCTTGAACGTATTCAGGGTAGGGGTGACAAATGGATCAACCGGACCGGGTCCACGTCTAGATCCATGTGGATCCGATCCATTAGGATTTGGATCCAACCGGATCCATAGGGGTGGATCTCAAATAGATTCAACTTGGTCCGGAACCATGTGGATCCCAGATCTAAGTAGTACTATTTTTGGATCCAATCATGGATCCGAACGGATCCATTTGTGAATCCATCGCGGATCCATTGTGGGATCCAAGTGGATCCATCTAATCCACCAAATCAACCTCTACTCGACCCAATTTCCCCATCCACCAATCTATCCCACCACCTTAAATTTAATAATATATATCCTTATTCTTAGTTCTTAATCAACAAGATATTGAAAGCTTAGTACTTCGAGGAATACATGGTTATTCAGAAGAAAAAAAAAAATTGTAATTTAACACTCAAATACACTACGTATAAATGTGCAAGCTAGTGTTTTCACAATAAGCTAACCTTTTCTTTTAATTTTAAAATATGTAATGCTCTTTTGAGATGTATTTACTAAAAATATATATGTATACACATAAAATATTTATATATATATATAATATATATTTGAGAAAAATATACAAATCATGAATACTTCTATAACAAAAGAAATATTACTTTCTGTAATGTTTTTAATGAAGTTGAGTTTTGGGATTTGGAAGACTTTCTCGAGCTTTTGATTAAGGATTAGAAATATTATTTAAATTCTTTTTATATATGATTGAGAATAATTTTTGGTTCTTTAAAATTGAGGTTAAAGATTACAAAATTATAAAACTTAATAATGAGAATAAAAATGCCAATCAACCATAGATTGTACATATCTTTAACTTTAATTGATATTTACCAAATTAAAGCACGAGATCTTCTTCTCATAATAAATAGCTATACATTGTCAAATTATTTTGCGTAATTAACAAATTAAATTCATAGTAAAAAAAAAAAGTTATATTTTAAAAGTGTACAAATGCATAAAGAAAATGAGATAGTGGCGCGAATAAAAGGCTAAATGCCAAAATTTGCTTAAAATTGAGTTAGATCTAGACATGGACTTAGATGGATCCACACGAATCCGAATGTAGATCCATCCGGATCCACTCACGGATCCACCCAGATCCACCCTGGATCCACGTTTGGATCCGCATGGATTCGCATTGGGTCTCGGTCCACCTTGGATCTACCGGATCAACTTAGTTTTGGATCCATGGTGGATCCTGGGTGGATCGAATCCGATGGATCCATGGATCCGGATCCATTTTGCCACCCCTAATTCAGGGTGATATATGTGGACCAATTCATCCACCATGTGGACCATTTAGCTATTTTATAATTTTAATTGATGCATCAACTAGACGGTCACATGTATGTTTATTATCTACCCGAAATCTAGCGTTTGCAAGACTACTTGAAAAAAAAGAGCACAAATCCTTGATTATACGATCAAGAAAATTTGTCATGATAATGCTGGTGAATTTTTGTCCCAAGCTTTTAATGATTATTGCATATAAAATGGAATATACATTGAACATCCTGACATCCTGTAGATTATGTTCACACACACAATGGTGTAGGTGAATCATTTATTAAACGTCTCCAATTGATTGCTAGACCATTACTTATGAAGTCTAAGCTCTCGACTTCTTCTTGTGGACATGCCATTTTGCATCTAACAACACTCGTACGCATCAGGTCAACAAGTTATAATAGTAACTCCCCAATACAATTAGTTTACGGTCAAAAACCAACTATTTTCCGTCTCAAGACTTTTGGATATATGTTCCAATTTATCCACCACAACGCACAAAAATGGGTCCTCAAAAAATATTGGGAATATATGTTGGATATGAATCTCCATCAATATTAAATATTTGGAACCATTAACTGGAGATCTATTTCCGGCAAGATTTGCCGATTGTCATTTTGATGAATCTATTTATCCAAAGTTAGGGGGAGAAAATAAGCAGCTGGAAAAAACTATCTCTTGGAATGAATTATCACTATCTGTGAGAGATCCTCGTACAAAATGCAACGACCTTGAAGTTCAATAGATAATTCATTTGCAAAATATAGCAAATCAAATGTCTGATGCATTAACTTGATGCATTAACTGACCCCAATAGAGTAGCTAAGTCTTCTATACCAGCTGCAAATGCTCCAATTAGAATTAATGTCTTTAAAGGATAACATGTTATCGCTAATGAGTCGACGGCATGTCAGAAGTGTGGTAGATCTATCGGTTCAAAAGATAAAAATCCTCAAAAAAGAAAAGAAGCAAATATTGACGATGGTCAAAATGAGGAAGCAATGATTCCTATTGAACATGTTGACATAGACTAATAAGGTGCGAGAAGACCCTTAGGCTCCTGAATTTATCAAAAATGATGAGATCTCAATCAGCTATGTAAATACAGGCAATAGATGGAACCGAAGTGTTATAAACATCGACGAAATATTTGCGCATCATATTGCGCGTAATATTATGAATGAAAACGAGGATCTTGAACCTACATCTATTGAAGAATGTAGCCATAGAAATGATTGGCCAATGTGGAAAAACACGATCAACGCATAGTTAAAGTCTATGGCGAAATACGAAGTATTTGGATATGTCGTACGCCCACCAAATGATATAAAGCCCGGGGACATAAATAGGTACTTGTGCAAAGCGAAATGCTAATAATGAAATCGCGCGATATAAAGCACGACGAGTAGCACAAGGATATACCCAAAGACCGGATATTGATTATGAGGAGACATATTCTCCGGTGTTGGATCCAATTACCTTAATGTATTTGATTTGTCTAGCAATACAAGAAAAGCTTGAAATGGGATTAATGGATGTCGTTATAGATTATTTATATGGTTCCTTGAAAAACGACATATATATGAAAATCTTTGAAGGATTGAAGTAGCCAGAATTACAAGCTTTAAATTCTTAAGAAATTTATTCCATCAAACTGAATAAATCTTTGTATAGCCTACAACAATCTGGTCGTATGTGGTACAACCGTTTGAGTACATTTTTGTAAAAAGAAAAAAAAAATGATCCTATATGCCCATGTGTTTTAAGAAAATGAAATGTATTTAAATACGTTATTATTGCTATTTATGTTGATGACTTGAAGATCGAACTTCTGAAGAGTTATCAATTATTATTAATTCTTTGAAAAAATGAATTTTAAATGAAAGACCTTGGAAAAATAAAATTTTGTTTAGGTCTTCAAATTGAGCACTTAAATGAAGGGAACATCAATCTAATTATACTTCAAAAGCGCTTCAACGTTTTTATATGGATAAAGCTCTTCCTTTGAGTACTTCTATGATTGGGAGATCTCTTGATATCACGAAAGATCTATTTTGGCCTATGGAATGTAATGAAGAACTACTTGGTTCAGAAGTACCATATCTTAATGAAATTGGGGCACTAGTGTATCTTGCTAATAATACTAGACCTGATATATCATTTGCAGTAAATTTATTAGCAAGGTACAGTTCTTCTCTAATTCGAAGACATTGGAATAGAACTAAACATATTTTTCAATACCTTTGAGGGACATTGGATACGATGTTATATTATTCATCTTTATCCAAACCATAATTAAATACCTTTGCAGATGCAAGATATTTGTCCGATCCACACAAAGCTCGATCCCAGACAGGATATTATTCACTTATGGTGATACAACTATTTCATGGAGATCTGTCAATCAGACTTTGGCTGCTACTTCTTCTAACCTTGTAGAAATATAGCAATTCAAGAGGCATGTGGACTATGTGTTTGTCTAATATCTATTATTCAACATATCCTTGGGGCATGTGGACTACCAACCAAACGAGAAGTTCCAACGACTCTCTATGAAGGAGCTGTTTGGTACTAAAGATGCAATTATCTTCATTCTCTGGGTATAGATTACATTTGAGATAGAAAATCAATTATTCTAAGATATCTAATCGTAGGAGAGTGTTTGATTTCAAAGATACATCTCCAACTGAACAACAATTGTAAATTATACAAATACCAATTTTACCCTTCTGTACTCCAAAAACAACTCACGCCTCTTCTTTCATTTTCTGGTAAAAGCTTTCAATTTCCAAAGACTCCACCAAAAGACCACCGCTGGATAAAATCCAAGCAAGTGGGTTTGTTTGAACTCCACAAAAGACAAGCCAACAATTGGAAAATGAGTGTTATACTCCCAAAAAATTGCAAACTCATATAGATCTTTAAATCCAAGTGCTTAAATTCAGCGGAAGATGCAGGAATTGAACAGTTTCAGAGAATTGCAAAGTGTTGTCACAGTCTCTCTTATTTTTGCCGAAATTCGCAGCATCAAAAGGGGTTTTGTATGTTAATCAGCTACGTTCTTTGAGGGGTAACAGGAAGGACTGAATTGACATTTAAGACGGATTTGTCAGGAGGGAATTTTGCGATAATTTAATCGGAAGGGGGGGGGGGGGGTGGCGATTCTTTATCTTCATTTTGGGGGTGAAAACCGCAAATTACGGTCAATTTGCAAGGCTGCCCAGAAATTTTATCTAGAAAACCAAACAACATACTATGTGAGATTAGGTGAGATATCTCACTTAATCTATGGAACCAAACTGCTCCGAAGACAATACAACATGTAAACCTCAGTTGAAGAAATGGTTCATTAAAGGTGACATGACTAAACATATTTTACCTATATTCTTCTTTACTCATGATCTTCACAAGAAAGGCGAGACCGATGTTGCCCGAATATGCTCAATTGACAATCTCGCATATTCAAAAACTCTTCATACATCAATATTTGAGAAGTTGGTGCACAAGATTGTAATGCGACACTTCAGAAAACTCAATAGATGTAAAGATCAATGTGAAATGAATATGCAGTGCACTCTTTTTCCCTTCTCTAAGGTTTTTCCCACTGAGTTTTTCTTAGCAAGGTTTTTAACGAGCTGTTTCTTCCAGCATATTCATTCACAAGTTCATGCACTCTTTTTCCTTCACTATGATTTTCATCCCACTGAGTTTTTCTTAGCAAAGTTTTTAACGAGGCAGTTTCTTCTAGCATATTCATTCACAAAGTGCATGCACTCTTTTTTGTTCACTATGGTTTTCATCCCACCTGGATTCCTAGTAAGGTTTTAAGGGCAAATTCCATTGACCTCCCCTGAGGTTTTATCTCTCTCCATCCACCTCCCCTCTAGTTTCAATTTTCTCATCCACCTCCCCTCAAAAAGTTAAAGTGCTAGTACACCATTAATTTGAGGGGTAGTTTAGTCAATGTGTAGGTAAAATGTTATTTATTGGACAAATAATTTGTATTAGGTATATTTAGAACAAAATAAAAATTAAAATAACTTACTTTGAACGAGAGCTCATTTCTTGAAAACTTATTAAGTGATTATGATATTTATTATTTGTAGATCTAAAAATTTTGTGAATCTTTTATTAAAATTAAATAATAATTGTTTAGCTTATATCTTTTATTATATTTTTGATTATAATCTTTTATTATATGTTATATCATAATATTTTGAATATCATGATAAGATTATAGGCATAGTAAATGAATTTATTCAAAAATTCCAGCATTTTTAACTTGAAAAGACAATCTAATCTAACTTAAAAGATTTAATCTAAAGTTTTAATTAGGTACATGTTTATATTTTTATGCATTCTTTTCTCGAGTTTAAAAAGACACAGAAAGGTATTAATGTGTATATTTTTTCATAATATAATTTAGACAGTGTGCCCTCTTGAATGCGGTTTCTTAAATGTTGTATATGTCTTTAACATGGTAATTGGTACAATAAATTCAATAGCTTGTCTCATTTTCCTTTAATAAAAAATGTTCGTGTACTAAATGCAAAGAAACAAAATATTTGTAATTAACTACGACAGTTGCGATTCTTGTGTTTTAATTTAATGAAAAAGAAGTGAATATTTTATCAAACTCATTGTTTAATTTGTATATTTTATATAAATGTAAATACAATTATTAACTATACTTAATTACTAGTGCATATTGAATCATCGTTATAGTTATATTTTGTGCATTCAACCAAAAAACAAAAACTATTTACAAACAAGGAAAGAAAATCAAACATGTATTTAAAATTTAATTCTACTACTGCACTTGAATTTATTGATCTTGTACATATTATATTATTTTTCTACCATCGGCAGTCAACTGGTAGAGCACGAGCAAAATATTTAATTCTAATAGTAATTTCTATGATATCTATCTCAGGATGAGTTTAAATTATAAATAATTAAATTTATTTTTAATATTTATCATATTATTTATGTAATTATTTAAATATTTTTTTAAAAATGGATGTATTCAATAGAATGCACTTTTTTACACTAATTGGATCTTGTGTGTCTTGTAATAATATTTAGTAAATACATTGGCTAAACTACCCCTCAAATTAGTAGTCTACTAGTACTTTAACTTTTTGAGGGGAGGTGGATGAGAAAATTGAAACTAGAGGGGAGGTGGATGGAGAGAGATAAATCCTCAGGGGAGATCAATGGAATTTGCCCAAGGTTTTAACGAGGCATGTAATGATAGACATTCAAAGGGGTGTTATAAACGTAATAGCTAGAAAAGGAATATACTTCCTTATTAAGTAATGTCAATGTCTATCTTAACGGTTAATTACAACCTCATCCTGCAATTACTTTATTTGTTGTAATATTTTGGTAGTTTCACAATAGTGGCAAATCTTTTATTTCACTCTTATTTTTATATATTAAAGTATTCTTATTATGGTAAATCTAATTGGGTATTGTCCCACAGCGGTCAGTGAGACACTTGTTTAATTGCCGGACAACTCACCAAAAAGATTCCAGTCCACTCCCACCTGCCAAAAACCCAAATAAAAACTCACTCGAATAATCAATCTCATGTGAAAAAACTCACTCTCGCCTGTGCTGTTAGTAGGTGAATCCTTGCACACACACATCCGTGCGGGTGTCTGTGTGTTTCAGATCTCTCTATTTCTAGATTCTAATGGCCGATGAGCCTATGCCCACTCGCTGGTCTTTTCAGGTACCCACAAATTACTCTCTATTCTCGACTCTAAGATTTGAATCACAACTCAAATGCACCGAATTATTGCATTTTACAGTTTCTCGTTTAGGTGTAATGTAACTGGCAGTACTTATGATGAATCAATGTTTTAAAAGATGATGATTGTTAGCTCAATGCTGATAGCTCTCAGTTTGAGTATTACAATTATCCGTTGATGTGACCTTGAAGATTAAAGGAATATGTGCTGATACCAGCTTCACCATTATTTTGGCATACCGTTAAATGTAATTAAAGTTCGTATCTATGTGTATGCATCTGTGCTCTGAGATTTGAATCAGAACTGAAATGCAGCAAATTATTGCATTTTAGTTTCTCGTTATTGAATTCGTGTACAAGTGGCAGTTATGATAAATCAAAGTCACATTCGAGCATGAAGACATTAGCTCTTTTTGCCCAGGGTTTCAATGTTTTTATAATATAGCCCTCTGTTTGAGTATGGCTTTCGAAACAAATGTCGTATGATATGACCTTTCGAATTCGAGAATATGTGCTGATACTAGTTTGACCATTACTTTGGCATAAGCTCAAATTCAAATAAAGTTTGAAACTTAAACGTAATGGATCAAATGCTCTTTGATTGATTGGTCTTCTTGTCGTGTCAATTTCTTGTTATTATTCTAGATGACGTGATTTCCTTCATATGAATATAGGAATTTAAACTATACTACGAGACGAAATTCGGGAGAAAGAGGGAGACTGAGGCAAACGATATGGCATCAAATGGTCAAACTGTATATAACGCTAGCTATTCGAATGGGGGGGGCGTCAAATGGGACAGGGCATGTGAAGAACACCTCCGACATGGCTATCTATGAGCAGTACCGTAACCAGGTATAGTATCTTTGAAAGTTCTGACTAGTAGTGATGCTTGATTTATTATTTTCTGATGCTTCGTGCATTCTTTGAATTGCTCGTTGTGTTTCAGGGTGGCAGTAATTTGGTGCACTCTAATGGAGTCTCATCGGCAGGAGTAGATGAAAAGCCGTAAGATATTGTTCTGTGTTTTCCTCCAATAACTGCAAGTTTTTTGGTAATTGTAGTAGTTTAGTCCAATAAATGTATAACTGGGCCAACTAATAGCTTTCTCCATTATGAATACCTTTTCACTGTTAGTTTGCCAGTTCTATATGACTTACGCTGAAAAACAAGAAGCTAAATTCGGAATCTTTCCTCCCCACTATCCTTATAGAATGCTAGCAAGTTGTACTTGTTTCATATCCACATGTTAGCTTGTTTTGAAGGGTGAAAAACTCGATGCATATGCAAAATACAGAAGTTTCTACTCAAAGCATTTCATTTACTACCAATGGTTTTGAGATTCTACTCGGAATGCGTTTCCCTATGATACACGATGATTGATACCATTCACTTCTGAATAATGAAAGAAAAAAACTTAATCGCACAAAAACATGGTCAAAGCATTTGATTCTGATTATGACTCACACTTTTGCTTAACTTTGTGACATGTTTCTGTACAGCACTATGTGAAACAGCAGACATAGAGTATAAACATTGAAATAAATATGCAGGACTTTTTATAATAATTGATTTATTTCAAACTATTACTGTAATATACCTGAATCATGCAGGATTTGCTGAACATTGTCACAACTGCATCTTCGCCATTTGAGCATGTTTGGCATAAGTAATTTTTAAGATGTTGGAGAGTGATATACCTGTTTTGACTTTCCTAACAATTTGTTTTACGTCTCCAGGCAAAGATCTCTACTTCCACCTTTTGAGTCAACTGAGGTGCGGACTTTAGCAGAAAGTTTATGTAGGTAAATAATGGCATTACTGGATACACTACAAACTTTGTCAGTTTCTGTTTCTATTGATCGTATTCATCTTGCCCAACTTCTCACTTCCTTTGATCTGTGTATGTTGCAGAGATATCATTCGTGGTAGTCCAGATGTTAGTTGGGATACTATAAAAGGATTAGAGAATGCCAAAAAGCTACTTAAAGAAGCAGTTGTCATGCCGATAAAATATCCAAAGCAAGTCCTAGAAATGACTGTCTCATTCGTGCAAATATTTTGTCTTTTAAAATTGATGGATTCCGCATTCACTATTGACAGGTACTTTACTGAGCACATTCACTTCTTTTGACAGGTACTTTACTGGTCTTCTTACTCCATGGAAAGGCATACTTCTTTTTGGCCCCCCAGGAACAGGGAAGGTTGGTGACCACTTCATCTTTTTCTGTTCCTCCTTTTTAACAGCCTTTTGTTCCTTCACGCTCTTTAAAACATTTGTTTCATCTCCCTACGGACCCATTTCTAAGAATTAGTTGTAATTACTAGATGAACTGATGCTGCTTTGCTCGTATCAGAAGCTCGTTGCATTCGTTAGTTCTTTTGTAGGATAGAAGTAAACCAAGCCAGCCAAAGGGGGCAACTTTCAATTTTGGTTAAATATGTTATAGAGCATGGAATTGTGTTTGACCTCTGTTTGACGAACCACTCTCAAAGGAGCTTTAGTAGAACTGGGATGCGTCAAAGCTTGAGTTGGCAAATTCAAGCTGAACCCCTAGTACTTTAAATTGATTGGAACCATAGTTTTGTGCTTAGCATAGGATTGTAGTCATTAGTCAAGGCAGATAACAAGCTCTAGGTTCCTAAAAAAGTCAATCACGACAAGATTTGTACATGGATATTAAGTTTGAGCTCTAAAAGTTGCTGTAAGATGTTTCTCTTTTATTACTGGTTGACTTCATTAATTCCATGTTTTTTGTCACAAGGTCCATTTTAAAGCCCGGCTTATTTGCCAAACATTTGCTGTGAAAGTTTGCTAGTAGCTCTAACTGATCATATATCTAATATTTGCAGACTATGCTTGCCAAAGCTGTGGCCACTGAATGCAACACCACGTTCTTCAACATTTCTGCATCATCAATTGTTAGTAAATGGCGAGGTAACACATTCTCTCCCATTAGTTTTCCTAAGACTGTCATTTTGTGCGTTTTCCAGCTCTCTGAACCTTGTACTATATTTCTTGGCTGAAAAAGATTGTTTGTATAGTTTAACTGTGATATTCTTAGTTGTTTTTATTTTCTTATTTTGCCTCAAGTCCTTTTCTACTTTAGTCAGGAGTGCCTGTTAAGTTAAGAGAAAAGTTACAATTTTACATGCCATTATGCCAATTGTACCATTTTCTTAGCTGATGTTGAATGCGCTGTGTTGTCCTTCGTTCTGAATCATAAATTAATGTTTAGTTATTCTTTAGCTCCCATCATTATTTTTCTGCCAAAAGTCTGATGTGACTTCTTAGGACCAAATAGATAGTTCACTTTACCGAAGAGGATGGAAATCCAAAAAATTTATAGCAACTGAAGAATTTGAACTTTATAAAAGTAGATGGACTTATTGCTAGTGAGCGAGTCACCTTTCTTTCAAGATCATTCAGATTTTCATTGCTTTGCAGGTGATTCTGAAAAACTTGTGAAAGTACTGTTTGAACTTGCTAGGCATCATGCACCATCAACTATATTTCTGGATGAAATCGATGCAATTATCAGCCAACGGGGTGAAGGGCGCAGTGAGCATGAAGCAAGCAGGCGTCTGAAGACAGAGTTGCTCGTACAGGTGATACTTTTACCTACCGGGCAGAAAACCCAAAAAGATTGGCGGGAAGAATTTATTTTTTTATATAACGTGTTTGGATTACACTGCAGATGGATGGTTTGACACGAACAGATGAACTTGTTTTTGTTCTGGCAGCAACTAACCTTCCGTGGGAATTAGATGCGGCTATGCTTAGGCGTCTTGAAAAGCGGGTATGCTCTCAGACAAGTCATGTGTTAGTTGTGGCTTTACAAAAATACTAATCTCATTTACAGCTTATCTAAAGAATTGTTCATTTCTTTGGGAGGTATTCAATCAACAATCGTCTTTACCTATTTCCTTTTCTTTTTAGGTTTGTATTTTGAAAATTAGATGTATGATAAGTACATAAGTATTCAATAACCAAGACACTGACTTCTTTATGGTAAACAGACTTCAAGCTATAATGGCATCTTCTGGTAAAGTTAAACTGAAAATCGGGCATATTACAAAACTAGAGTTTAATCCAGTCGTATTTATTTTTAACATTCCACGTACTTAAAATGAGTCAGCTGGTTTGTCTTAAGGAATGAAAACCAACTGATTTTGATATATTGAATATTTGTTTCCATGCGATCTAGATCCTTGTGCCTCTCCCGGAACCAGAAGCAAGACAAGCCATGTTTAAGGAGTTACTACCGCCAAAATCCGAGGAAGAGGAACTTCCTTATGATGTATTGGTAGATAGGACAGAAGGCTTTTCAGGTTCGGATATACGTCTGTTATGCAAAGAGGCTGCAATGCAACCACTTAGACGGATAATGGCATATCTCGAGGAGAAACAAGAGCTGGTGCCTGAGGATGGTATGTCCCCATTATATTGTGGTTACTAATACTCAATGTCTTGGATAATGCATCGTACGCAAAATTAGGCTGAAAACACCTCGAGACGGCTTCTTGAGGCGCAACTTTATTGGGGTGTTAGCCCAAGGAGCAAGAACCAAAGAAAGAAAGAAAGAAAGAAAAAAATATTTTGCTTAATTGTTTGTGATTGTTTGGCTATTAAAAAATAAAATAAATAAAGAAATAAATTACTGATATTGATATTGAAGTGTAGCTTATATCTTAGGGATAAAAGCGTTAAACCCCCTATACTTTACCCCATGTTGCACTTTGCCCCCCTATCCTTTTAATTTTTGCAACTTGCCCCCTGTACTATGGATAAATAAGCACTTTGCCCCCTTAGTCATTTTTACACCGTTGGATATAGACACATGTCACCATTTTTTCGCCATTGGATTTGGACTCAGGGGGCAAAGTGCTTATTTATCCATAGTATAGGGGGGCAAGTCGCAAAAAATAAAAGGATAGGGGGCAAATCGTAATCGAGGCATAGTATATGGGGTTTAATGCTTTTATCCCTATATGTTATTAGAAGTTTTCAAATATGTTATTTCATGAAATTTATTTTTATTGGTTTTCCATAATAGAAATCAAATTTGTTATTTTATTGTTGGTCTCTTTTAGTATGTAAATAATTAACATTTTATTTTATGATTCTCCACAGTTATCAATTTATTTCATAATACATCGAAAATGTGAGGTCGGACATAATATTTTTTATGTAGATCTGATAATGTGCGTAAAATAAGTATATGAATAATATTTCTTTATGTTTGCAACTTTATACTGCCCCAGATATTCTTTCTTTTCAATATCTTCTTATAATATCTTAACTTATATTTCTCTTTTTATTTTACTGTTTATGTGTGTGTGTGTGTGTATATATATATATATATATATATATGACTAATTTCGTGGAATATCTCTGAGTATATAAGCAGCCTTACTTATACTTACGTCGATGCCTTCTAAAAACACTCCCGATACCCTTGGGAAATTATTTTTATAATACTCCGATGGCAAAGGAAAAGAAGAACAAAATTAAATATGCAAATCTGGAAGCTTACAAGTTACAGCTAACATAACTCTGCAATTTTAGCTGGCTGCTTTATTTGCTTCTTAGAATATTATCCATAAGATTAAACATGCAAGTATCCTTCAGTGAGTGACAGTTTAGTGTACTATTGCACTGCTAATGTGACCATGCAACTTTTTATAGTCTTTTTGTATAGCTGTCTCTAAAGTTTTGGTATCTCTTCGTGCAGAGCTGCCAAAGGTTGGACCAATCACACATGAAGACATTGAGGTGGCGCTTAGGAACACTAGACCTTCGGCTCACCTAAATGCGCATCGTTATGAGCAGTTTAATGCCGACTATGGTAGCCAAATACTCCAGTGATTGCATCTACATGTTTCGTATATTGTGCTTTAAGTTCGTCTATGATGTTGGATTGTTGTTCTCATTGTTGGATTTTACCTGACTCCAGCCTAGTTGATATTTCTGTACCAAAAGTTTTATGCGTTGAGACCTTTATTCCTCTTACTACATGCGCATCCAAGAAACACAGATTTATAGGAACATGGTTTGCTACATTGGTGATCCACTGGCAACGAGTAAGATTTGTATCTTCTATCCATTTTAACAGATGGATTCATTTTTGTTAGTCAAAACTAGCATTACACCAGCAAAAGCTCCGTTTGTGATGATGAGTCATGTTGTGTGATGGATATGGTTCATAGGTTGCTCGTGTAGCTAACTCGAACCATACACTTCGAATCTAAAATACTAGTTTCTCAACTATTGAATGGAGAAACCATTCATGTGTTCCATCCAATTCTACTCTCTCTTGGTAGAGGATTTCTCAAGCAAACTTATCTTCTAAGTAGCACAGAGTAAGAGGAAAAAATTATTTTGTACAAGAAAATGGTGTAAAATAGGAAAGGTCTTTGATCATAGTTGCTTCACTTTCTTCATCATGCAAAAGGGTACTTGGATTGTGGGTATAATTTATTATGTAATATATATATATATATATATATATAGCGATAACCTACTTAACGTTTGACCCATTTTGCAATGTCCCCTTAACTTTTGTAAAAACGTGTGATTTAGCCCTTTTAGTTTTTGATAAACCGTTCATTTTTGACACGTGTCTATCTTTCATCCATTAAATTTGACATCAGGAACAAATCGCCCATTTTATAAACCTTGTGTGGGCAAATTGCTCTTTTTTACATTGTGAAATGAGTCAAGTGTTAAGGGGCAAATTGCAATTGATCATATATATATATATATATATATATATATATATATATATATATATATATATATATATATATATATATATATATTAATAATATAAACAAACAGGTTTTGTGAGACAAAATGGAAGTTGTTGTACAAATAAAGTGTTTTCCAAATTTGTCCCTATTTTATTATCCAAATTTTGCTTCTTAGAGTGTAATATTGTAATTCTGTAAGCCATAATCCGAAACTACCTCCTAAACTTTAGGCCAATTAATTCAAAATATAGTCTCTTTCATAGCCTCTTTTGATTTAACTTACTCAAATTTCAAACTTCCTTATTTTCTTATTTGAACTGGCCTTATCACGTCAGCCATAACTCCAACCATTTACTTCCATTTTACTCATAGAGAATCACAACCGCAAACTGGAAAAATTATAATTCGTAAGTTTTTCCTCTTTATCTTTGTCATTTTCAGGTTTTTTCGAACAATGAGATATTGATAATTCGATATATTGATGATGTACTTCATTTACTAATTCTTCTGCACTTGAATATTTTTCTATAAACTTTTTTGTTCATAAATCTAAATTCTATTGAACAATAGGTATGTATTGATTTATGCTTAAGAAACCATGATCCTGGAAAACAAACTCAGGACATGACGGGTAACATACTTAATTTGTTAGCTTCACGTGAAGTATAAAAAAAAAGCAACCCTAATGATGAGTGTGTTTCTCTTGGGTATTTCTATGAATTGCAGGTACATAAAGATGTAAGGACAACCAGTAAAAGAACTTCATCGGAAAGACAGGTAAATTTATTTGAGAGAAGATAGTACAGTGAAAAAAGTTAGCGTTGATGCATCAAGTTGGATTAGTTTGTAAGCGAATGGATCGTAGTTGTTAAAACATCATAAATACATAAATTTTTAATTGCTAATTATCTCTTCTATGTGAAAATATAATTACAGAAAAAGAAGGAGCTTAAAGAGGAAGGGGCAGGAAAAGAAAAATGTTTTTGGGTTAAAACATGCATGTGTTGAAACTAAATGAGACTATGCTTAATTTCACTTAAATTCTTTCGTCAATTATTTTTCTTCATTCTATTTTCTATTTACTCTACTCATTTTATTTTGACACGCTTCCCTCTCAAGCGTGGATGGATTTGTACATTTGGCAAAAGTTCAACTATGTTATTGGCACATTCTTAATCATCAAATATAAAACTGAAAAATAGAACAATCTACTTAAAGCAATGTAAAGATGACATTGTTATAACTAATTAATGATGTTCAATTAACTTCATAAGTTTCTATTTAATTTTTTAATTGATTTCTCTGTAAAGCTATATGAAATTTCATACTTTAAGTTTTTATTAAATTATTATTATTTTGGAAAAGGTAGATTTTAGAATTTATTGTTTTCCTTTTACTTTTTTTGGGTGGTTGATTAATATGCATAACCTCATACAACATGTTTTCTGCTTAGAATTATTGAAAGTTAGATATCATGTTGCATTACGAATAATAAAAGTTAGTAATTATACTAAGTGCTTTATTTATAAACCATACACTATATCAAAGCAACTACTTAATAATTTCTCAAGTTTCCTAACAGGCTAAAACATGGTTATGCTTATAGTAAGTCTATACCAATAGTTTTCTGAACTTTACTTAATGTTTTTTAACCAACAACTGCTCCAATAAAAATGGCTAAGAGCTCTAGAAAATTAAGAAATTACTGAAAAATGTTATTACGAATTTTTTCATATTGATGTTTCTTTGAGTCCAATGCTTTAATAAAAAGGACGAAGAGTTCTCATAAATTGTTTAAGAATGCATGAAGATTGGTTCAACAAACTCACTCCTATATCTCATGTGCATTTTGGAGTTTCTTAACAATTTCTAATTTCATAATAGCATAAGTTATATAAAATAAAACGTTATAGTGAAATACTCTTATGTATAAACCACGACTTGCACGCGGTCCCCGCGTGCGTAGGTTTGCTAGTATATATATATATATATAGGTGGTGCCAAACATCACCGAGGTGGAGTTGGGTTACAGATCCAAATCATGTTTTATGAAACACACTTCATCTGAATTCTAAGGTTTTTATGAAATACACTTCATATGAACTCAAGGTTAATGCCTTACAACATTGATGTTAGAGCAAAGAAGATTATGCAATGCATCAGTCCGTGGAGCTGGGTTAAAGATCAAAATCTTGACTTTTTATGAAATATATTTTATGTGAACTCAAGGTTAGTGCTTTCTGACATTATTATCAGGGCAATACAACTTGGTTTTAAGATGTTTAAGCATGTATTTATGTGTTCACCTAGCTAAATATATACTCTCAAATATTTGATGAGTTACTTCAGAGTTTCTAACACAAAGTTTTTGACTGCGGAAGTTAGTATTACGGATAAAGCTTGTCGAGAGATTTCCAACCATATGAGGATTGTTGTATCTGTTTAAGGTTTAAGTCGGCAATTATACATTTAATTAGACGAAGAGACAGTGTACCCATCACTAACTAATTAAACATTTAATTTTGACTCTCCATTTCCATCACTAACTAAACATACATTTTGAACTTCAAACATGGGAAGGGTGGTTTCTCCATCTCCTTATATCGTATCCAGTGAAGTAATTCACTAATTTGCTTTCAACAATCGAGAGAAATGACTCGTCGGACTTAGTTGTTAGTTCGAGCTGTACATTATCTGCCATAAATGCAAAAGATTGTAAGAATTACATGCGCCATGTTACCACGATATATATGACATTATGTTGAAATTTCTTATTTTCTATAATAGATAGCGGAAACCAAAAGCTTTTGACATATTTCTTCAATTATTTATCTTATCATGCCAATTCACGTACCAATGCTACAGCCTTCACATTACGATCAAATGACGTATAACTAATATGTAACTTACTTAGAGGTGGCAACATTATATTCAATGCTACAGCCTTCTTATCACTGCTGTCAACTAGTAAGCATTGGCTTCAAACATCGGCATTATCAAGTTCCCTCGAAACATTTGTACCACATCAGGTGCAAACAACAGTTAACAAGCTAAATCTTTCATGAACTTGGGCACCACAACTTCACATAATATTACATGGCCATGACATGACAGATTACTCTCATAAAATGTTAACCCAAGATACACCAAGGATACACAAAAGACGAACAAATAAACCCAACATTAACAATGACCAAAAGTTGGTGTCTTAGAAGTTTATTTATAGCTTTGTAAAGGGTCAGCTGCCTTGCCAGATCTCGCATCAGTCCATGCTTTAGCAATAGTTCGTTTCATATTCTCATCACCTTCATCGTACATGTTCTGCAAACAAAACAAAGACGGTTGTATATGGCACTACATGTAAATGACGAAAAAGATAATCAAAAGAATAACAAATATGAAAATAAAATTGTACCTTCATCAAGTCCATTATCCCAGCCATCGGATCCCGTTCTTTATCCAAACTTGGTTTCAACTGCAACATCATAAGAAATGCATTAATAGCCAGCCTCGTAATAAAACATGACGAGATCATTTTCAGGGTTGCGGATTACCTTGTCTTCTTTGTAATGCAAATCCAACCAGTTTCTCTTAGAGGCTTTGACTAAGGTGACAACCACTCTCTTCGGCTTCACAAGTAACTTACATTTCTCTGGTACAATCTTGTCGTTCAACTTGGGCACAGCACAGCGATAGTTCTTTCCTTGAACATCATGAATCTTAATATCAAATGATGTAGCCTTTATGTCAGTTTCTACCTTCTCTTTATCAACTCCCTCCAGCGAGATATAAATCTGGAAAACCGAAACAAATGAAATGCATTGCACAGATTAGAATCTCAACCAGAGAAAGAAATAATACTTAATGGTAAAGTACTATAATCCCTTAACTTAAAGAAACAACTTATATGCTGTACAACAAAACGCCAATATACAAAAGCAAGACCAAGTCTTAAACCCTAAGAAGTGAACTCTAGATGGTTGCATAACTACCAGACACCACATACTACAATACAACTTCTCATGCTGTCAAGAAGAGATGAGTAACACTCAAGTGTCTATATCTCCGACTAAGCAAGTATTATCAAGCTTAATATTGGAACAACAGCGTAAAATTCAACTTTCCTAACTTCCTAAAAAAATCACATACAAGACTTCTTGTAGCATGAGAGCAAATGGCGAAATATAGAGTTCTTTCTACAAGCGTACAGTTTTTTTTTTTTATGTCAGCAGGGGGATTATTATGTGTTAATTTTAATCAAAAGAGCAAATTTTAACCAGAGTCTTGGCTAGAATAAATCATGGGACAATGTTCTTGAATACATAACAATGTCTACACCAAAAACACGAGCATTCGACAGACGTGCGTTCTCACCTTCACTTGATCATTATCCTGATCCCAGCTGAAGGAGCCAAGCGTAACATAATTCCGCGATTGACTCGATTCCGAGTCTGCTGAACTCGATTTAGGAGCCGGAACTGGTGCAGCAGCAGCTTCCTTTGATAACTGATACAACAGGATTACAAGAATCAAAATACAAAAACGACATCATAACAAATAACACTTCTTTTTCTTTTTCCAAGTCATTGGCAAAAATCATAGATGCTAGCAAATAAAGTCAATCTAAAAGTATAATCTTTTTTTCAAAGAGACATTCAAAGTTGTCCAAAAACAGCAGAAGCCCATTTCACCAACATTACAGATTCAATAACACAAACATAAAATCAATAACAAAGCAATAGCAACAGATTCTTTGCAACATAAAAAAGGCAAACCTTTTCAATGTTACGAATCTCGGAGGATAAAAGAGAGACGACGCGAGGCCTCTTTGCAATGCTCTGAAGCTGCTTCAGTTCCTCCAAGTCCAAGGCTAAGTTTTCGTCGTTGTTGCTCGCCATTTCTTCACTCGTTCTATGCTGAGCAGAGGTTTTGGTTGGTTAAATAGGGAGGGGTTTAGGGCTTTGTTTTGTAATTGAGGAAGTTTCTAGATACTAGCCATGAAAATATTCAAGAAGTGGATATAGTCTATAAAATTCTTTTTTCCTGTCACAACGATGGCCCATGTTGGGGTGGGCTTGGGTCTTAATTTCCAACTGATTTCTTTTTAAACTTTAGTCTTACAATTGGAAAATAATATGTATATTCCCAGTATGTATATACTTATTCAAAACAAAAGAATGAAAGATATCTAACACATAAACCCAACATTATTATCCATACACTCCTTGTGTAGGACAGCAGGGACGAAGAGTGTTATAAGGAATTTGTTCACTACTTTTATTTAAAGTCACTTTAAGTGACTTTTGACAAAAAGTCGAGAGTGTTTGCAATTATTTTTTAAAAAACTACTTAAAACATTAATTAGGTGTTTGCAAAAATTAATGAGAAGTGACTTTTCCTTTTAAAAGTATCATATTCAAAAGCAGCTGCAGAAGCATCCTTGGCCCTACTTTTGCGGCTTGTGCTTTTTCTTTTCTGACTTTTTTTTAGATAAGCAGAAACAAAAGTCAAAGTTGCAAACACTATAAATATGTTTTTGCGGCTGCAAAAGTCAATAAGCTCATTTTATAAGCATTTGCAAACACCACCTTAGAAAACAAATTTAATTTTAACAACAAATATCTTGGATCTTTAATTAAGGAATTAGTAATTAAGGAGGATTAATGGCTTAAGGATATGTTGATAGTTAAACTTTATATTGTTTGATTGAGAAGGGCAACTTAGTGAATCTATGAGAATTGCTTTGGCAGCAACATTTCTTGCTCTGGCAATATAGCTAGCATTTAAAAACTATTGATGATGCAGTATGTGTCGGGCAGACACTGTGAGATTGTTGGGTCCAACATAGCTTAAACACGGAAGAAATATTTTATCTTTTGAAATCTTTAAAATATAAGTAGCATAACTCAGTTTACAATAACAATAAATTTGAAAAATATTTTATATTTACCGACTCGGTTTTTCCAAAATATTTATATAAGAAGACTTTTAAAGCAAAATAAAATTAAAGAAAAAATCATTTATTTTCAATTGTTTACTTTGTAGATAAGAGCGAGGGGTCTGGAGGAGAAAGTTAATAAGCACAACAATTTGTAACAACGAAAAAAAGAATAAAAAGAAAAAGAATATGAGGAAGGAAAAACGAAGAGTGAAATAACGAGGAAAAGAAAAAGAAAAATAAGGGAAAGGGGGGAAATTAAGATAGGAGAGAAAATACTAGTTTACCAAAAAAAATATGCGTAAAATGTAACTAAAAGATAAGGGAAAAAAATAACAGAATTTTTTTTAATAATTATTAGTATTTTAGATGTTTAATTTGACAAATTTAGCATGTGAGTTATGCTCTCTATATTATATTTGTGTGTATCTATTTATTAATTTTTAAACTATAACTATGATAATTAAAAAATAATTATGAATCGTGTCCATGATGTGTCATGTCATGTGATTTTCTAAAATTTGTAGCGTTGTGTTCGTGTCGTGTCATATCTACTTATGTGCAACATAGTATGGTTTTTATGAAACCATGAAGATTGATAAATTTGTTCGTTCATAGTAAATTTAAGCCAAGTGGAGTTTTTTCTCAATTCTCAAATTTCACTAACTTCATTCATATAATTGTATTTTCAAATTTTTGGTTTGTTGGACACAATTATTTCTTACCGTTGTGTAGAAATTTTAGCGCATGAATCAACACAAAAGCATTTTTTTTTAAATAGGTGACACGATAACATTTAATCAAGGTGATGTGGGGTATTTTGGTCTGGATACGTGTCCTCTCTCCAACACTCCACGTCAGACTTCTTCTGTTCCTGCTGGATTGCTCAAGCAGCTTTTGAGTTCGGAACCTGCACTCAACACCAAACGTGAACTAAGCCGGTGCTTTCTCCGGCGAAGGCACTCCGACGCTCAAGTCAGACGGATCGGAATATGAGATCTTGTTGAGCAAGGCAACAAGTCGAATGAACTTAGTAAAATAGGTCGAATGTACTGAGAGCTATAAGTCGAATAAGCAGAAAGAAATAAGTCGAATATGAATGGCCAAACAAGTCGAATGAACTGTGTCAAACAAGTCGAATAACACAGAACAAAACAACTCGAATGCAAGCCAGTATAGGTCGAACTCGAGCTATTTGACGAACAACTCGCATGAGCTTGAGGAATAGGTCGAGGTTGACTTATATAACTCGAACTTAGAGCTTGGAATAATGTAAAACGTACCTTAGAATGAGGAATGGGATCCCTTTATATAGGCATAAGAATCCTTATTCAGCTAGAAGTGCACTCCAAGTTGAACTATGAGTTGAATAAGTCAAACTAGGATTCCTAAAAATAGCTCGAATGAACTCTTCTGAGTAACTCGAATAACCTGCTAGGATATAACTCGAATGAACTAAAAACAGCTCAAATTGGGCCTGGAACAACTCGAATTGGGCTTGTGCAATTCGAATTGGGCCCCCAAATAACTCTAAATTGGGCATACATGGGCCTAATTTTGAGTTTTGCCATAAATTGTAATTTTGCATTAAAAAATAATGGTGTTGTCGTGGCATATGAGACCAAATATTACGCCATGACGATACCGAGATTTGACACATCATGGAGTCCCCCAGTTTGGAAGACTAATGTGCGAAAGCATTGGTCATTCAAACTAAAATAGCGTAAAAATCCCGGTAATCGTGCAACGAGTCGGGCCCGTGAAATGGCAAAACCCAAATCTTAGAAAAACTTAGAAAAAATTTCGTCTGAAAAATAAGTCGAATGAACTATAGCTCGAATAAGCTATAGCTCGAGTCAAGGGTATATCGGTAATTCTGCCGCTGATCGCTTCTATAAATACCCGCCGCACCGAGTCATCGCATCGTCAGATTTTCGAAAATAACTCGAGCTCTCGCAAATAACTTGAACAGAAATAGCTCGAATACACTGAGAAGGTCCAAATAGCTCGAATAAACTGAGAAGGTCCAAATAACTCGAATATACCATAAAATAACTCGATTCTTCAAAGGTATAGCTCGAACTAGGCATATAACTCGAATACAAAGGATGATAACTCGAAATTGCATGTATCACTTCATAGAAATTTTGATAAGTGAAATAACTCGAAAAAACAGCTAATACCTCGATAAATCGAACTATGCTCGTCAAGATTTACTTTCGACTTATGTGCTATATGCCGAAAGTGTTTGTAATCGAGCTATAACAAATAACTCGATGAGTCGAACCACCCACTATGATGTTTATTTTCAACTTATTGGCATAGGTCGAATACGTTGGTTTCGAGCTATAAAACTTAGAAAATTTTTGTGAAACTTAGTATATTCCTGTTGACATTGCGTCATTGTTGCGCTTATCCTTTGCTTTAATAGATATTTGATTTTTAGAAATGTCTTTGTGTTCCTTTATCTTTTGTGCCATGTTTTGTCGAGTTTTGTAGTCATCCTTTTGGTGAAAAGATTGTGTCTTTGTTATGATTTTGATCATCTATCTTGTGAAGTGATCATCTTGTGAGGAGACTGCGAGACGCAATGCTCGTCTTACTTTGATTCTGTGAGGCACAATGCTCGTCTTATGAATAGTCTGCGAGACACAGTGCTCGACTTACGGACTGTCTGCGAGGCGTAACGCTCGTCTTACGGACGGACTGTGAGGCGCAATGCTCGTCTTACGAATAGGTTGCGAGGCACAATGCTCGTCTTACGGATAGGCGGTGAGGCACCATGCTCAACCTACTGAACGTCTGCGAGGCACAATGCTCGTCTTACGAATTATCTGCGGGGCACAGTGCTCGACTTACGGACTGTCAGCGATGCATAATGCTCGGCTTACGGACAAATTGCGAGGCGCAATGCTCGTCTTACGAATAGGTTGCGAGGCACAATGCTCGTCTTACGGATAGGCGGTGAGGCACCATGCTCAACCTACTGAACGTCTGCGAGGCACAATGCTCGTCTTACGAATTGTCTGCGAGGCACAGTGCTCGACTTACGGACTGTCTATTAATACTTATGTTGATAAGAATGTTAATATGACGTAGACAAATTACCAAACTTAAATAAAATATGAAATTTTATAAGTTTTGGGACTGAGCTCAATTAACTTCCGAGTTGCCTACGTATCCCGCCATGTATAGGTGGCTAGGAATCAAGTCCCCGTAGTTCACTGCTAAGTATTACAATTGGAGATCTTGCGTCGAGACTCGTAATTTGTAAAAGAACAAGTAAATAAAGCATTGAAACTACGGTCCTAACTTGCCACACAGCCTGTTGTTCTGCTAGCTCTTCTAACTGTAAAACCTTCTCAAGTTCTTGACGTTCCAAGGGCGTGACAATGTCCTTCCTCCCAATTCTTGTAAGTAATAGTATCCTTTTGCGCTTGCTTTTTTCACTCTGTATGGTCCTTCCCAATTTGGCTTCAATTTCCCCACATGCTTGGTGGCTTCTACTTTCCTTAGGACCAAGTTCCCCACTTGAAAGTTTCTGAAACGAACTTTGTTGTCATATGCTTTTGCCATCATGGATTTGTAAGCTTGAGTCCGTTGGTAGGCTTCTTCCCTTATTGCTCCTATTAGCTCGAGGTCCATTTGTCTAGCTCTTAGTGCTTGTTCCTCATTATATGTGACGATTCGATAAGTTGGCATTCCGATTACTGCTTCTGAACCATACGTTAACAAATACGGAGTTTCGCCCGTTGAAGTTCGTGGTGTCGTGCGATATGCCCATAATATTCCTGGCAACTCGTCTGCCCAATTTCCTCCTTCACCTTGCAACCTTTTCTCCAAACTCTTCACGAGTGTGTTGTTTGTGGCCTCTACTTGCCCATTAGCTTCTGGGTGCGTGACAGATGTGAACCTCTGCTCAATCTTCATATCCTTGCACCAGTCTTGAATCTTGAATCCCTGGAATTGTCTTCCATTTTCTGATATTAATACCCTTGGGATTCCGAACCTGCACACAATGTTCTTCCAAATGAACTTTTTCACATTGGTCTCTGTTATTGTCACAAGTGCTTCAGCCTCAACCCATTTGGTGTAGTATTCAACCGCCACCAAGCCATTTCCTTCCGCCGGACGCCACTGGCATTGGTCCTACAATGTCTATTCCCCATTGATCAAAGGGACATCCATAGCTCACGATTGTCATTGGTTGTGCAGGTGTATGAATGATTTTTGCGTGTAATTGACAACTTTTACACCTCCTAGTATAATCCATTGAATCTCTCATAATCGTTGGCCAAAAGTATCCTTGTCGGAGTATCTTCTGTGCCAAGGACCGCCCTCCGGAATGATTTCCACAGCTTCCTTCGTGAATTTCCCTCAAAACTTGCTTCGCCTGGGTGGGTGACAAACATCTTAAGAGTGGTCCCTCAAAAGATCTTTTGTAAAGTTCTCCATTAAACATGGTGAATCTCGCTGATTTATATTTGAGTCTTCTCACAGCTTGTGAATCAGTTGGTAATTTTCCGTTTTGTAGATAGTCTATTATTTCATCCTTCCAACACGCCTCGACTTCTACTGGCAAAACGTAATCAAGAGCTTGCGTTGTCGTTGAATCCAGGCCTTTGCTAATTGAGGGTTGGTCTGCGACCAACAATGTTGCTCGTCTCTCCACAAAGACTTCTGCAGTGCTTGCAAATCTTGATAATGAGTCGGCCCGTTCATTTTCCAATCGAGGAATCTGTGATATAGTGAATGTCTCAAAGTTAGATGTCGCCTCCTTCAGCTTTTCAAGGTACTTCACTATTGCCGCCTCCTTAGCTTCGTATCTACCCTCAAATTGATTCGCAATTAATTGAGAGTCTGTGAATGCCATAAGTTTAGTTATCCCAAGCGATTTTGCCATTTGAATACCGGCTAGCATGGCTTCATACTCTGCTTGATTATTTGTGACTTGAAAATTCAATCTAATGGCATAATCGAATTCTCTTCCATCTGCCGATCTTATGTAAATTCCTGCGCCTCCCGCATCAACTGTGGAGGATCCGTCCACGTGTAGAGTCCAAATCTCCTTTGCTGCCCCGGTCTCATCCTTTTGACTGCTTTCCGTCACCATAGCCACATCGATTGACGGTTCTACTTCCGAGATAGTTTCTGCGACAAAATCCGCCAGTCTTTGTGCTTTGATTGCAGTTTTTGGTAAGTACTCCAAACCATATTCTCCTAGCTCGATTGCCCACTTGACCAACCTGCCTGATGTTTCTGGCTTTGCCATGACCTGCTTCAATGGTTGATTTGTAAGCACTATGACTGGGTGTAACTGAAAGTATGGTCTTAGTTTCCTTGCAGTTATCACCAATGCGTATGCCAACTTCTCAATCTCCAAATAATTGAGTTCTGCTCCGTTTAAAACTTTGCTCACTTAATAAATTGGCAGATGTTTCCTATCTTCTTCTCGGACCAAGACTGTGCTGAGTGAATTCTTCGTTACAGCTAAATAGAGATATAATATTTCGTTATCCTTGGGCTTTGATAATAGTGGTGGCGTTGTAAGGTAAGTCTTCAGTTGACGAAATGCCTCCTCACAATCCTCCGTCCAGGTAAACTTTGGCGTTTTTCTCAACTTTTTGAAGAAAGGCAAACTTTTCTCCGCGGAATGTGATATAAAACGACTGAGTGCCGTTATTCTCCCCACCAATCGTTGGACTTCACGAACCGATTTGGGAGATGGCAAATCCATTATAGCTTTGATCTTATCCGGGTTTGCTTCTATGCCCCTTTCATTTACCATGAAGCCTAGAAATTTTCCCGCTTTGACTCCGAATGTACACTTCTTTGGATTTAACTTCATCTCGTACTGTCTCATGACCCCGAAAGCTTCTTCAAGATGCTTAACATGGTCTTCCGCCCTTAAACTTTTGATAAGCATGTCATCTATGTAGACCTCCATCGTCTTACCAATTTGATGGTAAAACATCTTTGCAACCAGCCTCTGAAATGTTGCTCCTGCGTTCTTTAATCCAAATGGCATTACTCTGTAACAGAATATCCCCCTGTCTGTTATGAATGCGGTTTTGTGCTGATCTTTAACCGCCATCAAGATTTGATGAAAACCACTATGTGCATCACAAATGCTAAGTAGTGCACATCCAGCTGTTGAATCAACCACGAGATCAATCCTAGGCAATGGGAAAGGATCTCGTGGACAATGTTTGTTCAAATCCGTGTAGTCCACGCACATTCGCCATATGGTTGGTTTCTTTGGCACTAGTACAACATTGCTTAATCATTCTGAATATTGAACTTCAAATATGTGACCTGCTGCTAACTTTGTTTGCACTTCCAATTCTGCCGCCTTATTCTTTTCATCACTAAAATGTCTCTTCTTTTGCCGAACTGGTCTTGCATTTGGATTGACATTGAGATGGTGTACTGCGACTCGTGGATCTATGCCTTTTAACCGAATCAGTCCATGCAAATACATCAAAGTTTTTCTGCAAACATGCTATCAATGCTTTCTCCATCTTCATTGGCAGTTCACTTCCGATTTTGATGATCTTCTCAGGCTCATTATCCATTAGAATAACTTCCTTGAATTCTCCAAAAGGCTTCATGCGTTCGATCTCCAATTGTTTCTTGTAACGCAAAGTGGTTTTATCCTCCCTTTCTTCCTTTGCTGGCTTCAGTTCAACTCCCTTCATGGGAACATCAGAATCTTCAGGGATTTCTCGTTGATCCTCTTGTGTTGCTAGCACCATCTCAATGTCTTTACTCCCCGTAACTTGTGACGTCCCCGCATCTTGAGCTTCAATCAGAGCTATGTCAGGTGCAGCTTTCACCTTGGCAGGTTTTGTTGATGTAACATAACAACTCCATGATTCACGATAGTTTGTTGTCAACTTTGCGACTCCCCCAGGAGTTGGAAATTTTATCTTCTGATGAACTGTTGATATGATCATAGCAAATGCGGTTATTCCTGGTCTTCCAACTCCATGATGTGTCAAATCTCGGTATCGTCATGGCGTAATATTCGGTCTCATATACCACGACAACACCATTATTTTTTAATGCAAAATTACAATTTATGGCAAAACTCAAAATTAGGCCCATGTATGCCCAATTTCGAGTTATTTGGGGGCCCAATTCGAATTGCACAAGCCCAATTCGAGTTGTTCCAGGCCCAATTTGAGCTGTTTTTAGTTCATTCGAGTTATATCCTAGCAGGTTATTCGAGTTATTCAGAAGAGTTCATTCGAGCTATTTTTAGGAATCCTAGTTTGACTTATTCAACTCATAGTTCAACTTGGAGTGCACTTCTAGCTGAATAAGGATTCTTATGCCTATATAAAGGGATCCCATTCCTCATTCTAAGGTACGTTTTACATTATTCCAAGCTCTAAGTTCGAGTTATATAAGTCGACCTCGACCTATTCCTCAAGCTCATTCGAGTTGTTCGTCAAATAGCTCGAGTTCGACCTATACTGGCTTGCATTCGAGTTGTTTTGTTCTGTGTTATTCGACTTGTTTGACACAGTTCATTCGACTTGTTTGGCCATTCATATTCGACTTATTGCTTTCTGCTTATTCGACTTATAGCTCTCAGTACATTCGACCTATTTTACTCAGTTCATTCGACTTGTTGCCTTGTTCAACAAGATCTCATATTCCGATCCGTCTGACTTGAGCGTTGGAGTGCCTTCGCCGGAGAAGGCACCGCCTTAGTTCACGTTTGGTGTTGAGTGCAGGTTCCGAACTCAAAAGCTGCTTGAGCATCCAGCAGGAACTGAAGCAGTCTGACGTGGAGTGTTGGAGAGAGGACACGTATCCAAACAAAAATACCCCACATCAGTGGCCCCTACCTGGTCTTCCAATTAACACATTGTACGCAAATGGCATATCAACAATGAGATATTCCACATTCAATGTTCTTCTCTTTGGATTGACACCAAAAGATGTTGGTAGCATTATTCTTCCAACAGGTTTGACTTCACTTCCGCCAAATCCTAATAGAGGTGAATTCACCTCCGAGATCTCGTACTGTCCAAGCTTCATTAGTTGTAAAGCATCCATGAAGATAATGTTAGATGAGCATCCATTATCTACCATAATTCTTCTTACAGCGTGATTTGCAATCACCGCGGTAACCACCATTGGGCAATTCAAGTACTGAGCCTCCTTAGCTTGTGAGGATAAGCTATCAAAGTCGCTATCATCGAATGTGATCCTTGTATCCATTTTGTCTACTGCAAAGACCAGATCTATCTCTGGACGTTTCAAACGCTCATACTGTATATCACGTGAAATCCGTTTCCTGCTCTTGGTCGAATCCGCACCTGTGGGTCCTTTGGCAATCACATTTACTCCGTTTTCGATATAATCGTTACCGTTACCCTTCCTTCTTCTTGGTTCGTCCTTCTTTTCTTTTGGGGAACGACTTCGCTTTCGTCCACCCGTTAATTTCTCATCCCTTGGTTTCCTATTTTCCAGTACATAATCAATAAGCTTACCCTCGAGAATGAGCCGTTCAATCTCCATTCTCAAAGCCCTGCAATCGTTAGTGATATGTCCATTTTGTCGGTGAAACTTACAATATTTTTTGGATTGCTTCATCTCTTCAGTTTGCACCATGGGTCTTGGAGATCTGAACCTCTCCTTATTCCCTACTATCGCATAAATTTCGCCAATTGGTTTCTTCAAAGGAGTCCAATTATCAAACCTCTTGAAAGGTTGTCGGTTGTGATCACGATCTTTCCCCCTAGGATCTCTCCTCCAGTCTTTATTCTCCTTTCCTCTAGGAATTTCTGGCAGGTCTGTTAATCCTTGATTCATGGTGATCTCCTCCACCTCAACCACTTTATTGGCGAGATCCATTACTTGCTCTATCGAATCAGGAGCGTCCCAAGTTAGCACTTCAATCAGCTTTGCACTCTGGCAACGGTTTTGCAACACCGAGATAACCAAGTCCACGGTGGGAGCATTCACTTTTCCAATTTCCAGATTTAGACGTTCTATATATTTTCCCAGCGTCTCTCTCGGCTTCCTGTAGATATTGAACAAAGTACTTGGAGACTTCTTCTTTAACCGATAAATGGCAAACTTCTTAACGAACATGCTTTTGAATTGTTCAGCTGATTCAATCGAATGAGATTTCAAATTTTTGAACCATTCTTTAGCAGTTCCCCTTAAGCTTAGTGAAATCAGCTTTGCCCTTAAATTCTCATGGTACCCCAGAATCTGCAGCTCGAGATCCAAGTCATCATAATGTGTTGCAGGATCAGTTGTTCCATTGTATTTCTTCATGTCAGGAAGTCTGACTCCCTCTTTCAGTGTCAACTTGCCAATCGCTTCAGAAAATGGAGTTGGTCGCTCGGTTGATGGAATATTTTCAGCGATTACTGGTTCCGACCTTGATTTCGTTTTTTCATGATGGTCTCTATTCCTGGATGTCGTATGACTAGCTACAGGTTGATCTTCAGAATCTCTCCGCTTAGAATTGACTTCTCCTCCCTTGTCATTTGCCCGGCTTGGAGCTTTGTTCCCTGCAGCCCTTACTGAACGCGGGTTTCTGCGTTCTTGGGAAGGTGTTGAATCCCTCCGTGTTTGTCTCGTCATCCTTGATTGTTGTTGTCCTGAATCAGCTCGACGTTGTGTGTGATGAGACCTTTCTTGGTGTGTTGATGTTTGTCGTATTTCTGGTGCGGGAACGTTTTGCTGCAATCCAGTGTTGGCCAGTTGTTGCATGATTATTGGTACCATGGTCTGCTGTAATGCTGTCATAATCTGAGTCAGTTGTGCAGGATTCAACAATGGTTGTTCTACCGGAGGCACTATTGGTTGGTCCGTCATAGTGCGGGCTTGATCGAGAGGGGCATTGGGAGCAGCTACCGAAGTGTGTTCAGATGCGTCAGTAATTCGATTCTCATCTTCCCTCTGTGATCTTGTTCTCCCAGCCATTCCGTTCTTTTCTGCGGCCTTGCGATGAGCCATTGACTTAGTGTTGATGTCTGCTTCTAAGTGCGTTTAGTGGTTCCCACAGACGGCGCCACTGATGTGGGGTATTTTCGTCTGGATACGTGTCCTCTCTCCAACACTCCACGTCAGACTGCTTCAGTTCCTGCTGGATGCTCAAGCAGCTTTTGAGTTCGGAACCTGCACTCAACACCAAACGTGAACTAAGCCGGTGCCTTCTCCGGCGAAGGCACTCCGACGCTCAAGTCAGACGGATCGGAATATGAGATCTTGTTGAGCAAGGCAACAAGTCGAATGAACTGAGTAAAATAGGTCGAATGTACTAAGAGCTATAAGTCGAATAAGCAGAAAGCAATAAGTCAAATATGAACGGCCAAACAAGTCGAATGAACTATGTCAAACAAGTCGAATAACACAGAACAAAACAACTCGAATGCAAGCCAGTATAGGTCGAACTCGAGCTATTTGACGAACAACTCGAATGAGCTTGAGGAATAGTCGAGGTCGACTTATATAACTCGAACTTATAGCTTGGAATAATGTAAAACGTACCTTAGAATGAGGAATGAGATCCCTTTATATAGGCATAAGAATCCTTATTCAGCTAGAAGTGCACTCCAAGTTGAACTATGAGTTGAATAAGTCAAACTAGGATTCCTAAAAATAGCTCGAATGAACTCTTCTGAATAACTCGAATAATCTGCTAGGATATAACTCGAATGAACTAAAAACAGCTCAAATTGGGCCTGGAACAACTCGAATTGGGCTTGTGCAATTCGAATTGGGCCCCAAATAACTCGATATTGGGCATACATGGGCCTAATTTTGAGTTTTGCCATAAATTGTAATTTTGCATTAAAAAATAATGGTGTTGTCGTGGCATATGAGACCGAATATTACGCCATGATGATACCGAGATTTGACACATCACAAGGGTTTTTGACAATTTACCTAGTGTGTTACGCTAAATTGGAAAATTACCCACTGTTTTCAAAGAGTTGCACACCACCTCCTTGTAATTTTTTAGTGTATTGTTTTTATATTTAATGACCAAAATACCATTGTTATTTCTAATATTTTGTTTCGTGTAATGTCGAATTCAATAATATCCCTTCTTTAAAAAATTACAGTTAAAAGTAAAAAAAAATTATAAAACGTTTATATTATGAATTAATAACTTTTTTTAAGATTATTTTTTAGTTTTGCACTTTTTTAACAAGTTAAAGTGTTAAACCAAAATATCTACATATTGTTTTGAGAAAAATGGGATATAATTGTCTTTTATCGCTCAAAAGCCTATCCTCACTCTCAAGTTTGAGTATGTGAACTACACCTCCCTATAGGGGGGTAATTTGTAAATTTTTGATATCTTTGCCTATTTATTTTTCATGGGATGGCGATTTGTCAATTAAGTATAACACAAGGAGGCAAGCAGCCGAAACCTCTTTTATAATCAACCATTGTCTCATGATTCATAATATCATGAACAAATGATGGTAATCCTCTTAACCTCACATGTACATTCTTCACGCAACTTTGAAAAATGGTGGGAAATGTTGTAATGTTTTTAAAATATTATTTTTGTCTCATTTTAAATGAAATGTTATAATCTTGAATTGCATCCTTTTAATTATTATGGTTTTCAAATTTAATTTTGTAATTCTTATAATATCAATTAATGCATAATTTCTTTCTAAAATGTCGTATCTATTCTCAAAGATCGTGAAAGTTTCAATAAGGCTTACTCTGGTTCCGCAACATCAGGTGCCATATGACCATGGAGGATCACCTACTTTGGCTAAGAGGCATCGTGCATGAGGTTTGGTTGTTGGAGGTTAGCCTCGCGTTGCACCTCATAGGCATATACCTAAATCGGTAGATTATTTCGGTAGATTATTTCGGCAGATCATTAGAGCTTCAGAGAATTATATGGACTATAAATAAGAACATAAATATGCTCCTACCTTGGCCTTAGAAGACGTGGATAGAGATATCGGCCGAGGAGGAGTAATTCTGGAATCACTTAGGTTAGTTTTGATCGTTTATAGAATATAATTGTCCATCTTTGTATATATTTTAAGATATACTAAGTAATTATAACTACTTTGTAGAATTTGTACAATGGACGAAGCCAAGAAAAAGAGCATGTATGAGACCTTCAAGAAGCCCTCTTGCTATTGTTTCACCAGTGAGATAAACAAAGTAAAGATATATTACTTAAAGAGGTTGGCAGATCCCTCGTACGTGGGAGACCCCCCATGGGTTCCTCCTCTCCTATTGTCATCTTACATCGAGTATTGGGGGTTGGGAGACAAAAAGGAAGTGGGATATTTCCAAAGAAAATAGAGAGAAGGGACAAATGTTTGACCTATGCTGGTAGGTCCATTAACAAATATGATCATGGAAAGTGAAAGGTAGGCTAGTTGTTTCCTAAGTTAAGATAGACTAACTATTCTTGTTTATTACTAATTATTATTCATTTGATAATGCATACCAAGGAGACGAGGGACCTATATAATTTTTAGACATGAACATGGACACATGTCTTGCGATGACCCCTGATTGAGTGTAGCAATGAGTCAGTCATGATGCACATAAGAACCACTTAAGTATCTCTATTGAGTAATTTATTATATATGTTAACCAAATATCTATGTTAAAAACAAGTATTTTTTGTTTGTTCAAGAGCATTACATTGTAGACTGTAGTGACATTATGGGGTTCATCGTAAAGGCTTTGGATGTGAAGCGGTGGTCAATAGTAGTGGGGGGGGGGGGGTCCAAGTAAGAGTGCTGAAGGGTTTGGGAATGGGGTGGATCTGGAGGATTATGGTATTCAGTTCCGCAAAGAGCCTAAGATGATCGATATTTGCTTTATGCATTATGCTAGAGAGAGTGTTGAGTGGAAGAACAAAGAGTGCACGAGTATGCTCACTAGGATCTTCCGGATAGAGGCGATGTTCAGCGCATCACATAAGACGCCACCATAGACACATGATCCATTCTCCTAGAAGCCACATGATCTATTTTCCCACCCATCCACTTTAGACCCCTCATGAGACCTTGGACATCAGGCTTGAGACGATAGAGACATGGATTACTGGCTCGATTGGGGTTTGATGATGATGGTGGCCAAGATTTTAGTGCTAGAGGGGGGTGTTTGGCGACAGAGGGCATGACTTCGATCGCGGTGATACAAAATTAGATTAGATTTGTAATTTGAGTTGCACTGTTCGAAATAATTTATTTTAGCACTAGTTATGTTAATGCATTGTATTTGTGTCAATACTCTATCTTTTCTCTCATTATCAATCTTTAATTTTAATTAATATGATTCACAATTAGTGCGACAAAGGAAGATTTATAAAAACTATAAAAGAGTAAGAATTAGAATAATTACAATCAATTACTAAATGTTCCCCTAAATCATCGTCATCTGGAAAATCATCATCCTTATTTTACTCATCTTCATTTGCCTCCTGATTTTGATTTTTATTTTCGTTCTCGGTACCTCATTATCAACAAGCCCAAATTTGTTATTGCGTTCAACGGGTAAATCATATTCTCTCAAATCAGCAGTCAAGTTAACCACTCGATGACTTATTGTCTTGGAAATCGTTTGTCAATCCAGACGTTCCTTGCATTGAATAAGTATCCACAATATGTCATGCTCAAGTTCTACAGATTGCCCACCAACCCTTTCTCTACTGAATATGTTGTATTGGATTATGGGTTAGTACACTTGTAATGTCTGCTTTACAAAAACAAATGATTTATTGGCTATCAGTCTTGATCGAGGATTGATGTCAAGTAGTCAAAAGTATGTGCCCAACCATGCTTCATGTGATATTGTACCAATTTCTCTTGAAAAGAAAAATAGCTTTTTTTGGTCCCTTACACCCCCAGTAATCAATTTCTATTATTCTTGAACTTGGGAAAATTTGTGTCATCACTGGAAGATCGACTGTTTTTTACGTACAACCATTTGTGGTTTATCTTCCCACTTCATGTGATTCTATGTGAAATCTAAATCAATTGAAAATGTACCATTTATATTCTAACCCTACCAGGTGGTTCTTTTGTCAAAGTAGATAGGCAAAAACCGACCTTGTAGTGTCCGAACCAAGGACTTTTTTTTAAGCACAAGAAAAATACAACATTCTATTGTTGTTGAATATGATGTTCACCAAGACCACTACACCTTTTGTCATCAAATAACATGTAGAATACAAAAACATGTTATGCAATGAAAATGTAACAAAATAAGATCTCTTAGAATATAAACTTCAATTTCTAGATAGTAGACATATCTGACCCAACCATCAATCTCCGGAAAATTTGAGATGACATAGACCTCGAATAGATTATATTCTTCGGTTGTGAGATATCTGTTGCTAAGAATAACGCCCACTGGTCGTCTTTTCTTATGAAATATTGGTATTTTCTCTGTATAATCATCATTTGGGAATTTAGTTTTATTTGTGATTAGATGATGGAATCTCATCTGGATATCGGTTTGGAAAGAAATTAGTAATCTCTGTTGTAAGGTACTCAATGCATATTGGTCCTTGCTGACAAATTTCTTTCATTCGCACATCCGCCTAAAAAGAACATAAAAATAAATAAATGTTTGATATAATAAGAATATAAAAGTTTATTATCTTTCAAATTGATACATCTAAAGGTATTGGATAGGTCCTCCTACTTTAGTTACAAAAGATAGAGGTATATCCATATGCTCCATCGAATAAAAATATCAAGAGACAATATCTCTTCTAACTTACACATAGTCTCAACTCTCGAACGATCTAATAGTTTTATGTCACTTTTTTGAGTTGTAGTGGCACATTGAGCTATGAAGTAAAGTCTTATTTCTACTAGTATACCCGGAATGGTGTCTCGTAGGAAGTTTCAAAATGCAATCGATACTAATCTTTGCATGAACATATGACAGTCACAAGCCTTTATTAAAAATAATCTTATTTGTTGCATCTGAACTGAACATATTATGATATGTTTGAAGTTTCGTCATTTGTGAACCGAAAACCTCCAGTCTCTTCTAATCTCTACATAAGCCATATGTTTCCTTTTGGTTTGTTGACTTCTTTGTCTATAATAATTTCTAAAGAAAGAGAGGTGCAATTATTCAACTACTCTGAATTTATACCTTTGTTTTACCAAGGTCATAAACCATTGTTTTCTTAATATTGTAAAATAATTCACATACAATGCATCAGATCTGGATTATGATGAATTAAAATTACGACCAATAAGTTACTCCTAGACAATGCTTTAGGACTCCAATTGTGTTTTACACACGAATCCCTGAATATAATACCAAAAAGGATGTCAGGGAGCCCATCAACCGTGAGAAGCATTTCTGACCTAGATCTTCTCCACATTGGTGCATCATGATCAGAGTCGCCCTTTGGAAAATCTAGTCTGTTTCATCGCCATGCATTATTCAGGAGGTAAGAATCAACGATGACAATAAAAGAACGTTGTTTTTATTCCATGATTAATTTGAAAGATTTTGTACTCCACGTAGAATAAGGACATGACAACCTCCCATTTGTATGGGGATAACATTTTGTATGCTGAAAAATAACTGATTGAGATTATTACAACAACTCGTACTTGCAAATTATGCCTTCTATAGTTGTTGTATCTTTCAACACCGTATTCCCACAAATATAGCAACAAATCAATTGACAGTGTAATCATCACATCAATATTCTTCAATGGACTTTTAGGACCTGGCATTAAAGGAATATGTACTTTTGCCTCATGCAGAGATCAAGAGGTAGGTTGTAAGGGGTTACGAAGACTTTCCAATACGAACATAGAATGGAGAGTTACCAAGTAGTGTGAAACCATCAGTGCAAAGTCCAAGTCACATATTACGTGGCTCAGTAGAGAAGTTCACATGTGTTAAATCAAAATGTTTCCCATTCTTTACAATTTTTTTCATTTCTCCTAACTCTTTATTTTAAAATTTATCTTTCTTAAACTTTCTTTACTATTTTACATTCTTATTGTAATTTAGAATATTTTTATTTCTTAAAAGTTATAATTATTTTCACATATGATTTGTTTATTTCATTTCTCAATACAATACTATTTACCTTACACATTTTTTTTTATTTTCCTATATTTTCATCTTAATGCTTTCATGTGCATATATATGTTGTTTTAAAATAATAATAATAATATCAATTAGAATTATTAAATAATGGTTACCACTAATGAGACAACCACTAAAAATTCTGAGCTGTAAGAAACGTAGTAGCCGAGATAATAGGAGAGGGCCATGCCGTTGCTGATTAGAGAGTACATGTCCATCATAAAAAGTTTTGAAAATATAGCGACAATTTTTTTCCTTCGCTATGAACTACCTTTCGAGCACAAGAATTGAATGTCCACAAAACTATAAGCATGTGAGCTTATGTTGTACATCTATCCTCGTGGCCAAATATTACATTGGCGAGGACATGGCCCTCTCTAATAGTTAGGATCGTGAGTGTTTGTCACTTGCCATAAAAGCCGCTAATATGCGATGGGTGGTAAAATCTATCGATAGAAGTGTGTTTTATCGTGCCTCTACTGATGGCTTGTGTCTCATTAATATTCATCAATATTACTCTTTACCAATGGATTTTTATGCCTTAACCCAAAGGTAGAGTGAACCGGGGGGGGGGGGGGGGGGGGGGGGGGGCATATAAGAACTTCTGCCTCCACCCCTCCCTATGTATTATATGTATATATTATAGTTTCATAGTACATAGTTTTTATATAATATAGTTATATATTTTTAATATTTCTAACTATATATCATAGTCTTATAGTGTATAGTTTGTATATAATATGTTATATATATTTAAAACATTTCTAACTATATATACATATTTTTAAATTTATTTAAAGTTTTACTCAACTTCTAAATGACTTTTGTGTTTAAATCTTTGCTAATTGTGCTTTCATTGCTTAACTTTACAATTTATTTGACTTGTAGCACACTTTGTATATTTTATCTTTATTTCCTCATATTATTAACATGTAATAAATAAAAAAGAAGATGGCGTTGTAATAATATTTTTGTTTGTATTTTATTTTAATAGGAAAATTTATCTTATATTTTTAAGATATTATAACAGTCGAGCGTGTATTTTTTTTTTATTAAAAGATAAATATAAACAGACTTATGGCTAAAACTAAATATAATCTCTTACACATTACATTAGTGATACATGAGATCTAATACTAATTTAATATTCTTATGAAGCCTCTTGCCCGATTAAAAATTCTTTGAGTAATGGATATTCACAGTAAAAATCGTGGATATACGTAATAGGGAGAAAACTCACATGAGAAAATAGGCGAAAACCGTCATGCAAAGTTCATGAAATAAAAATAAGCAAAAGATATTACCCTTTTATTCGGGAAAAAATGGGAGGAGAGGAGGGGTGATAGAGATCGGGATCTTGTGAGAAGAGAGATTAGATAAATAGAGAGAAGAAATAGAATTTAGAGGGACTAGAGAAAGAATAAGGAGAAAAAGATAGAAAAGAAGAGAATTAGAGAGAAAATCTTGCAATCAACAAAATAATAATAATCATCAAAACGTGTCTTACAAAAGAAACTAAACCTCTATTTATAGGCTAAGAAAATAAAACCTAACAAAACTAAAAATCTTAAATAAAAAGGTAACAAGATAAACTCGAATCCTAATCTAATAATATCCAAATATAAATAAATTCTAATTTAAATTATAATTCTAATTAAACTATAATTCTAATAATATTTAATTCTTGATTTCTATCATTCTCCCCGGCTTGAAAAAACTAGCCCTCGGAGATTTTGCAAAATGATACTTGTCAAGAAGTGTTGAATCTCCCTTGAATGCAACGATCCAAATTAGGACGACCCTTCCATCGAGTTAGATAAAGAAGCGTCCATCTCTGGTGTTGTTTACAACATAGACCTCTTTCCAAACCAATGAGTGTGTAGCCTTCAGTTTCAGCTCTGTAATTGAAGTAGTTGCATAATATCCTGAAGCACTAGCAGAAAAGTGAGAATGTCTGATAAGAAGTTAAATCTTTAATATTGAAATAAGGACTCTCAAATAAATTTGGAGGCAAGTCCAACAAGCTATCTTTAGACTCAAGTAATGGTGTTTTCAATAATAAACAATACTCAACTTCTATCTTACAATCAGTACTATTAGTAACAACTTCTCAGAAGTGGTAGCGGTTGAAAAAATTTGAGTGCTACTCATGTCAGGCTTATGTTGACAAGTGGGTGGCATTACGGAAGTTAAGATAAAGCTTTCTTCATTGTAAGGCGACTCGTGTGTGCTATCAATATCAGGGACATATACCTCAATCTTTTTAGAAATATTAAAACCATCATCTAGAGGTAAGTGTATAGATTGGTCATGCTTATATATGGAATTATTTTCAAAATTCCCTACTTCACTTTCTTGTGATTCACGTTCTCCACGAATTTCTTCTTTTAGCTTTTGAATACAAGATGTCATTTTATTGAAGAAGTTATCAATTGCTCGATCTAGTTGAGCTAATTCTGGTAAAAACATGATGATGCAAGACTTGCCAACAAATAATTAAAAGTCCAAAATTCAATAAAAGTATAACTTTACCAAAATTTGAATAGCCCAAATGTTTGAATGTTGGCAGCCTGTTTCCTTGTTCAATTTCAGCCCAAATCCAATAGCCCAGAATGTGAGTGTTGGCAGCCTGTTCCTTGTCCAATTTCAGCCCAAATTCAGAATAATAAGGCCCAATTTGTTCTCCTATTGTCGGCCCAAACCCGAATTAAACTTTTGGGCCCAACTGTTGATGACAACAAAAATAATTCGCCTGACCCGGAACTTGACGGTGCAGGGGTGGCAGAAGAGGACTGGTGCACTGGTGGCGTTGGAGATGAACGACTGGATTGATGTGCTGGCGGCGAGCCGTGGAGATTGACCGGTAGCGAGCAAATCTCGTGACTTAGGCTGGTGAATGGTCGAGGCACGGCGGAGCTCGCGGTCTAGGGTTTCACGAACGATTTGATGGATGAAAGTGGCGAAAAATCGGACGAGATTGTTGCTGGTGGCGGCGCTGGGTCGCACGCCGGAAGATGGAGAAGGCGGTGGCGGAATGATGGTGGAGAAGACGCTAGCTGGAGTGCGTGTTTTTCTTGGGCTCGTGTTGCGCACGCTTCCTCTTTTCAGATTTTCTATTTTTTTTCTTTTCTTTTCGGCAGATTTTCTGGATTTTCTTTTTTTTTTTTTTGGATTTTCGAAAACAACTTGAACATAAAATTGTAAAGGACGACACAAAATAACGCAGCGGAAAATAAAGGATAGGTATGGCTCTGGTGCCAAATTGATAGAGATCGGGATCTTGTGAGAAGAGGGATTAGAGAAATAGAGAGAAGAAATAGAATTTAGAGGGACTAGAGAAAGAATGAGAAGAAGAAGATAGAAAAGAAGAGAATTAGAGAGAAAATCTTGCAATCAGCGAAATAATAATAATCATCAAAACGTGTCTTACAAAAGAACCTAAACCTCTATTTATAGGCTAAGAAAATAAAACCTAACAAAACTAAAACTCTTAATTAAAAAGGTAACAAGATAAAATAGAATCCTAATCTAATAATATCCAAATATCAATAAACTCTTATTTAAATTATAATTCTAATTAAACTATAATAATAATATTTAATTCTTAATTTCTATCAAGGGGTTTCATCGTTATTTTTTCATCTAAATTATAACGGGAAGTTTATGTTTCTTTTCTAAAGTAATTATAACGTTGTTTTGTTTTATAATTTTTTTTATAAATCAGAATGAATTAATTAAAGAAATCAAACATGTTACAAAAAGTACTCTTCAACGTCATCTTGCGCACCTAAGTTAAATTCGTGACTCCGCTCCTGCCTTTACCAACAACTTTTGCGGCAGTTAACGAGCGTGTTTTCTTAGCAATCTCTACAGTGCAATTAATTTTGTAGGTGTTTATTCAAGATTTTCTTGTAATCTTTTGCTAGACTGGGGCGGAGCTATATAGAGGTTCGGGCCGGTGGGCTCAAGCCCGAGTGACTTTTTAGGAGTGCAACCATTAGTAGTATATGTGATTTATCATGACATGTGATCATTCAGACCAAGCCCAATTCTACTTAAACTTAAAAGTCCTCTTTTTTTTATTTATCTAACACGACCCAATATATTTTGTAAATCTTTATTGCGAAAGTGCACAGCTGCACAACACTTCTTTGAAATTCGAAGTTCAATTAGTATACATTTTCTCCAAAATATTCAGGTAATTAAGGCATTATAGACTAAGACAATTTTATTTATGTTCAGTACAAAAAAAAAAAAAAAACACTAAATAATATTGATGCAGTTAAGGAATTAGTGAATGAGTGTGTATATTTTTTTTATACAAATTCACCCTTCTGAATTTTCATGTTGTTTTTAGGTTGATAATGATTAATAAAACATCGCCAGAGTACAAATCCAGTAGTAATATTTTTTTACTTCTTTATCATTGGTAAGTTACTTTTGACATTAATTTTTTTTCTAGTATTATATACTTTTGTAAGTAGTTCTTTATCTTATGTATAACTTATTAATATCTTTGTTAAGAAAAATTATTTCGTCACTTATTAGATTAACCCAGAGTAGCTAGATTAAAATCCTGTATTATCATAGAGTCCAACATGTCGCCAAAAATTTGATCATTATGTGTTACTATGTAGAATTCTAAAACAATCCTCCACTCCGTTGTATCCCTTCCCCAACTTTGTTATTGTCCGTGAAAATAACTTGTTGCCTTCATGAATGAAATATTTGTTTAAAATTTCATTAACTTGCCTTTCTACACATGATTTGGTTATTAAGATTCCTCAATCTTAAGTCGGCTCATAAATTTTCTTCTGCCTGCAATTAGTTCCATAGAATGCTGCCGACATAAAAAAAACATAGCCACTTATTTGAATAGTGATTATGTTCGTGTTCACATAACACTATTACTTGTAGTCTTACAATGATCTTTTTAACATGATATCAGGGATAATGTGGCTTTTTTACGAAAGAATCTTCCCGAAAATGTGCGAATTAAAGGCAATAATAAAGTTAAGATACCCTAATCATTATCATTAACAAAGTGTAGAGCCTCGTAAACCATTAATCCATACTCTTATATTAGAATTAAAAATTATGTTAGGGGGCCACAGTCGGCAGATTTCTAATTTAGAATGAACCTTGGTCGCTGCTTTTGGCTTTGCTATGTTATATGTTATGGTATGGATGACTACAGCTCTAGAGTCTGGACTCTAAATGATATAGACATTGGAATACGAACTGGGTTATATGAAAAATTACATAATGTCTTAGTAAAAAATAAAAATTGACCTTTTGTAAATAAACCATGCTAAATTTAGTAGCTGAATCTTAATGAATGCGGACTAAATATTAATTGTTGTAAATTTCTGAAAAGAAGGGTAAGGAGGCTAAGTTTCCAAGTTGCGCTGCATGTATGTATGTACGTCCATTAAGACGCGCACATGCTTATATACGTGGAAATGGGGTCCTTATTTGATCTTCACACCGTAGCATGCTACTTTGGGACAAAAAGTTGCCTAAAGGCCGATCGAGCAAGTAGAAATTTTTAGGCACTTTAATTACTTTTTTAAAAAGATTTTATTGAGAGGAGAGAGTGAGTTTCTTGATCAAAATATCTCATAAAGAATGTGAGGGTAACTCTTAAATCCATGATGAACAAACATAGATATATAGACGCAGATACGACGACACAAATTTTTAAATATTGTAGAACACAATATAACTGATGAGTGTCGAAATATCTCATCTTTCGCATGATTTTATAGTTATTAAATTTCTTGGTCTTGTTAGTTTTGTGTTTGTTTTGTGTTCTATATATTTAGGATAATATACTTTAGTAGAAAGGAGCAAAAATTGCACAACTGAGCTTCTATAGTTTGAAATTAATTAGGAGTTGAGCTTGATGCCATTGCGAAGCCACACATATGTAGATTTCAACGCAACAAGTGGTTTATGATTCGACGACTAGATAAGAGGTTTGAGCCGAAATGATAAAGTAGCGTAATTTGACAAGCAAGCGCGACTTTGTGCGACTCAAGCCCCTACACGGCTACACCAGAAGCCAAAAAGAGACTGCATACGGGGAGTGACTAGCGCCAGATGGACCAAGTTTGATGTGAGGACTACATGCCAACGTGTGACTTGTGGTTGACATGAGGGACTCATGCCAACAGATTCCAGCATTATGCACTACAAAAAAGTGCAAGGTGAGTTAGAAATACACAAATACATCCAAAGAGTTGCGACACAAGCAGAAAACTGACGATTGCCGAGAGGATTCTAGCATGAACATGAAGATGCCTCCATCTAATTTAGTGTCTTCTTTTTATTCACCTGTTTATAAGATTGATGATGTAGTTCTTTTATATTTGTACGTCTTGCGTAATCATGAGTGGTTAAATTACTTGTATCTTAGAGTCAGGGAGTAGTTACAATCAATATTATGCTGAATTCTTTAATTTGATTTGGATGAATCGAGCTTATACTTTTGTTTATTTATCTTGTTCTTGATGCTTTTATTTGCTGGATCACCAAATTGAAAATTAGATATCTTTGAGAAGATTAAGAAAGAAATCTCATATACAAGTATCTTGTAGAAAATTAAACCACTCATTACAGACTAGATAGAGATTTTGGAATGGTCTATTTTGCTAACAAAATGGTTTTCATAGAACTCAATGTCCCTAATTTTCTTACATTCAATACGTACTCTTTCGGCATTTTGGTAACTGAAATGGTACATCTTAAGGTTCGGAGGCGTAAAAAAGATATAGTAAGTAAACATGTAATGAATACTAAAACTCAAAAATTACATTGAAAGATTTAGAAGGAAACGTAAGAAGATTCCAGTGAAACCAAAGCTCTATGTCATCTTTATTATTGGTTAGCTCTATTTTGTCATTTTCTTTCACTAGTCTTTGTTTAGTTAATTGAATCTCTTTATCAGTAAAAGAAAAAAAAAAAAAAAAAAAAAAAAAAACTGAGCAATGACATTGGTGTTTCAACCAACAGAGTTGGGCTTGCTTCACCAACGATTATTATATTCCATCAATTAAGCCTAAAATGTCTTCAAGAATTCTATCAGTGTTGATCAGTATTTTTACAGTGTTATAGATTGATTTGTCCAATTGGAATAGAAAAGTTTGTTCAGTAGTTAGTGTTACTTAGTTCATGTGAGTACTAGAATCTGGACTTTACAAAATCATGTATTACAAAATTTCTTGTTTCTTTTTCTTTTATTCTGTCTTTTTTTCCTTCTTCCAAATCGACTTTCATTTTTCTCTCCCCCCTACCCCCCACCTTTCTTCCTGGACGCCTTTGCAAAACATCGACGACCACTCCCTTCTTCACTTTCCTCCCCCTTTCACCTTCCTAGTTGCCGTCAATAAGGATTTACGGCTAATGCTGAAAATTTGCGTCATTGCGAGCCCATATTTTAAAGTTCAGGTAGTTTTCTCACATTAACATTGATGTCTAGTTATATTATTTCTTACTTTTCATGTTTGTTTTTTAAGATTTATTTTTGATTAATTTTCTTTTCGAGATTTTTGATTTATTTAAACCTTTTGTTATATTTTGGTGAAGATATATTTTATTGTTTTCTTCTACTGAGATTTCTCAAATCCATTTTAATATTTTAAGTTTATCTTTGATCTTTTCTTTTCAAAGTATAAAATTGCTTTTTCATTTGTCCTTAACTTTCAAATTGGAAATGAGGCAACACTATGTTTTTATAACTTAGATTACTAACATTAAGAGTAGCTAAGAAATTCCTGCATTGTAGTTATACTCTAAGTGTGACACGTCTTTGTTTAGTCGAAGTAGTTAGGTCTTTGTTTAACTTAATTAGGACTAGGGTCAATGTCTAGCTAGATCCTGAAGAGCACGAATTTAGACCAAACAATTGGTCTTATAGTTAGGGTCTAAACTCTACTCTTAACAGACCTAACGACTACGAGCGGGCAAAGCAAATCGGATGCCGATCGAGAGCACCTTAATTTGTTCAACTTGAGATCGATAGCATAAGGACGCTTGGTTGTAATCAAAAGATCTTAAATGTTAACTTTGCTTAGTGGTTTCTTCAACCAATCACAATGGTCGATTTTGCAAATTGGCAACTTCTTTTTAACCCGGTCAATTTACTACCGTAACTCTCATAGATATATTAATCAATTATCCCTAACTAGTTATAAACCAAATTGTATGCTGAGGTGAGCAACGTGTGTATTGGGCTCCATGTGAATCACAATAGCTGATCTCAGGTAGGCTCACTGCTTTAACATATATTATATAACGAGGAACGTGTGTGTGTGAAAATGTGAATAGAGAAATCTTAAAAAAGCTTCTTTAATGCAAAAAAGATATATAGCACTGCCAAATGCTGACGGTTAAGTCCAGGGAATAAAGCTGCCAGGGGCCGCCCATTGCGCGGAAAAAAAATATTTATAGAAAAAGAAAAAGAAAGAACAAAACAAAGCCTAACCTTTTCAAATTTGTCTAACATTATCTTGTTTGTTTGTTATCTTGATAAACTTTACTTATACACCATTAATTAGTTATATAATATATGCATGAAGGAGAAAGCAATGGAATTTATGTTACGAATCAAAGTTATGTTTATGGAATCCACGTTGAAAAGTGAACAGCTTTATATATACAACCAAGCAAGATTTATCAAATTTGTACGACGATATATGCACAAATAGTATATATATTTTTCGAGTCTAAAAGCCAAAAGGAAAAGCGTAATGGGAGGCGATTCTTCAACTAAATCTTCTGTACAATATAGGAGAAGAATAAAGTAAATCTGTTACATTAATTAATTCTAGTAAAAATAATAAGCTAGCTAGCTAATTTATTAAGAATGCTTGAATAATTCGTGATTCGCGGAATCTTGCTTTGATCCTTCACTTTGTTTCCGAATATTGTTTGGTCAAAATGATGTACATAATCCGGTCGCACTTGAAAAGAATGGTGATAATCAAGAAAGCCTCGAATATCTTTGCTTCGATTAATTCCAATAATGTTTCTTCAACATTTATGATCGTCGTCTTCAAATGATGTGAGAATTTTTTGTTGGCAAGAATTTGAATTATATTTTCTAGCTAATATTCGAAAAGCCGAAATCGCACGAAATCCAAGTAGGATGCGGCCTTTCTTCCTGTAATATGAGATTTTACTGTCCTCTCATATAAACTTGGAAGATCACCAAATATAGGAATATTGAAGAATACAGCAAGCTTTCATATCCTCTTTGTTTAACCTGTTAAGTAATATGTTTCGTTAAAAATTACACAAATAAACAAAAAATGTGTAAGACTAAAAAATGCTTCAAATATATACATGAATTTAACAAGTGCAATGAAAGAAAAGTGAAATAAGCTTTATAAAAATCTAATGTCGTGACACAATCAGCAATCTCAATTGGAAAAAGTTCATTAATATGTTGGAAATTAACATTCTTAGTCATTTTTAAATCTTGTTGTTGCTGATCCAATCTCATATATATTACAAACAATATTCTATACAATATTAAGCTTTTAATATTGACAGAAGGAAATAGCATACGTTTTTACCTTGGTGGCATTGGAACTCAGGGAAATAGAAGCCGTGGAAGTCGAAGAAGGAGTAGACAGTTCCGAAAGCCCAACATTGTACGCCATTGTGCCGTCCGGTTGAAACAACCCGTAATTCCTCTCTGAAGTTGGGCCGGGTTTCATATCCTCATTGAACAAAGCAAAAACATATATTTCCAATCTCATCTTGGGCCTTAATGGGGTCCCTTCGTTTCTCAATTGTCTTGTTAATATATTCCTGTTATAGATTGCGGCATTTCGCATCGTGGCACCGATTTCATTTGTGTCACCGCTCGAGGGCCAACCCGTTTCTGAAACCCGAACTTCTATTCCTTCGAACCTCATACGTGCCATTGCAAATATGACAGCATCGACTTGAGCATATAACATGTTGTCGTAATGTAATTTCGTGTAAGGATCCGTCATGCCCATATTTGGGTTAAAAAGTGCATAATCTAAAGAAATCCGAGTTGGATCGTCTTTGTAAGCGAAATATGGGTACGCATTGATCCAAAACGGCGCTTTTGTGGTGGCGAGAAACTGAAGAAACTGCGGCATTATGTTGTTCAACTCTGCCCTGAAAGATCCCGCTGATGGCGGGAATGATTCTTGGAGAACTGCTAGATTGTTAGGAGTTGAGACATGAATATATTGGTCTAACCCGAATCGGACTAATGCCGCGTGGATGCTGACCATGGCCGGTACGAGGTTGGTTATGAGTGTCATGTCATCGCCTGTGAAAACCTCGTTACCAACCGCAATCCCGGTGATTCGGGTGGCCGGGTAATAGGGTTTAATGTGAGTGGATACCCATTGAAACGCTTGGTTGGGATCCATCAAGGTGGCGAGCATGTTGTTTTCGATGGTCACGATTAGTTCAATGTTGGAGTTGGCAAATGCTGTAAGAACCTGAGGATTGGTGTCGTAGATCCTTGCTTTTGTAAGCTTAAGGGATTGCAAGAGCTCAAGAACTCTCTCTGGCGGCGGTAAATCGTTGGCAACTTGACCGTAGTTAATGCCTAACGACTCTACTTCTCTAAGAAAACCGAAACCTATAATAATAAGATAAAATAGAAAAAAATAAATTATTCAATGACTTTAGCAGTTGTTCCAATTAACATGCATATTGAGAAGAGGAAGGACTTGTACCTGATAAAGTTACAAAGAATCCAAGAAGAATATGTAACATCACAATTCTCCTAATTAGATTTTCCATTCGATAGAGAGAGAACAAAAATGAGTACCCTTTTGTTCTTGATGAAAAAAAAAGTGGGGATGAGAGAGAAAGAGAAAGCAAGTTTTCTTGATTTCTATAGTACGTACTAAATCAGCTAGAAAATGATCGAGGGGAGAAGGGGGAATTGAAATGGACGTAGAGAAGGACGATATATAGAGGGAGGGAGTGTGGTGTGAATACCTTTCTTTGCTTGTTTGTTAATTAGTTTATTTAAGGGGGGAAGTTTTCGGTTGGGTGGCTTTTGTTTGGCGCTTTGGTACTCTTAAGTAGTAGTCTTATTTGAATGATCATGACAATTGGTTGTCCTCATCTTCGTCTTCTAATAGGTTCTTTAGATGTCCTATCCTGACTTGTCTTTTTTAGGAGGTCATGCCCTTCTTCCTTGTACACCCCACCCCATCATCCCAACACTTTCTTCATACAAAAGAAATCCCACTAGATTGAATGTTAGTTATGTTAGCTAATATTAAATAATTCACTATTTATTTTCAGCTATATGGAATAGATAGATCCATCTAGACCTACCGTCAGATCCTAGCTACATTCTTGTGTGAAAAAAAGGGTCCATTGAGTGGAGCCTGGTTGACTTACTAATGGAATAAAAAGGATAATTCTTGAATATATTCGACCTATATAGTTTAATTTTATAGTGTTTTTTGTCATAATTGTGTCTTACCTAATATTTTTTTCAATACGTACATGGTTGATTCCAGTCAAAAGCTCGATTAATTAAGCATAAAATTAGTTCTAGATAAAAAGAGTAAAAGAACTTTTCTAAGAAAAACGGGATTGCTGCAAGTTGTGATAGAGGCCGGGTTATATTAATCTCCAATGCACTTTGATGTCATATGTGTAATAATATAAAATGATGTTAAAAGGAACAAGTTATCATTAACCCACATGCATAGAGTAAGTACTTAATCGTTCACCTACTATTTTTTTCGCTGTTATTCATATTTTTAACTAAAACAAGATGATTAGCAGCATGATCATATTTGTCTAAACTTTGTAAATATATTATGGCATAACGAAATCAGTAATTGGACGCGCGAAGATTCTTACGAGTTTGGTATCATCTATTACGTCAACATTTGGTCAATGCGTGCATATTTAAAAAGATTTTCTATCATTTATGTATTTCAGTTGTAAAATGATAGGAGATCGTCATTTATAAGAGAAATCACTTGCGATCAGTACAGAGTGATGCACAAATAGAATATGGCATATCACACCGAACTTATGTGAAATATTGAGCCATGTGGCAAATCAAACGTTTGAAATGCTTACGATATAATGTAAGCTGATATGAGGGTTAAACTAAATTGCCACTGGTTTGAAGATCTATTAAACATACCTTTTATCAATACAAAGGAAAACCAAATCGGTAATTCATATATTATGGTATAGATTTCAACCACATGATCATGTTTTGGTCTTTTGATTACAAAAGTTTGTCAGACTTCCACTAAAATTTCTGAACGAATTTTAAATTGCTTATTTTGGCAAAAGTTCACTTGTATGGCTGAAAAAAGTCGGAAACAAGTGTTGTTATATTGATACGATTTGGCAAATGTTCATCCAATAGTTAGCACGCCATGTTACTAGTACATTAATTTAGACCATGCTTTAGGCGTCCGATAACATGGCATAAAGCATCGATAGAGTAGATAAATATTGCATTCCTTTATTTGGCTGGGGTGGGATGGGGTTAGGGATATGAATTTTTTTCTTTTATATATATATATATATATATATATATATATAGGGTTCGCAAAAATATTAATATAGTGATTAACAGTCCAACTCAGTCGTTTTATCGTTTGCGACAATTTTAATACATAATGTAATAAAGTTGTAGCCTAATGCCTAAGAAGTCTATAAAGTTTTTGATAAATCGTTCCAAGAAAAATTACTCTTCTACTTTTACGGTAATAGCTAAAGTGAAAGTTTAGTCCATGAATTGTATAGGTGGTCACAGAAATAATTTTTATTTGTTTATAACTCACAAAACTGGTCCTTTGATATAGTTTTAGTATATACCTTATCTTGCTAAGTTGTTTGCCTTTACTATTAATAACTTCCAGAAATAATTATTTATATTTATCTTCACTTGTTAGCAATTTAATTTATTCCATTTAAGTGTTTTATTTATTATTATTTATTGATTTTTTTCATCAATAAGAATTCTTTAATTAACTTTCTCTTTAGTTTTAGGTACTTATTTAATTTTCTATTTGAAAAAATGAGACGGAAAAAATTTAATAATTGGTTACTTCAAAATTAAAATTTATTCATCAAGATAAACTAGAGATTAAATTTTCACAAAAGGACGTAATGCTAATAAGTGATTTAAACTATTATATCTATATCTATATATAAAAAAAAAATTACAAAAGAATAACGTAATCATAACTATTTAATAATAAATAGCTCTATTTTTTTTTTTTGTTAAATAGAATTCATTAAAATAGGGGAGCTACAATCGGGTAGGCACCGTCACAAAAAATGAGTTCGGGAGTACATTGAAAGAAACAAAATCAGAAAAGTCATTCTCCCTTAGCCCAGGCTGCCAGAAAATGCGCTGGGAAATTATAGTATCTAGAAACATTCTTAAATTTTCATTTCGGCCAAAAATTCCAAAGCTTACGAATCTTTAACATAGCATCTTTAGAGCTCGTTAAGAGATAGATCCATTTCGGCCAAAAATTCCAAAGCTTACGAATCTTTAACATAGCATCTTTAGAGCTCTTGTTAAGAGATAGATCATGAGACACTATCTGATTGATTATGTTGATCTATTTGTAAGTCGTAAGAAGGCAATTAATCACTATTTCTTAGTATCCGCCCCCAACAAAGAAGAAAGGTATATTGGAAACTCACCCCACAAAATAAATGATATTTGTATTACAAGTTTTGTGATACTATAATTTTTCAGTTTTCGCACAATTTCCAAGTCTTACAGGTCAAGTGACTACTTTGATGCGATTCCATGGTTTTCACGATTCGGGCAATCAAATGCTAACCGCAACAATTAATCAGAATCATGAATATTGTACGGGTGTGTGTGTATATAATATATTTTACATTTATAGCATATTCGGCTGATCTCAAAAGTCATGATAATCATAACGATACTTGTAATTATGATTGATAGTCGTGGCCTTGACCTCATATCTCCTCAAGTTTTATAAAACCATCATTACGCACTCCAAATCTAATTAACATTAGACCAATAGCCCGAGTACTTTGATCCCCAAGGCTAAAAAGATATAATAAAGAAAAGAGGATGGTGGGAATCGGATTAATAGGGTAATTAAAAATGTCAATGGAGTGATTTTCGTCCTTTAATGACAAAAGTTATGATGACACTTTTGACGAAGAAGACAAGAAAGGCGTGCGCAATTACCGTGGTGTTTGGTTCCACTTGAATGAAAAAAAAAAAATATTTGAAATGAGCTTTTGATTATTTCATGCAGTTGTTAATTGTTATCATGGATAAATTAATAGTAACTTGAAGTTATATTTCAACTAATTAATTTTTCAAAAGAAAGATGGGATTGTTTTTATTTTTATTTTTATTTTTTATATATATATTTCAAAACATATTCCAAAGTAGTGGTTTCTTTGAACTTAAAAACAATATTTTCACTTCTTTTGAGCCCAAAATAAAAAACACGTTCGTATTCTTAATGTTAAACTCTTTTACAATTGCAGCTACTATACATATTTTAATACAGCACATTAAATGAAAAGACATTTTTTTCTGGGTTATATGTAGATGCAATTTATTCTACGATCATGTACTGTACAAAAAAAGGTCAGTATTAGTTACACCAAATCATTTATCAATGCAAGTCATGTTTTTATTTTAATTTGTTCATTATTTAAGTGTCACATATTCGTCTATAGTTCATGATATTCTCTTAGATCTATATCATCAAATAACTAATTAATTGATTCGCCTAACTATATACGTGTAACTGCATAAAATACTTTTTAGAAATAGTATTTGTGTTATGTATTTTCTATAATTCAACGGGATCGATTACGTAAACTTTATAAGAGAAATAATTAAATGTCAATCTCTAATATGAATGTGATGACATTTTGGAGGTACAAGTGTTCGAACTTGTGGAAATGCACTTAGAATGCATTTGTGACCATGGATTAAAATTTCCATATGTTCCCTCGAAAACCACCAAAACATTTCCTTTTTTTACTTAGCCGAAACGATTCCTTTTTTCACTTAGCCGAAACGAAACTGAGAAGTAGTTTCCGATTTCATTACAACTATAGTTTTTACGAAATTCTGAAACAATTCGAAAAGCTTTCGAAAAACTACGAAATACTTCTAATATTTAGAAGACCGAAACATACATCGAAAACCAAACTTTAATCCATGTTCGTGACGGCCTGCCAAACACCCCTTGCATCTTTTCAATTTTTCGCATTTTTGTGTAGAACAAAAAAATAATTATTTAATCACACGTAATATTGGCGAGGAAACCAACAGGAAAGTGAAAGTGTTTGGTAAATGGATAAGGAGTGGAGTACGTGGGAATTATTACACTTTAGTAGCGTCCTTATCTTTGAATTTCAGGTTCTTCATATCCATTTGCTCGCTGATGCATTATCGTGTTTAAAACACTATTGGCTGCTTATTATATACGAAGACAAAAGTTATATACAGGCCCCATATGATGTAGCTATAGAGTAAACGGTCTTTGCTATATTTCGCATTAATGTAATTGATATATTAATATTGAGTGACTAAGAAAATATATTACAGTGAGATATTCCTAACTCACTTGAGGTCCTGAGATTTGCAAATTGCTTCATTTTATTTACTGAAGAAAATGAGGCAATGTTCAGAAGATTCACAAATTGCTTCAAATTTGCATGTTTATATATCAATGTTGAATAATTCGTGTGTAGAAATGGAGTAGGTAAATGAAGTAACAAATAAGTATTTTCATGGTTGACTCGTGGATTTGACTAAAATTGCAACTTTATAGAGTTTAGATGGGGAAAATGCATAAAATTAACCCCCGTGTGGTTTAGAAAACCCGCACGAATCTCCTTGTGGTTTGATAATTATCTAGAATCCCCTTGTGGTTTCAAAAACCATGCACAAAACTCGATTGTGGTTTCAAAAATCCTGTACGGAATCCCTTTCCGTCCAACTCCATCAGAGCATGGTGTAGACTCGCGCTATGCGAGAGTAGACTTGATTTTTGTGCATTTTTCTCTCTTTATAAAGTCAATTTTACCCTTTAGAACTTTAGTATAAAACCCCCTTGTGGTTTAAAAATCTCGACACACACCCCGTGGTTTGAAATATCTTGCACGAAATCCCTATTCTAAATTATTTATTTTAAAAATAATATATATAATTATTTTTATTTTCTCTTATAAATCCAAAAAAAAATTATGTTTGAATTATTTTTAAATGAAATACTTTTTTGAAATTTAAATAATATATATTTATACATAATGAAGTACAGGCATTATGGTCACTTGATAAAAAAAACTAATGGAATTACATGAAACTTAACAGAGGAGATTTTATGCAAAGTTTATAAAACCACAGGGTTCTAGACAATTAACAAACCATAAGAGGGTTTTGTGCAGAACTTTGAAACCACCGGGGGTTTTATGTTGATATCCCAATTTAGATAGTATATTGTTTCAGATTTGCTTTCGTAGTACTACTCAGAATTTAGTATAATGTTTTTATAAGAATTATTTTATTCGGAAGAAAACGTGAAGGAAACATTTATCATTAACTATGTTTCTCTTTTCTCACTTTCTTTCTGCAAATATAAAAGTTTTTGAACGGGTAAAAAGAACTTCGCCGTACAAATACATGCATGCAGTTAGTTTAATTTTCCATTTATATACTAAATTAAAAAGTTATTGACTAACAAAAGCCTGATCAAATTAGTACGTACCTGAAAGAATCTTTTTGCTTAACCCCTAAGGACCAGTTGTAAAGAGCATCATGCTTATTAAGCATGATTATAACATTAATCGACATGACAATTCCACACTCCTACCCATCAGCTTCCACTTTACAGAAGGCAAATTAGACTAATGACTTCATATTTTGAACATTATATTTTTTGGTCAAATTCGCTGCCCAAATCCATCCCACATCAAAATTTATCGTTAAAGGGATAACAAGATTTAACGCAATCTATCGCAAACAGACTATGCTGGAATTTTCGTAGCCTCCGGACATGCACGTGAGGTGAGTACGTAGCAAAGAGATAAAAAGGATGGCTTTCACCATAAAAAGGACCTTTGCCATAAAAAGCATCCATGATAGTTATCAACCTCGTCAAAGATGCATCATTTTCAGATGTTGAAAGTTTAATGAATTCTAGCATTAATCCGTTTTAAAGGCTATATTAATTAAGCAGGGAGGACAAATTTGTTTTTATAGCTTGCTAATCCGTGTGGATTAGCTCGAGTACCATGGGCTGGATAGATAACGAACATTGGCATTGATACGCTTTGGTCGTATTGAATTGTAACCATTCTATTCATTTGGTCGAAATATAACCTCTTTTAGGAAAATAAATAAACAAATTATCCATGTGTTACGTTAAAGGGCGCGAGTTGCCAGGGGCGGAGCCGGGGGGGGGGGGGGGGTGTCTAGCCCCATCCCTTATGCATATATACATATAATATTATATGTGGCTATATAAATCCTTTAATTTTGTGTTTATATTATTATATTATAAATAATTTATAACACATATAGGTTCATATATTTTATATTGATTCTAATTTACCCCAAGTTCTATTGTTCTTTGTTTTGTAATTTATTAAATTTCGTAATATCATGATATTTTATTCATAAATTGTTGCATAACCGTCAGAGGTTTGTCTTAATGTTCTCTTGCTCTTTGATGTAGTAAATCTTTGAAGTAGTAAATAAAATGAGGAATGATTATCTAATATAATGTACGAGTCTACTTTTTATTTTACAATAGTTTAGCTTTCTTAGATACTTTTATAACGAAATGTGTATTTTTTCATAAAAAGGTTTGTAGTAACAAGTGATAGATAAAAACACAAGAGATAATTTTGTACTTTACTAATTTTTACATTAGATATCTGCTTGAGAAGTGATTTGTATTTTCACTATGACATTATTTTTGAAGCGAATTAGAAGTAATTAATGATAAAATTATTTATATTTATAAAAAAATCCTCATACGAGTTCGCCCCCCAAGCTCAAATTCTTGGCTCCGCCCCTGCGAGTTGCACTTAAACAAAATTAAAAATTAAAAATAACCAAAAAGATAAGAACGGATTATTAAACCTCACCTATACATGCTCCTCTTCCCCACCCTAAAAGGAGGAAAAATTATTTTATGCAACCATTGAATGATGATTTGTACAACCCAGAGACAAGACTATGTATATTTCTTAAACTATATGGGAATAACCTCCCTACACCCGGCCATCACATCCCATCTCATCCCATCAAGTTACACCAAAAATTGAATTGGTTACACAATCTAATTGTGCATCCAATGCACGGATGCACCTAATAATCTCTCCTAAAAGAGCCGTGAAGGTGTATCTACTGAGATTTGTTTATGTGTTTCGTTCTAGTTCCCAAAGGTAGTTAAGATTTCAAAAAATGTCGGACATTGTTCCTTTAAATGGTTGGAATTGAAGTAGAATAGATCCAGATCAGTTAACAAGCAAGTTCTTTACATGGTGAGCCACATGGTTTAACTTTTATCAGTGCTTGAGGACAGGCCCCTTTTAAGAGGGATGGGATGATGATTGTCCAAAACTGAACAACAATATTTGAGTGCAAGTGTACGAGTCACAAATAATATAGAAAAGTAGATTACAAACCCAAAATGTCGATCCCACAGGGAATTTGATGTTTTACCTCAATTAAATTTAGCTACTTGTATTTTAAACCAAACAAATGAATGTAGAGCTGTCACATTCCACACTCACGACTTGAAAATAGAAATTAAATATTACTGGGGGATTTTAGATTTTAAAAATGAACAAAAATTGCTTAAAACTCTAAGGCTCCGATTGTTTCCAAGGAAACTGAGGGAAAAGGATAACTTTTTTTGGAAAATGAGAATTTTCAGGAAAACTTCCATGGAAAATAAAATTTTCCTCTCTTTTCCATGTGATTGGCATGCCATTATTTTTCTTGGAAAATTTTATACATAATTTGCTTACTCATCATTTAAACAATGTAAAAACTGTTATTTTTCTTTAAAACTTAATTTTTTCAATAAAATTCATATTAAGTTTATATTTTTTCTTAAAATTAATTTATGTTTTATTCTTTTATTTTAAAAAATCCTTTATAACTTCTTGAAGAGTAAAGTTAGTTTATTTTAATATAATTAAATTTGCAAGTACTATTAATATATTTGAAACGAAACAACACAAACAAAACAATTTTAATCAAGAGAACTTTCAAATAATATTATTATTCAATGCAATTGAAGTACAAATAATTAGAAAATATGATAAATAATATTAAAGATGATAAATAACTAGAATAAAAAATAAAATAAATAAAGAACTATTACCTGAGAGTTAGTGGCAATAGGAAATTTTGAGAACTAGAAATTTTTTCAAAGAGGATTGATTTTTCCCACCTTTTGTATTGGAGGGAAATTGGAAAATTTTGAGGATGATATTCTTTAATTACATTTGCTTCCACAAAGAAATCGGTGAATTAGAATAAGTTTTAGATAATTTTTGGAGGGAAATCAAAGTTTGTGAATTGCAATAATGTTAGATAAAGATTCAAAAAAGATTTTTCTATATTTTCCTATCTTTTCCCATCTTTGCCAAAATTTTCCTTGGTACCAATCACTTGGAAAATAAATTTTTCCAACATTTTTTTCCTTTTCCCTCATTTTCCTTAGAAACAGTCGGAGCCTAAAGTTTATTCAATAATAAGACAATGTATTGTAAGGATTAGGTTTCACTAGATATTACAGATCAAAGGTTCATGTGCGAGGTATATTGATCTATGAGGTGTTTCTATTGCTATGGATTTTCACTCTGTTTATCAGAATAGTACTCTGTGTATGCTGTTCATTCAAACACATAATACTCTATGAATCACCTATGTATTAATCTCTAGCCATCAACGTTACAAGCTACTGTGAATTTCAGTATCTCATGTAGGAAGTAGAGATTTGTTATTGTAGGAATTAATCACTTGAAGAGAAGGAAAATTGATTATTTGTTTATTATTCAAAATCAATCAAAAATCAAACTTTTTTTTTTGTATATAATAAAAAGAATGTTAGTTAGTTTATCACTATCACAAATTTTATATATTACAAAAATATAAAAATAAAAGACTTATCATTTGATTCTTATCTTATCTAATTGTCACTTTTAATTATCCTATATTTATGTTTTCATGCGATTTACGTGTTTCAAATAGTTTATAGTGTGTGTTTCAGGTATGAGGGAGTAAGGTGGGATAAAATAAGGTGGGTTGATTTGGATTGATTTGAGTTGAGAAAATTGAGCATACACTACAAGAAAATGCACTTCTCGTAACGAAATATTGGTAACCAACCAGAAATTAGTTACAAAAGCATAACTTATTGTAACCACAGTCTACATTGCGTTACCAAAAATACTATTTTTTGGTAACTAAACTATTTTGGTCATAAAATTGTAGATTTTGGTTACAATTTGTCTATATTTGGTAACTAATATGAATAATAGTTACAAAAAACACATAATATTGTTACTAAAAAATCGTTCTATGATCACAAACTTTAGCGTTTGCTACAAAACTAAATTTTAGTTACAAAAACTTTCGTTATTGAAGGGAAGGGAATCCATTTAGGTACAAAAAGAAATAACCTCTTACATAAAACAAAATATTATATATTACTTTCTAGTAATAGGTACGTCAAAACAAATAAGTTAAATCAAATACTAGTGGACCAAAAGCATATGACTTAGATCGCTAGAAAGTAATGATTAAGGTACAGTGACTTTAAATTAAAAAGAAAATTCAACCTTTTGTGTTGTTAAAACTTGAACTAAAAAGGAAAAAAAAAAGAGACAAATATATGTACAAACATTTCGTGCTTTCAAAAACTAAGTAAAACTTTTCCTTGGCCACAAATAAGTAATAAACATTCAAGCTCAGAAACCGAAAAACCCTTCCGCTCATAATTTCATCCTCGATGCGGCCGATCTGCTTTCTCACTGCGGCCAATCCTCCGCGCCGTCTAAGATCCACTTCCTTACTGCCGCCCATCCTGCACGCTGGCAACGACCCGCCGCTCATCTTCTCTTAGTCTCTGCTCTCGTCCTCTCGAAATCGGCGTTCCTCCCACTGGTTTTCTCCAATTACTTTTGTTTTCTAATCTTTAACTTACAAGCTTTTTCCTTACTGTGTTGTAATTTCCTAATCATAGATTATAGGTTTTTCGTAATTGTCCTAATTGTATTTTGTTGAGATATATGTTTTGGTTTTACTACTCTGTTGTTAGTTTACTCTAGGAATTGACTTCTGAAAATGCAAATGTATGCTCTGCAATTGACTGTACGTGTATGTTTTCCCATTGTTTGAAGTTAATTGGGTGATCTCTATAAAAATCTTGACTGAGATAATGAAATTATATACACATCAAGTTTCTAATGGCGGTGGTTCAACCAAATGTATTCTAAAAGCTGGAAAAAGAGAACGAATTAGTGAATATACGTGAATGACTGGACGTTTATGAGATTATTTTATTTCTTTATGCAGAGGCACACAGATAATTCTGAATGACTCGCATTTTGTAGACCTAGAGCACAAAGGCTAAGCAACTGGTAATTTAAGTAGATTGATTTTCTAAAGACCCGATTCAAATCAAATGATTTGAAATGCTATTGCATGGTCGTTAGTTTCTGGTAGTCTATGGATCAATGGAACAAATGAACTGAAGAAGCAATCTTTAGGCAAACTCTGTAAGTAGCAGATCTGACATGAAGGCAACAAGTTTGTGCTAGCTAGTTTCCTCACCTCATTGCAAATAGTATTGTTTTAGGAATTATATGTTGTTTTAGCAGCTTGACAAGCTATACGAGGTACCTAGCAATACAACCTTGTGGTCATATTCGTTAATACTTAATACTAAGGTCAACTAAGATTTATCACAATGTTTGTTTGATTTTCTGTAATGCCTTTATTAATTTATTCATTTTATGTACTCATGATGCCATTAGAAGTTTACTTAGTACAAAAACAATTGATAAATTCAGTGCAGAAAGCTTGTTGACATTTTTGGTATTGCACTAGCATTTTAGCTCATTGATTATCAGGAGTACCATATTGTTGATATTGCATGCTTTAAGAACCTTGATCTCTTTGTATGCCATGCACTCGTAGGAATAAGTAGGGATATATGAAGTCAATTACATGCAACGCAACTATCACTTGAACTAGGCTTCTATGTATATCTCGACAGTAGTTCTGTTTTATTTTTCTTTTCTTCTAAAAAGTGGAATTTGATTGCAGGTTTCTGTATAATCATTGGTCTGCTGTACTGGGTGAGATTTCACGCGATTGGACTAATATGGTTATTGGAGTTAAATTCTTTACTTATTGATCAGTGTAAGCTTTCACTTATGTTATCTTTTCTGGAACTGTTGGTGGTTTTACCTATTAATTAATTTATACATAATGAGTTTCAGAAAGTTCTTGTGATATATGTCATCTTTGTAGGTCTTTAAATTTTCTGTATTGAGCATCAAGATTGGTTTCTGGAGTTTGGTTTAAGATTATAATCGCTTGAAAGAATTTAAAGACGGCGTATTATAACTAGTATTCAAGGTTGATAACGTTGGAAGAGCCATAGTTACTTATATCTGGCTTATTATAGTTCTTTCATATAGTATAAGTCTCAACTAATCCTTGCAAGTACCGTGCGCTTAAATTCATTGCACCTGATCTCATGGTCTGAACATATGTACTTCCTCTACCAAATAGAGTTTATCCGGTCAGGGGCTATCTTTCTGCTCAATATATTCTTGTTTCATAATCTTTAAACGTTTGGAAACTCTTAAATGTTAAGATTTACCTCTTAAATTCAGTCAGGTATTATACAGTTTTCCAACTTTCATTTCTTAAATTTTGGTATCTCTTTTTATATTTATCTAATAATAGTAGTTGATGGTTGTGATGCCTTACTGTTGAGGAAAAATTTACAGTGAGAAGATAGTTTCTCATTCACTTATTTGTTGGTTGAGTTATAGTGTACTTATAGTTAGAGTTCTAATGTTTGTGTTCTGTTGGTAAGTAAAGAAGAGGTAAATGTTACTTTTTCGTAGGTTTAATATGTTTTTGTTTGGTCAATGACTCGGTATGGTTATGAATATTTCATTTATTTATTTGATAGTTCTTATTGAGATTTTGATTCAAATTTCTATAGTTAAAAAATGTAATTTAAGTTTGTGTTTTGTATCTTGGTCTGATATGCAGGTTTGTGAATCAACTTTCTTGTTCTGGAGCACGTCGCATGAAAGTCCACAAGGACCACAACTATCTCATTCTAGAGCATGAGGCATGAAAATCCATCTAGTGAGTAGTATGTTGTAGCCATCTTGTGAATAAGATATAGATTTTTTTTATGTTCTCATTTTAGAATAGGCTGCAATGTAAAGTAAGCACCAATTTATGCTGTTGAAGTAAGTTTTTATATTAGGATTAGACTGATGTAATGGATGTTTTCATTTTTATGAATCTATATTTTTGTCCTCCACTCTGTTAGTTTTGTATTTTTATTGCTAGTGAAATAAAATACTATGAATTTGTTGTTGTGATTAATTTATTCTTTCCACCTACTACATATTCATAATAAATGTACTAATAAATTATGTCACTTAATTATTCACAATGAATAAATAAAGAAAATTATAGAATTTGAATTTTTTTTTTGTTATCTATTAGTAACAAATTACTTTCATAACTAACAGTATGAGTTTTAGTAACAATGGTAACAAATATCATTTTAGTACACAAAGTAGACGACCTATTGTGACGAAATATTCGTTACAACTAGTAGATATTTTGTAACGATTTTGCACTCGTTACCATAGTATTGGTAACGAACATGCAATATTCGTTACAAATACCTTTTGCGACGGGGTTTCCAGGACGAATTTTTGGTAACAAAAGTTTCGTTACCATGTTCTTTCGTAACCAAAAAACACACTTTTGGTAACAAATTCACTCGTTACAAAATGTGCATTTTCTTGTAGTGATAGGTGGATCCATAGCTGGTATTTAAATCCGTTACATGTCCTCAACAAAATTTTCAGATGCTCTTTCGGGTCTTCAATCCGGTGGATTGCTCCACTCTTTATTGAACGACTTCCCCATTAGAATTCTCATACATGTACGCAGCACATCATCAAGATCAAGTAGGATCTATTCCCTTCTACCTCGGAGGCTCATTAGCTTGTGGTGGTTCCTTTGGTGGCAATGATGGTGGAAGATTTCTAGCTTCCCGTGGAAAGTCTCCTTGTTCTTCGTTGTTTGTCATTGATTTTGCAGATTTTAACTTCCTACACGTCTTATCAATCTAAGTATCAATCGTTATTGGTTCTGTAAATGAGCTCCTGGTCATAAACCAAATCCACTTTCCCGAGAAACTAAAGAAAATTACTCAATTCAAAAAAAAAAAAAAAACAACTGCAAACACAAGTAAAGAACATAATTGAACGCAATTTCTCCCCTACAACGACTTCAAATACTTGATCGCCCAAAATCAACAATGGTATTTCACCACAAGTGTACGAGTGTCAGAAGTAATATAGACAAGTAGATTATGACCCCAAAAATATCGACCCCACTGGGAGATTTACGTTTTACCTCAGTTAAATCTATCTACTTGTATCTTAAACCAAACAAATGAAAGTAGAGCTGTCACCTTCCATACTCACGACTTGTAAACATAATTTAAATATTAATGGGGGATTTTGGATTTTAAAAATCAACTACAAATTGTTTAAAACTCTAAACTTAATTTAATAATAAGACATGGTATCATAAGGACTAGGTTTCACTAGATATTATAGATCTAAGGTTCATATATGAACCATTGTTGTGATTAATTATGCTCAATTCATGCGTGAGATTTATTGATCTCTGAGGTGCTCCTATAGCTATAGATTTCCATTCTGTTTATCAGAATAGTACTCTGTGTACATTGTGGCTTTAAACGTATTAAAGTCTATGAAACACATGCGCGCGCCTTAGCTTGTTATGCTTTGTTATTACTCATGAGTTTTCTCTTACTAAGTGTTTAACATGATACAATATTAATTACTGTTCCCATGGTTTGCCAAATTATGCGCTCTTTGTGTATTTAATAGGATCTGGCATTTTCTTAATTTCTATCGATTTGTGGCAAGTTTCGAGGACGAAACTTATTTTAAGGAGGGAAGAATGTCATAACCTAAAATGCTTGTTTGAGGTTTAGTTGATCTAGTGGATTTACGCAGCAGTTTAGTCTCTATTGCCTTTTCTTGAACCAGTGATAAATTGTTTGATGAGACTATTTACTATTTATTTTACTAGCCATTCTTTTGCACTTGTTGTGCTTTGTTGAGAAAGTTCCCTTGTGGAAGTTATTATTTAATTATAGTACACAATTTTAATGATGAACTATTATTCAATTATGAAAATTATATATGCTATTTAATTTATCAAGTAAAAGTATTTTCTTTTATCCGTAAATTATGTACGATAATAATTAATTACAAAAAAAACTAAGTTTGAGTTGATAAACTTCGGAAAATATAAACTTTTGAAATTACCTAAGTGACTTCTTATCTTCTCCTATTTCTTCGATATCTCATAGTTTATCTCAAGATTTAGGACGGCACCGGATATATAGCTATTGTTACCCATATACTTTGATAGTATTTCCTAAGCCCCTCTATCTTCAAAAGAAATTTCTGCGCCATCAAGAGCCAAGCAGGTAATTGCGAACTTCTTCAAATAATTGATAGTGTTCGTTTTCACGTATTATTTGTATAAAGGTATTCCTGTTTCATGCCTTGGTAATTGACTTCTCATGAAATAATAAACTGACTTGTTGTATGCGGGTGAATGATCTGCCTTTATCATGTTAAAATAAACAAGTTAATTTCCTCATTTGACATATAGCAAGAAACACTACATATTGTATTTTAATAGGTATTCTCGGATTATGCAAAATAACATAATGCCTTTGACTTTGTGTGTTGTAGTATGCAATTGGTTGATATGCATGTTACTGTGCGTATGTGTTTATGTGCGTCTTGGTGTAAGGGTGTATTTGTAATTCATTAGAATCAGGAATTATAGTGGAATAATTACCTTTATGAGAATTTAGCTAGATATGCTTTAAATTAAAATAAGAGAAGTACTTAGAGATAGTTTTGGTTAATAAATTTTGTATGGATACTCGTTTTAGATTTGTTTCGAGGCATTAGAGTTTCACATTGGAATTTGATTTATCTTGCATTTGAGGTTCGAGGTAAGTAGTTCTTTGTACTTTCTATTAATTTCATAACGTAATTATTTTATGTATTGCATATTGATTTCTATCGTGATTTTGAATTCCTTTCAAAATAAAGATGAAAAGTAAGTTATTTTGAACAACTTGGATCAAGCATGTAAAATATTATATTTTTTGGATGATATAGAAAAAAAAAACTTTGATTATTCGTAAGAATGAACGTGATTAGTAATTGTAGAAGTTTTGAGATCATAAGCTTTGTTTTTGGATCCCATTTTTTTGGTAGTTACTGATATTGTTCGAAAGATATTTTATTCTTGGCCGCCAACGGGTATACAGTTGGACATTATGGGTAGTCAACGGGCCTACAGTTGAATTCTGGGCCGTCAACAGGCATACTATTGAAACTGTGGGCCGCCAACGGGCTACTATTGGAAAACTTTTGGGCTATCAACAGGCAATATCGTTGAAACTTCTGGGCTGCCAACGGGCTACAGTTGGAAAACCTCTGGGTCTGCCAACGGGCTAACACTGGATTTAATGAAAAGAAAATATTGATAGTTACGTGAATCTAGTAGATTTTAGAAATTAAAAGAAAATGATGTTATTCTTGCGTGTATATTGTTATTGATTAGATTAAATTATTGCTTGCGCCATATTTATAATGCTTTTCAAGATTGTGTTTGATCCAATGGAATAAGTACTCTGAACTACTTATTGAGTTTGCAACTCACCCTTTGCAGTGTGTTATTTACAGACTTTAGTTTTATCTGCCGGGAGGTAAGGAATCCATTTTGCTAGGGGTTCAAGATTCAAATTTCGGAGTCATGCATTGAGAGAATTGAATATTTTAGCATTGGTGTTCTTTCATCTTTCGACTATTGTTCACATGGTATGATTTAGTATTTGATTGTAAACATTCATTTTGATATTATTTGGTCTGTACCAAGATTTTGTAAATGTGTATCGTCTTAAAATTCTAAGGTATTAATCTTTTATTTTCTAATTTTAGCCATGGTGCTTCCGCAAGCTTTTAAATTAATGAAAATGATTTTATTTTGAGGGGCTTCGTGTTGCCTTTTATTCTCTTCTTTTGGCGACACGACCATCATGCCATTTTTTTATGTTTTAAAATCCAGGGCGTGACAGGTGCTCCTACTGTGATTTTAGTAACTTATGAGATCTAAACTTATCAGTTCTTTGACAGTTCTTTGACAGAGTCTGCCATAAGAAGTGAAATCATCTTTGTGGATCAGGCACACAAAGCAAAACTAAACTTTACGAAATTAAATCAATTATTCACACAAATTAAACAATACACAATAATCAAAACATAATTAACCGTCCAACTACTTCCATTGCCCTACGATACACGAATAAGTTAGCTAGACATAGCTAAATCAAGAACACAAGAACATATTAAAATAAGCATGGTCTTCAACTGAAATAAACTGAGAACGGAATCTCTTTGCAAAAAACAGTGACAAAATAAGTACAAAAATAACTAACTAAATGTATAAAAAGCATAAAAATAAATCGTAATAAATCAAAAGTAGGAAAAAACATCACTTCAATCTGCAAATCTTGTTCTTGACTCTTTAGTCTCCCAAATACCCTAAAAAGGCGTATGCTCTCTCTCTTGCACAAATTTTCAATCTTCTATTTATATTCCTTGAGGTCAAAACAGTCTTTGACTTTGATACAACTTAAAAAACCTATTTTGAAGTCTATTGCGTGCAAGCATCTTTCTTTGCATGCGAAGGACAGTGGAGTTGGGGTTATGGCTTCTCCAGGTTATGTGATCCTTGCGGTTGCATTCTTCTTCACATCCTTCATATATTATCCTATGCGATAGCACATGTTTTGTATACTCTTAATGCTATTTGGTTCCTTCGCGTCTTTTGGCATGTTTGCTTGCATGTTTGGCCCACTCCTCTGAAAACAAAGTCATTAGGTTCCGTGCTTAAACTTACAGTCTGAATCTTTCAAAACAACGACCAAAACATAAGCTTCTCAAGCACTTCTATAGTTGTTTCCATGTTCTACGTCGAATCGTGCAAGTCGCATATGCAAGTTGTTAGGTCAATGTTTCCGTCTACTAGGTTTTAGATTTATTTAAGTTGTCTTGTATTGTTTAAAACCAGTGTTCTCAGAACTAGACGGTTACTGAACCGAAAGCCTAACTGGTTACAAATTTTACAGGTCAAATCAGTCTAACCATTGGCGAAATGGTATAAACTTAACAACCTACAAGTATATTCAACAAATATATCATGTACTAGATTAATACTGACATTCTCAAACTATTCACAATTTCAAATAATAAAATACATATCATCACAATTCACAACAAGTTAAAATTAATCACCACACGAAGTATTTCCGGGCACCTCAATGCAATGATTATTTGGTTAGAATGCACACATTTGAGACTCTTTGACTTCCCTTTGAGTTTTTGGAACCTCAATGCAATATGATCCCATGTTGGACTAACTTCATGTCGCGGGCTAGCCGATTGATCCATTGAATTTTGTGCACTTGAAGTATTTCTTCCATTGCCTATTCCAATGATCAACAATATAATTTTTAATGATTAAGAAAGCGCAACTTTTCAACATAACTGATTCAAATATTCGATAATCATAAGCAACAAATTTCTCGGAATGTTCTAAATATAGTATTTCGTCAAATTCACTGCAACTAAATGATTTTAAGCTGTTTGCACCGAATCACCACCTTATGGTTTAGCTAGTACATGATGTTATACTTTTGATAGGAAATGTTTTGGATATTTCAATGTAGCAGCAGCCTTAAAACCAACCTTAAAGGCAGTTTAACAGCAGTATAATCAATGTTTTGGATATTTCACTAATAGAAAAATTATTATCGTGGAAATTCTTAAAAGAGGAGTATAATCATTAACCTTACAAGCAGTTTAACAAACAAACTTCTCTAAAGTTAAATCACGCACCAAATCAATTCCAAAATAACCCCCAAATTTCAAGACAAACCCTCAAATTTCAATCAACAAGTTTTAGCAGCAATTCAACATCAGAGGAAGTAGAGGAGACACAATTAAGCAGATGAGCAACAATTTCTAACAGGAATACATGTGAGAAGCAGACGAATATCGATGAGCTTTTTTACTTGGAGAGGCTGGCAGTGGAGTGGCGACCTGCGTGGAGAAAGCCCGCAAGTGCCCTTGGAGGAGCAACGTCGAGAAGATTTGGGGCTGAGGAAATTTAGGGTTCAAAGTGATTTAAGGCTGAGGAATTTCTAGTTTCATGCATGATAGATGAGGAGAAAACTGAATAGTGACGATAATTTTGAGGGTAAAAATTTCATTAAATTTTATTTTTTTTTTGTGAGAATCTGGTTTGGACCGGCAAAGTCGGCCACTGTTATTGGTTTTGGACCAGTTTTGACCGCTTCATACCAGTCAGTTTCTCAACCAGTTTTTGCATCACAAATCGGACCGATAGAAGGACTGGTTACTGATCGAACCGCTCGACCGATTGATGCGGTCCAATTTTGAGAACACTGTTTAGAACACATTCTAAGACTTGTGTTTTATTTATTTAAACTTAATATAAATAAGGTTTTTTCATAGTCCAGTTTTATGGATTGTGTCCTTCGCATATTTTGATCCGTTTTATTTGTGTGTTTAAATAATCTTGAATATCCTCTACACTATTCTAGTTGATCTTCTTAAGTTACGATATTTATTAAGAGTCCACCGCTTTTTGGTAGAAAAGTTGTAATATTATTTATTGTATCCAAATGTGATTCTAATTAGGATTACGATGTTTCTTTATCCGAGATTCTACCTCTTTTTGAATATCTTTTCAAATTGCGGTTTTATAAAAAGGAAAATTATATTTAATTTTATCCATATATTTTGATATATATTACTCAATTAACTTGATGCGTTTATTATAGAATTATTATTGTACTTATATTGATCAAATTTACCTATATTTGGATAATTTTGGTTTAATTGATAAGATCATTCTATTGTTAGATAACCATTATTTTCGGTTCAATTTTTCTATACCAAAAATATGTACCATTGTCTATACCACCAATGGTATTATGACATGTGTACAATTTAAGCCATGTTGTATTTTGAGATTTTGAAGCCACCGTTTCAGTTTTTAGGAAAGATTCCTCTTCTCTCACTACTCCTTTTTTTAAGGAAAGATAATTCCTCTCTCCAATATTCTCTTTCCCCACTTCTTTTTATTTAAGGAAAAGTTATCCCTCTCTCCTCTCTCCTAGTGCCTCACGTGACTATCTCTATAAAATCACAAAAAAGTAAAAAAAAAAAAAAAATTCACAATCCTAAATGAAATATTAATACATCAAAAATAAAGGAATCCCTCATTCCTCCATCCACACTATCCTTTCTTGTGAAAAATATAAGCAAGCAACGTGTTTGTCTTAGACCCATATAAATTCCCTTATTTCAATTTATTTTGTAATTTTTTTGTTGTTTTGTTTTAATGGACAATGATGAATATAAATACATCAAATATAATGGAATATAATATAAGCCAAATACTAATGTTGTTTTCAATCTAATGAATTTAATTCTAGCTTTGAATATCACAATAAAGTTAAAAATATACACATAAAATTTTGATATGAATAAGTACTATTTTAAATCTAATGTGCACTCTTTTATCTTCCATATTCCACGTGAGTTGCCACCTTTACTACTGCTCCTTGGTTTCGGGTGTCGAGTCGCTAGACATGAATCTACCAAACTCTTCTTGTTCGAGCATTTGACCCTGTATAATACAAATCTAATTAGTGAACTATTATTTTGTTATTCAAACTCATGTGTCAAGAACAACTTCCAAATATGTGCATGTAACATATGTCAAGCTGGCTATATTATTTTGATCTTTTTTTGTATACTGATGCAGATAATTGTGTTATTGATGTACATTTGTCTGCTTAACTGTCACGATGAGGCATTTCTGTTACCCAATTCTAAATACATGTAGAGAAAAGTTGCAAAATCAACTTAGAACTTTTAATAAAACAATTTAAAAATTACCTCTGTCATTTGGGAAGGTGGCGCATAAGAAAGAGCATGGCGTGTGGCATGATGCGGTATGCTCAAATTTAGATGTGAAGTCTGATTAGACATGCCAATTTGATAATTCTGTAAAAAGATTAAAAGACAAAGTAAGGACAAGATAATCAAAATTTGGAGAAGCCACCTACTTAGTTGTGAGAATAGAGAGTTATAATATAACTATAACTAAACATAATTCACATAGAACCTGAGAAAGTTGTGAAAATGGTGATGACACATAAGAAAACGCCTCGCTTCTAGCACGATATGGTGTACGCATATCCAAATGTGTTGTCTGACTAGGTACACCAACTTGATAATACTATAATTTATTTTTTTTCAAAGACAAAAAATGACCAAAAGTTAAGAATTAGTAAAGAAAATTATTAGGACGTGAACAACGGTGAATAATATTATAACTCTAATTAAAACTAAAATACATGGTAACCTGAGGAACCTGTGATGATAATGGTGGCATATAAGAAAACGCACGGCCACTGACATGATATGGTGAGCCCCATTGCATGACCGTCGTCTCATTAGGTACACCAACTTGATAATTCTATATTTAATTTTTCAAAGTCAAAGAAAGGACAAAAGAATTAAAAAAATATTGAAGCAAGTTACTAAAATGTGAACAATAGTAACCAATATTATAACTCTAACTATAATACATAGTAACCTGAGGAAGTTGAGATGAGGATGGTGAAAGATATGCATGACCACTGGCACGATATAGTGTGCCCAAATCCAAATGTGTCATCTGATTAGGTGCACCAGCTTGATAGTTCTATATGTTATTTGTTCAAAGAAAAAGAAAAGACGAAAGAATTAATAACTAGTAACTAGTAATTAAAATTCTCATCTAGAAAGTGGTAAATAACTTTATAACTCTAATTAGAATTTTAAGATGTTAGAACCTGAGAAAGTGGTGGTAAGGGTGGTGGGAATGAATGTGACACGGTTTGAGTACTTGAGCTTGAACCACCATTTAAAGTTCTTAATTTCTGCCCATAAACAATTAAACCACACATAGTTAAAAAAAATAAAAAAATGAAGAACCCAGAGACATAAGTAAATAAAATATAAAAAGGTTGTGTTAAAAGACAAAGGTATTATTATCTCGACAATTAAATTCAATTAAATGGTTATACCACGTACGAGTTATAAGTACATAATGAGCAAGATAAAATTTTTAAACCTTTTACCAGATTTTTAAAGCTAGAATTAAATTCATTAGATTGAAAACAACATTAGTATTTGGCTTATATTATATTCCATTATATTTGATGTATTTATATTCATCATTGTCCATTAAAACAAAACAGCAAAAAAATTACAAAATAAATTGAAATAAGGGAATTTATATGGGTCTAAGACAAACACGTTGCTTGCTTATATTTTTCACAAGAAAGGATAGTGTGGATGGAGGAATGAGGGATTCCTTTATTTTTGATGTATTAATATTTCATTTAGGATTGTGAATTTTTTTTTTTTTTACTTTTTTGTGATTTTATAGAGATAGTCACGTGAGGCACTAGGAGAGAGGAGAGAGGGATAACTTTTCCTTAAATAAAAAGAAGTGGGGAAAGAGAATATTGGAGAGAGGAATTATCTTTCCTTAAAAAAAGGAGTAGTGAGAGCAGAGGAATCTTTCCTAAAAACTGAAACGGTGGCTTCAAAATCTCAAAATACAACATGGCTTAAATTGTACACATGTCATAATACCATTGGTGGTATAGACAATGGTACATAGTTTTGGTATAGAAAAATTGAACCGCATTATTTTGCAAAGGAAAAGATTACTGCCATAGAAGATTGTTCTCGATCCTTGATCTATGGAGATTAGTATATATAGAAGTCATAGTTTAGGTGTTTTGTATCCAAAGTTTCATTGTTGTTTTGTTTAAATGTTTGAGTTAAAGTGTTTTTTGTTTTAAGTTTTTGAGTTTGATTAGTACTTTCTCCTCCCGCAATGTCGAAGGGAGTTCGAACAAGGTCGGCATTTCCTTTCAAGAGTAGAGTGATAAATTTGTGTTTTATAGGTGTTTAGCAAAAGAGGAATTCTAAGGGGTAAAGTAAGGTCCTATATGTGTAATTTTCTTTAGGACTTTGAAAAAAGTTTGAAGTCTCATACGCAAACTTCATGGATTAAGACATTTGTCTAACCACGTAAAAATTCTGGTGTTCATAGTTTACTGCTTCCTTATTGTTAATCTACACATGAACGTAATCATATTAATAACAATAATAATAATCCACTTAATATGATTAGGTCCATATCACAATATTTAACAGGATCTGCAATAAATGCTTGTTAAGTAATTCATAAGGTAGCAATATTCCGAGTTTCCGTACAACAGGCGGCTGTGCTGTCTCCTCTTTACTTTTTTAACCATTTCTAACAACCAAACGTGCTTTCTCTAACAAAATTAAGCCTTTTTGAGAGTGAATATCCAATGCGTCGTGAAGTAAAAAGATCTTGCTACACACAAATTCCATTTCTCAGGATAATCGTACTTCAGATAGTAGAGGATAATATGCATATATATAATATCCCTTTTAAGTCGGTCAATGCAATAGCTGTTTTCTTTTCGTTATGCACTTAAATGGAGAAAAGAAAAAGCATTAATTGGATCATTGTTTCCAAGATAGAATTCATTAAGAAAAGGGTAAGATTAAAAGATAGCACTTTTGGTAAAGCCATATGGTGGAAAGGAAGATTTAAAGCGTCAGGCAAGAAGAAAAAAAACAAAGAAAGAGGAAAAATTTTCAGTGGTGCATGCATGAAAATATTTTGGTTCATTAATGAATAGGGTTTTCTTATGTTTCTCAAAGACATAGTTCTTTACAAGGATTTGTAGGTAGCTTTAGATTGATTTGAATGAAAAGTCTGTGGACCAGCCTGTGATGTGGCCATGATGGAATGTCTTAATTATTACATCGTAATAGGATAAAAGATGAGGTTTATATCTGTACCCTGAATTGTCTCTTTAAGTTGTGATTCTATGGACAATTTAGTATGATAAGATAAGCAAGTTGAGGAAATGAAAACCAAGAATGGTTATATACAACAACTTTACTATGCACGATTCTTTATAAAGACACTACCCTCAAGAAATCCTATAGGAAAATGGGCTGACATCTTGTTTAACAAGATGCCGCGCGCGTGACATACAGTATCGTGATTTTTATTAAGGGTACTATATATGCCTAATATTATTTATTGTTGAATTGTTGTGTTAAGTGATCTGTGAGCTGAGCACTATAGTTGTTGAGATTAATTTAACTATACAGCATATGACATAAGTTATTTAGATTTTTTGTTTGGTGATATACACAACGAGAACTAATCATGTGTATGTGTAATATCATGATCATATCACATTATTTTGTAACAGAAAAGTTGGGGTAAACTGTAAAGTGGCATACAGAAGCAATATTAGGGGAAAAAAGAGCATTTTGCTCACAAAAAATATTTTGTTTTTGGCTCTTTGCCCCTAGAACATGAAAATAACACTTCGCCCCCTAAAAGTCCATCTTTTAGCACTCTGGCCCCAGGTGAGTTCCTGAACATATTTCAAGGGTATTGCAAAATCGAGTGAATTACCAAACTAACACTCCTATAAAAAATAATTCCCAAAGTAACACTCTTAAAAAAGTAATTCCCAAACTAACACTTTCAACAAGATATTCTCTATTTTAACCTTTGTCTAGTGTGAAATAAATGCTCAAAATAATTCCAAATTACAACTAGTGTATTTTAAAAAAGAAAAGATATTTATTCAATAAAATATTGACTAAAAATAACAAGAAAAAAATAAACTCAACTTCTTCCGGCAACCGACAACACGCACAGAGATCCATTCCATGTACATCAACACCAAAATCCCATAACAAGGTTATATGAACTTGTGGATCTATAATTCAATTTCAATATTTCTACCTAAAAACCAATTTACACTGATAGATGGATCGATCTATTCCATCTTTTTAAGTTCATTGCCTGTTGTGTTTTCATCTCCAGGCTGTGAATCTCCAAAACAGAGACACCGGTTTAATTGTATTGGATCTCGACGGGAGTATTGATGACCGGCGATTCGTTCGCTGCTGTCAGAACCATCGTCAACTCCGACGAATGAGGCAGTGTACCGCTCCAGTTAAATCACTGGAAAAGTATTAGTAAACTCCAAAGAGAATGCGAGGGTTCTGTGGGACGAGGTGGGGGCGAAGGAGGTTGGTCGAGGAAGATGATTATATTTTTTCCTTTAAATTCAATTAATATTTTTAAAAGATATGTTATATACTTACAAATTAATATTTTTCTATATATATGTGTAGACACGCAAAATTTATAAAATATAGTTTAGAAATTAACTTGATTTATGCTATTTGAATTTTGGGATTTTACTAAATTAACTTCCAAAAGAAAATAGTTAAGTTAATTAATTTCTAATATATTTTGTCGGCCAATTAAATGGTGACAAGTGTCATATATGATGTGTTTTATTTAAAATACTTCTTGATAAATACAAAATAAATTTGTATTTATCTTGAAAATGGAAGAACCAATAGTATGCTTCCACGTCATCTTTTGATCTTATCAAGACTCTACCTCTACACCTATAAATAGAGGTCTTCACTCAAGGGAAATTCACAACACAAATATCATATTTTGAAGAGGAGAAGCTCTGGAAATTCTCACTCAAGTTCATCATCTTCGAGGAGTACTTCGCGGGGACCAGGATCGTTCTTCACGAGGATTAAAGCTGTGGAAGTTCTCCCTTTGATTAAAGCTGTGGAAATCGCCTCAAATTTATCATATTCAAGGCGTTCTTCGCAAGGATTGAGATTGTTCTTCACGAGGATTAAATAAAAACTCCATTTGATTCAACATCAAGCTGCAAAGCCGTTGGAAAACTGTTTCTGAGGATCGGACTTCTGCTAAAGGAGATCAAACCTCAATATATTCAACAAATCCAAAAGAACTCAAGGCGAAGATCATATTGTTCGCCGCGAGCTTCAAAGTCAAGTTCAACTTTAATTCAAGATCAAGCTCAAACGCCCTTGAATCGAAGTTCAAATCAAAGCCACGTGGAAGAGATCAAAATCAACTTCACTCTCAAGTCTACCAAGTTTTTTTTAAGTTCATATGCTCTAGAAAAGAATCAGAGGATTATTGAGATTGTAACCCATATTCTTTTTGAATATATATAAATTTTATTTGTTCTAACTTTTCTTGTCTTTTATTTTAAGGACTCGAAATTTCATAGCAACAAATTTTGGCACGCCCAGTGGGACAATCTCTACCTCTCATCTCTTTTCTAGCTAGTCTCAAAAAATCAATTTTTGCTTAGCAATGGACAAGTCAATGGGGGCAAGAAGTGAAGGTTCATCTCAATTGATGATTAAAGCTCCACTTGTACCGGGGGCAAGGCATGAAGCTGATGAACCAACTCAATCACCTTCAATGGAAGAGCGAGTTGCTGCATTGACCAAAGCTATTGAGGATTTCACCAAGCAAGTGGATAAACGTGAACAACGCTTGAATTATATATTTCAAAAGCTAGAGCTCCAAAATGGAAATGATCAAAAGACTGAAGAGCTTATTGACAAAGTTGATGGAGAACATATATCAAGCGAAGAAGTTCAAGGCCCCTCTCATCTCCAAAAGTTGAAACTTCTAAGGAACGACGGTCAAAGCATAAAGTCAAACTCTCTTGAAGGATTTACTCCAGAGGCCAAATTGATCACAAGCCAAGAAATTCAAAGCTCCCCTCATCTCCAAAAGTTGAAACTCTTAAGGAACGAGGGTCAAAGCAAGAAGCCAAATTTTCTTGAAGGAGCTACTTTAGAGGCCGAAGTAATCCCAAGCCAAGGAATCCAAGTCTCTTCCCAAGGTCTTGTTTCTGTTGATCAATTGAAAAACTATGTCAAAGAAGTTGCAAAGAACTATAAAGCTCAACCTAAAATATTCAAATCTTACATGAAGCCATATACTCAAAGGATTGAGCAACTGCAAATGCCTGAAAGTTATCAACCTCCGAAATTTCAAAGATTTGATGGGAAGGGAGATCCACGACAACATGTTGCTCACTTCATCGAAACATGTAGCAGTGCTGGAACTGATGGAGATCTTCTTGTTAAACAATTTGTGCGATCCCTAGAAGGTTTTGCTTTTGACTGGTACATTGGCCTTGAGCCAAACTCCATTGATAGCTGGAAAAATTTGCAAACTAAGTTTTTCGACCGCTTTTATAGCACTCGTCGCACTGTAAGTATGATTGAGCTTGTCAATGCACATCAAGGAGAATATGAGTCAGTGATTGAATATGTCAATAGATGGAGAAATTTGTCTTTGAGCTGCAAAGAAAAGTTGTCTGAAACTTCTGGTATTGAAATATGCATTCAAGGGATGAATTGGGCTCTTTCTTATATCCTTCAAGGAATCAAGCCAAAGAACTTTGAAGAACTGGCAACTCGAGCGCATGACATCGAGACAAGTTTAAAATCTGCAAAAGAAGAACATTCAAGTTATATCCCTGATATTAAAGATGATGATATAGATAAATATGGTGAGAAAGAGGGCGAGACATCAAATTTTATCTCTGCCAATATGCTCCTTGATACGAGCTTAAACTATCTAAAATCTTCAAGTTAAATGTCTTCATGTACTCCTTGATAAGAGCATAAACTATCAACAAACTCCTTAACATGAGTATAAACTATTTGCATATTTAAAAAAAAAAAAAAAAAAAATCATGACTCCCTGGCAATGTTCAAGTTTTCAAGTCTTCTGGACACGAGCTAAAAGGTCCACATGTTTCTCAATTTTTCAAGTCTCCTAGGCACGAGCTAAAAGGTCCACATATTTCTCAAATCTTCAAGTCTCCTAGACATGAGCAAAAAGGTCTGCAAATTCCTCAAGTTTTAAAATCTCCTGGACACGAGCAAAAGGGTCTGCAAATTCCTCAAGTTTTCAAATCTCCTGAGCACGAGCAAAAAAAAAAAAATGTGTTGTCATCTCCAAGCTAATTATTCATATGCTCCATCAAAGCTTGCTCTTGCAAATATTATATCCAAGGGTCTGTATGCCTGAAAAGAAAAGAGGCATATTGATAAAAAAAATATGGGCAAAGAAAGAAATTTGTGTAAAGTATGAACCGAAGACAAAAAGATTTCTTGCAAAACGCAAGACAGGAGTCTGACCAAGATTCAGAGCTGGACAGTCCATTGAATTTGTTTCCCCTCGTGATAAAGAAAAGGAAATCACAATTGAAGCAGCTACATGCAAATCTCTCGCTGTAGATGGATAACTAATTGACTCCTTTCATTCGTTTTTCTTCAAAGCCTTTCAATCAGGATGGAGAATAAATAAATGTTCCTTTTGCTGGTTCTTCGCTCGAAATTGAATGAAAAAAAGGGAAAAATTGCTGGGTTCTTATAAAAAACAGAGGAATTCGAATTCGAGTTGGAGAAAAGAGCTAATGTTGCAGTTTGCATCTTGATTAAACTCTTAATTCGTAAAGAGATCTTGGTTTTCAAAAGGACTGCCATTAATTTCGGGGATTCAAGCAAATCTATTGAGATATCAAGATTAGAGATGTGATTCGTCAATTTAATTGTTGAATTAGAATTCTTAGTTGTTTCGGATTAAAAGAGACAGAGTTCTAAATGAAGTTGGAAACAAAAAAAAAAAAAAAAGAAGAAGAAGAAAATTCACAGAATGTGTGTGTGCGTGAATTCTTTGGAGAAGGAAAGGAGAAACTATCCTATGTATTGGTCCATGCAGACCATTGGAGACATCATCCTATGTGGCTGGTTTAGGTGGACCAGAAACAAAAAAAGAAACAAAAAAAATAAAAGTGGAAAGTTGCGTCATATTCCACTTATATGTGGAAATTATCACCTATGGTGGTTTATATGGACCATTCAAGAAGGAGCAATCATATGTTGCTGGTCTACAAGGATTAAATTGGTCCTCAAACTTCTACATATTCAATTTGGGGACCCTAGAAAAAAAATATTTAACATTATGGCCCAACTAAACCATAATTTTGACATGAAGTACACAACTTTATGTTAATTAAATTCATGGTCGAGACTTATCCACTTCAAGAGTAAATTAGACTATTTTCGTGAACAAGTCTCGAGGGGGCATTTGTAGACACGCAAAATTTATAAAATATAGTTTAGAAATTAACTTGATTTATGCTATTTGAATTTTGGGATTTTACTAAATTAACTTCCAAAAGAAAATAGTTAAGTTAATTAATTTCTAATATATTTTGTCGGCCAATTAAATGGTGACAAGTGTCATATATGATGTGTTTTATTTAAAATACTTCTTGATAAATACAAAATAAATTTGTATTTATCTTGAAAATGGAAGAACCAATAGTATGCTTCCACGTCATCTTTTGATCTTATCAAGACTCTACCTCTACACCTATAAATAGAGGTCTTCACTCAAGGGAAATTCACAACACAAATATCATATTTTGAAGAGGAGAAGCTCTGGAAATTCTCACTCAAGTTCATCATCTTCGAGGAGTACTTCGCGGGGACCAGGATCGTTCTTCACGAGGATTAAAGCTGTGGAAGTTCTCCCTTTGATTAAAGCTGTGGAAATCGCCTCAAATTTATCATATTCAAGGCGTTCTTCGCAAGGATTGAGATTGTTCTTCACGAGGATTAAATAAAAACTCCATTTGATTCAACATCAAGCTGCAAAGCCGTTGGAAAACTGTTTCTGAGGATCGGACTTCTGCTAAAGGAGATCAAACCTCAATATATTCAACAAATCCAAAAGAACTCAAGGCGAAGATCATATTGTTCGCCGCGAGCTTCAAAGTCAAGTTCAACTTTAATTCAAGATCAAGCTCAAACGCCCTTGAATCGAAGTTCAAATCAAAGCCACGTGGAAGAGATCAAAATCAACTTCACTCTCAAGTCTACCAAGTTTTTTTTAAGTTCATATGCTCTAGAAAAGAATCAGAGGATTATTGAGATTGTAACCCATATTCTTTTTGAATATATATAAATTTTATTTGTTCTAACTTTTCTTGTCTTTTATTTTAAGGACTCGAAATTTCATAGCAACAATATGAATTGTAATTTAGTGCATTTTGACATTTATTTCACAAAAGACAAAGGTTAAAATAGGGAATATCTTGTTGAAAGTGTTATTTTGGAAATTATTTTTTCAAAAGTGTTACTTTGAAATTATTTTTTATAAGAGTGTTAGTTTGGCAATTCACTTATGCAAAATCTTTAGGCGGCACTATTTTTTATATATTCTATTATTGTATATCCTTTAGGGGGTAAAGTGCGATTTTTTTTTTTTTATATCTATAGAAGAACATATTTATTACTTAATGTTAGATGATACAATTTGTGAAAGATATCGCTTCAAAAATTATTCTCAAAAATTATGTTATCTGCAAAATAAATGATTGACAAATTATATAAGTTCATTATTTTTTTACAGTAACAATCCAAGTTAGAACATATAATGAAACAATATTTTAAGCCTATACATAATTTGATTATGAAGTACAAACATCGCATGCAATAAATATTGGCTTAAACAATTTCAGGAAATTATTATCAAATCCTCTTAGTCTTTGTTTTTGTGTCTCCATAAACAATTCTTTAGTGTTCAGTTGGTATATTTCATAGAATATGTAATAGTAATTTCATATATTACGAATTTATACTATGTAATTAAATATAAACACATTTCTCCGGTAAAATGTTAAAGAAATAACACTTTGACTCCTAGAAATTTAAGAATGAGCAATTGGTCCCTTAGAAAAAAATACCCTAAGTTTTATGAAGGAATTCACTAGGAGGTCAAAGTGCTACAATGACGGAAGAAAATTACGCGCATTCAGCATATCTATTCAGTTACCTTGATGCAAGTCTCTCTGCATTTGTCGTGTGTCTTATGTTGTTTTTCTTATTATGGATATCGAGTCAAAGAATGCTCAAGTTAGTGAATAAATCATGGAAATCAAGGTAAAATGAGACTAGAAGTAAGAAGGAGCGAAAAATACGAAGGAAGAGAAGTTGTACCTTTGGTCTCGACAACGCCGTGACTGGGCGTTAGATATGCCGACTGGGCGTCAGCAACATCGTGCCTAAATGCTAGAAATGCTGCGAGGAAGAGAGCACTAACGATACTGACCAAAAGGGTCGACAATGTTACTCACACAGATTCCAACCCTACCCACCCGGCCCGTTGACTCAATATAGTGATGCTGCTGCATCCATCAATGACAACGCCATGTAAGAAAATCGCGTGGATCAAGGGAAATCTTTTATAATTACAGTCCTAGTCGGACTTTACCTTTCGGTTAGACTCGATGAATGAATGTAACTAGTCAAGCATCTACACAAAGCCTTGAAAAATCTCACAATCAACATGCGCGGTCTTAGGAATTCATATGCTTTCATAGTCTATATTAGAACAAACATTTCTACTTTCTGTTTTTTATTTTCTTCTCATCGATCTAGATTTAAAACTTTCATAGTTTAGTTTATTTTATTTTTTGTTGTAAGAGTTTTTACACAGTGTTCTTGTAATGCCAAATATTTTTCCTTCTCCGGAGTTTTTACTATTACTTAATTGTTTTATGATTTATTGAGTTATTAAAAATTATTTGAATTAGTTAACCTTTGGGTCCACACATATATTATTTTATATTAATATACTAATTTTATATTATAAGTAAAGATTTAAACTTTAATTATGCAAGATTTTTTTTTAAAAAAATTATCCAAATAAATGTAAATAGCCCATATATATAGTATGGTTTGCTATATATTATAATGACACTTATTAAACAGATCAAACCTTTTTTTTTTTTCCTGTTCTCTTTGTACAGCGCATCAGGTCCAGGTAAAATCTTTTCTTTCTGATTTTTTTTGCTGTAACTCCATGTTTCCTCCACTTCTACTAAAGACATTGGTAATCTGAAGTTACAATATATAATTGCTATTAGAAGACCAAGCCACCGTTTGTGTTTTTTTTAACTGTTTGAAAGCATCTCATGAATATACTATTGCAACAAATGTTTTAAAGGATCTATACTTTTATATTATATTGCAAAGAAGTTATGGAATAGCTTTTTATAATATTTTAATATGTGTTTTGGGTTCAACATGTTGTTTTATTCTTATACAAGTGTTTATGTCCGGGTGTTAATTATGTGGGTTGATTTTATACTTGAATTAAATGATGGTGATTTGAGAGTGAAAAAAAAAAAAAAAAAGTCTCGGTTGGCATGGAAATTAGATTTCGAGTTATTATAGAATTCTAGTTTTTTGAAGTTCTCACGTGGGTCCTTTTGATCGAATTAGGAGCCTTGTTTAGAGATAGTTTTTCTGAAGATTTATAGTTTTATATTCTTTAGATTCGAGTAGGGACGCTTAGAGTGCCAATCTTGATTTTTTGAGAATTTTGGAGTTTGAGGTAAGTAGTTCTTGATTCTTCTCTACGTGTATTCTAATATAAGTTATTGTTATTATTGCATTATCAAGTTATTGCATAAGAATTTGCCCGTTTTAATTATTTTTGGGGTTATTTAGAAAATATTAAATGAAATTATTTTAGAAAGACTTTGACAATTCTTTTGAAAACCATGGATCAGGCATGTAAACTATCTTCCACTGTTTTCACGTAAAAGAAAGGAAACATTTGTTTTGAACCCATATAGTGTTATTGTTTTGTTGAGCTCCTAGAAAGACCTACGTTTGTTGGGCTGCCAACTGGCTGAAAGTTGGAATGTTTGGGCTGCCAACTCGCTTTTATTTGGAATACTTCTGGGCTTCCAACTTGCTTAATGTTGGAATACTTTTGGGCTGCCAGCGAGCTTATCGCTGGATGGATATCTATTTCATTGATGGCCCGTTCCACGGGTTAAAATAGTGGTCGTAGTGTTTCTCGATGAGCTTAACATATGTTCTGAAACATGACTTGATAATTTGATATTTTGCTCATGCATTAATATTTAATATTCCCTTTTGAATTGTAAGCATTATCATTTTGTATTTTTAAAATCTCATGCCTGATTTTAGAGAGAAGTTTGAACTGCTTATTGAGTTTTGCAGCTCACCCCTCGCGTTGTTGTCATATTTTTCAGATAATTAGTTGTCTTTTGGAGCTAAGGTCAAGCAATACGGAGTACCTGAAGATCGAGTTTTGAGTTTATGATTAGCATTTGCTACTTCTAGTCGAACTTTTGGATTTGATTCATTTGTTTGTCTTTGAGGATTATTTATGGGATTCTGATTGATGACTTTAGATGCTCTGTACCCATCGTGTTTTATTAGATTATCTTTGACTTTGAGTTGGTTAATTTTGATCAAATTTTTCTTTTTCACGCTTCCGCAAAATATTGAGTTTCTTTTTCCCAAAAGCTATTTTAAAGGCTTCACGTTGTCGGGATATATGGCAGCGTGGCCATCACGCCATGCTTTTAAATTAGGGGCGTGACAGTTCTTGCACTCTCTGTAAGTGTCTTATTGTTATAATACTCGGCTAAAGTTCGTCATTGTTAAAAATTCACGGCAGTAGCTGGTCGATGGATCCCTTTTTATGTTTTTTTATTTCTAGTATGATTTGAGTTGACTATTTATGTTTTATATGTTGATTTTCATGCTTTTATGTGCGTCATGAACACACGATTGATTTGGTATTTTAGATCACATAAGATATAAAACCCATTTACTGCATGTATATTTTAACAAATTATGCATGGTTTATTGGTTGCACGATTCAGGTTGTCAAACGTGCCGAACTGGGCCGGCTCGACACGTATTTGGTCCGGGCTGTGCTCGGGCAGCCCGGTTTGTGACGTGCTGGGCTGAATTGGTGCTAATTCGGCCCAGCACGGCCGAATTGCAACTTTTTTCCCTAAATATCATGAAAAACAAATGTTGGAAAAAAAATAAAATGCTGGAAAAATAAACGCGCGCGCACACACACGTACACACACACACACATACATATATATATATATATATATATATATATATATATATATTGATGTGCCATATTTTAGATATAACACATGGCATGTTTTCAGTGGCAGAGGATCAGCTAGAGCATAACACATGGCATGTATCGTCTGTGGCAGTGACTCAGCTAAGATCAACTTAGGCATTAGTACGCAGAATGGTCGAACAACTTGTGTTCGATCGGCTTCATAATCACTATTCGATCATCTGAAGCGATCGAACAACAAAAGTCGCGCTCGATCGGCTTCTTAAATAATATTCTTTCCGGATTATCCCCCGTGTATTACGGAGCTTATTACCTATAAATACTCCTACCCCACATGGAGGAAGGTAGGTCATTTCTAGCATTTTACTATTCATTGTTCGATCGCCACTGATCGACTGTTTGATCGCTCACTGTTTGATCACCGCTATTTCGATCACTGTACAATGTTTGAACGTTGTTATTATCTACATCTCTCTGAGTTAGGCATCAGAGAGTCTATGCCGGGCCGACCCCCGGCTTAGCTCACGTGCGGTGTTTGATTGCAGGTTTCTCGAACTCAAAGCTGATCTGGACTCTATGAGGACTTGGATCAGTCTGAGGTGGAATATCATAATTGGTAGACGAAGATATCCCGCATCAGTGGCGCTGTCTGTGAGAAACCACTTATTGCATTCAACACTATGTCATGGTTAAAGAGAGTAACTCACTGATTCGTAGTTATCACTCCCTTGAGTGAGCAACAAGTTGAAGCTCCGACCAACGAAAAGGATTTATGCACCTCCATTGCCGTTGGCAACCCTGTGGGTGCTCGGTTTATAATTAAAGGCTATCAAAGCTCCGATTTTACCAGAGTTGATGGTTTAGCTGGTAGTAGCACTAGCCATAAATACGATTGTGCTTGTGCCTTACTAAGGAAGTGCAAGAAGTGATGATCAACTACAAGGCTCGACCTCTTGTAATCCTGCAACAAGAGAATTTAGGCACCTCCATTGTCGTTGGCAACCCTGTGGTGCTCAGTTTATAGTTAGGGGCTGTCAAAGCCTAGATTTTGCCAGAGTGGATGGCTCAACTTGTAGAAGCACTAGCCACCAACATGATTGCGCTTGTGCCTAATTAAGGAAATTATTTTCATCCCGCAAGCAGTGTTGATCAGCTACAAGGCTCGACCTCTAGTAATCAACTTCAAGGCTCAGAACTTCGAGGTCGATCGATCACCCACGATCAACCTCATCATCACGATCGATCCTACTCAGTCTAGTGATTAATGAGAGAGGTGCTCCAACTACTAAGAACTACTACATTCAAGCAACACAAGATGATATGACTTCTAATGCTACGAATATATATGGTCAGTAAAAAAAAAGTACTACCAACCCACACAATGCATGTTGATGGAAAGATTACTTCTATAATCACCTCAGAACTACCATAGTTAATACGGTGAATCCCAATCGCAACAAAAGTCTTTGGTGCAATATGTGTCTTTATCAAGGCCAAGACAAAACTCTAATATTGACATAAAGACACCCACAAAGGTGATCCTTGAAGTCCTACTCTACAAATGACACATGCGAAGGTGATCCTCAAACACCTACTTTACAAAAGACACCCACAAAGTGATCCTCCGAGATCTACTTTACAAAATACAACTCATACAAGTGATTCGCAATCATAAAATCTACAAAGGACAACCACAGAGGTGATCCTCGAAGACCTACTCTAAAAAAGACACTCATAGAAGTTATTCTCATTGATATGCTCTACAAAAGACACTCATTGAAGTGATCATTGACAATATAATCTACAAAGGACACGCCACACAGGTGATTCTTGAAGACATACATAAAAGAGTATACATTAAGATGACCCTCGGTTATCTACTCTATGAATGACTCGACGACCTAAATTAAACGAGCACACACTAAGATGATCCTCGGTTATCTACTCTATAAAGGGCAACTACATAAATGATCCTCGAAGACCTAATCCACTGTATAATCTACAATATGCACCTACAAAGAGATATCGTCTACCAAAGTTCTACATACGAAGTCAAGTAGCTCCAGTTCAAACAAGATGTTGCAAAAGGCAAATCTGCAATGAATGGAAACTATAAAGCAAGAGCGACTTCAGAAGTCAAAACAAACTAAAACAAAAAAAAGTAATAATAATAACACCGTAGATACAAGAATATCCATCCAGCTCACAAGCAAATGATTCAGAATATATGGTATGCTGCAAAGATTATGGACTCAATAGAGAAGATTACAACTCCAGTTTGGTTTTCATTGATCTTGTTGAAAAGGTAAAATGGCTTGCTAGCTTGTTGAATGTCTTAGTGTACATAAAATTGCCAAGATGGAGATGGAACAAGATTTGCAGAATGCAAAAGAAGAAGCAAGTTCACCAAAATCCGAAAAAACTTCAAAGCCACTGAAGATGCATTGTCAGTAAATATCTAAAAATAATATATTCCAACTCTCTTGAATGAGAAAAAAGAACCTGAACTTTCTGGGGTTGTTCCAGAGGAATTTAAAAAAGAAAAAAAATGAAGCTTCTTCACGTTCAATCAACCTTGAGGAGGTTTCAGTGAGTGAAAGAAAACTTGAAAATGCTTTATCTCTAGCAGAGAACAATATCTCCAGGTTCATGAATGAGAAAGACATAGCCGTAGAAACTAAATGAACAAATTTCCTAGCAAATTAAAAAACTTGCTGATGCTGACAATACTATTTAGTTCCTTGCAAATGTTTGTCCAAGGCACAAAAGAATGTTTCAGTGCTAACTAAAGAAAATAGCAAGGTACAAATTGGCACGAATCATTTGGACAGTGAGATAAAGAAATTTATAGAAGAAGCTCATTCACAGGCTAGCAAACTTTCTGGCGCTTTATAACTGTTAAATCACTTGATGATGCATCATTTAGATGGCAGATCGCGTTCAGGAAAAGAAAATGTTGAACATGAAATTTTAGAACATAGCTCTAAGTTGGAGTTTTGCAATAGAAAAGTTGGCTGGGACTCGTGGTAGCTTAGAGAATCGATCTATGGAGCTTTATGGTATGCTTACCCATCTTCAATTGATTTGTAAGAACGAGAGACTTTTATCCTCAGTGGACCAATTGTTTGGAAAATGAGAGCTTAACAAGATGGATTTTCTACCTAATGAAATGAGGGGCTGTTCCTTAAACTAGAAGGGAATTTTCTGCAAATAGTGCAGTTGTGGAGGATGATTCTTCGATTTCAACACTTGTGCCGTCTATCCTCGACTTGGCTTTGAATAGAAATGTTAAATGATGAGGTGAATGCAGTTGGGGGTGAAGCATCATGGTTCAGGCTGAGGAATTGAGTGAAAGATTTGATGTGAAAAGCAAATATACTTACCAATGAGGCAATCTCTCTACATTTCTCGATGAAGCAATTGCAACTCTTTTAAGAAGATTGCATGTTACGAAGGACAGAGTGAAAAATATGATAAGTTCTGTAAAATATCTGAAACAAGAAATGAGGAATTCACTTTCTTGAGAAATGTTAAGCAGAATTCTTGAACACCATTACGAAATATTCGAGCATATAAGTTTCAGCAACCACTTCAGAATGGTGTTATTAGGATCAATAAAGCTTGGAAGGAGTTGTTCGCTCGCATAAATGAGAAAGTTCAGCTAGTCTGAGACATTCAAACATAATTAAATCCGTAGAGGTGCCTTACTCCAGTAAGAATTCTTTTCAAAAATATAGAAGTTTGATCGTTTGCATCGGCTTAGAAGACTTTGCACATTTGATGGTTAGGAATCATTAGACCCATGAGACATGTGCATAAGCCATGCAATTAAAGTACATTCGACAGAGTGCTCGAGCAACATTCTTAACAAAATTTCACAAGATTTTGATGAGAACAATTTGATTTACAAGATTTTTACAAGACTTCCTAAACGCTACATAGAGGCCCCATGGGGAAGTCACAAAAAAAAAAGAAAAAGTTAGCAGTAACACTGAGACTAGTTAAAGTCAGCAACAAGTTTTCGAACCTGAAGACATTTATGTCTTATGTCAAAGACAAGTCCAGAATAGCAAGCAAACAACTTGCTTCAAGAAGAGGTTCGACTATACAAACTGTAACTATTTCAAAGGAGTTGTTCAATCAAGTTCCGAAAAATTAAAAACTGAAGACTGGAGCGAAGTGTTCAAAATTAAACATTACCAACTTCAGAATTATTTTGGCAGGATTTTGACCAGGAAAATCATCGAATTTGTTTTCAAAGATTCGGCGATCAACTAAGGCAAATGCAGAGGTGAATATACAACAACTGGAAATGCAAAGCAGAAGTGCAGAGGGAGCAACGACAAAATAAATTGACATTGAATAGTGAACAAGATTCTTAAAACTTCTTCATTATCATCAAGTAAGGTATCTCTAATACAGTTGGGAAAACTTTTGATTGTCAACATCAGAAGGAATTGAAAATGGAGAATTAATGTGTGTGATACTCAGAATCTATGAGAGTGGAAATTCTGGGTCTGAGGTAAGCTTGCTCCCATGAAGAAGGATAGTTAGCTCTCAATCCCTCTACGAGTCTACATGGCAGTTCAAGCTTGTTCATATTCTTCCGCTATCTATGTGAGTCCACCGTGATCACGACCTGAAATTAACAACCAAGAAATTGTTACAAGTTCAGACGTTGCAGAAAGAATAACACTTCAAAATCAAATATCATCAAAATTGGTAACAAGTGCTTGAAAACTAACCAATGCAGTAATAAACGAATTTGGAGTTGATGTGATCGACCAAGTAGCTAAGTCATCGAACAATTTACGAGAGTTGAAGAACAGTGAGAAACCACATGCTTAGTTTATAAAAGACACAGGAACGTTTTGACGGCAATGTGTCACTTAGTTTGATTAAATACTACAATTTATTTGTGAGATTCATGTGAAGCAGAATATTACAAGGACGATGTGGATATTGGTACAAAACCGAAGTACTGGAAATCCGAGTAGTTCTACGAAATTAGAACAAAGTTCGATCGAATTTTGTCGAGGAGTGGCAACTGTTTATGCAACACAAATGTTGGGTTTCATTCAGGAATTTGATCAAACAGTTTGTGTGCAGCTCGAAAATAAAAGAAGAATTGAGCAAAAAGTAACAAGCTTTTCATTGGAGAATCTATCAGACACAAGCTTTTCGAAGTGTCTTCATATTCAGACAAGTCGATTTCCACTACTGAAACCACTGTGAATTCAATCAAGACATCAAAACTTTTTGAAATCAGCCTATTTTGGACGCTCTATACACACCACAGATAATATGTTTAACATCGATCAATTACAGGGTTTGCTCAGAATTCATACAACGTTCTCACTCAAGGCTTTAAGACTTTTAGCAAACAGCTGGTATGTACAGTTCAAGACTTTAAGCAAACAACCGGTATGTATAGTTCAAGAATAGCAAGTAAACAATTTATCTCAAGATTGTTCGACTACAAGAGCGGTAAACAAGTTATTAATGTTCAATGGAACTTCAAAAACAACAGCAACAATAGTTCAAATACCACTCATTCAGAAAATAGCATGAAGATTAAGTAGAAACTAACAAGCCTTCTCATTCAGGGATTTGATCAAACATGTGGTGTGCAAAGCTCAAGAGCAAAAAGGAAGAAACTTAATTCACTGAAAATTCTCAAGTTATTTGGTCAAGGTGACGACAGGTCACCTCAGGATCAAAGAAGGGAGTGTTCGATCAAACCGAAAAGCAGAGTTCGATGGCGATGAAGTTGTTCGATGCTTCTAACAAAAATCAGCAAATCTCCTCTCTAAAATGGGGAAATGGGAATTTTGGACCTTATTTATAGGGCAGGCTCATCATAAATTACCAGAAAGCCATCTTAGCATACCTTGTTCGGTGGTTTGGTACCCGTCGAATTCGATCGGGCAGTACCTTTTGTTATACAAGTTTTCGACAAATTTGATGGTATTTATTGTCATAAAGCCAACAAACTTCTAAGTGGTGCTTTAAACTCAAATAAAGAGTTGCAAATTCAAGGAGTGCATCTACGTGGAAGTGAACGTGTGACTTTACTATAAAATAATATATAATTGTTACATAAATTAGATTATAGTATTTTATTGAATAAGTAGTGTGGCCAAAACTCTTTAGAAGATATATAATTTGGTTGTCTGTTCGATGGCATTCAACAAGGTTCTCAAATGTATGGATGTTATATTAAGTTAATAGCTAAATGGCCAATAGATTTACAATAGTGGAGTTGTATTGCATCAAGTCTATGACATAATGCAAAACGAACTGGGGGACTAATGATGTGCCATATTTTAGATATAACACATGGCATGTTTTCAGTGGTAGAGGATCATGTAGAGCATAACATATGGCATGTATCGTCTGAGGCAGAGACTCAGCTAAGATCAACTTAGGCATCAGTACGCAGAATGGTTGAACAACTTGTGTTTGATCGGCTTCATAATCACTATTCAATAATCTGAGGCGATCTAACAACTAAAGCCGCGTTCGATCGGCTTGTTAAATAAGATTCTTTTTGGATTATACGCCGTGAATTACGGAGCTTATCACCTATAAATACTCCTATCCCACATGGAGGAAGGTAGGTCATTTCCAGCATTTTACTATTCATTGTTTGATCGCCAATGATCGACCATTTGATCGCTCAATGTTTGATCGCCTCTAGTTCGATCACTCTACAGTGTTCGAACGTTGTTATTATCTACATCTCTCTGACTTAGGCATCGGAGAGTCTACGCCGGGTCGACCCCCGGCTTAGCTCACATGCGGTGTTTGATTGCATGTTTCTCGAACTCAAAGCTGATCTGGACTCTACGAAGACTTTGATCAGTCTGAGGTGGAATATCGTAATTGGTAGACGAAGATATCCTGCATCATATATATATATATATATATATATATATATATATATATATATATATATATATATATATATATATATATATATCACGTGCAATACCATCTCCAACTGAGACCACTCGACCGATCTCATCCACTTGAAAATTCGTGTAAAAGTTGCTAATTCGACTTTCTAATAAAGTGGTTAGTTCTGCAGCTCTGGGAGAGAGTTCCATAATTCTATTTACAACTAGATAGAAGGGAGAATGCCGCGATAAAAAAACCTACTGAGAGCTTCTTCTAGGAATAAGATGTCGAACTCCCAACTAACCTATCAAGAGGTGCTGTTTGATGGAACGTCCATAGGAATACGGGCGAGCACTTCCATAAGCCAGTCATGAACCGGCTTCAGCACCCGTTGATTGATGTAGTTACCAATAGCGAATATCCTCTGCTTACCCCCTCCTGTTTATCACCTGACTTAACCTTCCAGATGCCATTGGCAAATCGAGAAGAGGTAGCACTGGACCGATCTTAGACTCAAAGAAGTCAAGATCGAAAGCACTAAACAATTTCTTGTTAGGGTCCCAGGCATACCGAATTCTCTCAGGCCACAAGATGCCCGCCAGAGGACCATTCTTCCCCTCGAGCGTGAATAAAGCGCAGGAGGTGGGCATATAAGACTTTCTTCATTGAATTGTTGTGAAAAGAAGAGAATGTTACAACTTAACATTTCATGATTTATAATTAAACTAAATATTAACTAGAAAACTTTCATAAAAAGAGGTAAACTAACAATTGTATTCTATCAAAAAATACATAAAAGGTGAACTTAGAAATAAAAATGGATAAATTTTAGCACAAAAAAACTAAAAATTGAGCTAAAAAAAACATTAAAGGTGAACTTTAAATAAAATCATTAAAAAAAAAAAAGAAAAGGTTAAATAAAAAATATGTTGCAAGTGTTCAATTTAGTGGATAGTAGTAAAATCATATGGCATGGTTGCGTCGTCATTATCATCATCTCCATCCGTTGCCAAGATCGTTTCAACCTTCCTCAAAATTTTTTCTCTTTAGTGTTAGTCGAGCATGTCTTTCCAAATCATGCAAAACTTTACATTGTCCAGTTTTAATTGGTTTCTTGCGTCCGTAAGCACACGATGATCTGCACTAAAAGCACGCTCCGATGCTACTGTATACATCTGCAAACTAAGTAAGTCTTTGGCAATACGAGCCAAGACAAGGGCTAGTGGCTCGTTTTATTTCCACAATTTTAGTATGCCAAACTCTTTGTCTTATTTTTGAGGTGGGTTTTGTACAAATAAGTGGATTTCAGTATAACTCTATATACTTGGTTGGTTAGATTGTTGATTTGACAATAACTCGTCACAAATACTAAAACCCCTGCCTCTAGAAGCATTAGTAGGAGATTCATCCATGTCAGTGGATGGAACATACATGTCATGTAAACGATAAATCAATTGTAATATTCTATAACGTTCTACGCTAGCATCATATACATCGTTTAAAGCCTCATGATATTTTTCTAATAGTAGTAAAGTTCCTATTAATCTAACACGTGGATCTAAGCAACTAGCTAAAATACAAACATTACGAACTTTTTTATAATATTTTACCATTTTCTTTTCCATTTCTGTTACGATTGGCTTCAAAGTTGCATGTTCTCTATGTTCACCTTATAATTTGACAACAAAAACCATATACAATAACATAATGTTTGATGTAGGAGTATAACATGAAGACATAATTTTAGTAAACTTTTCAAAATACAAAAAATATGGAACAAGTATATCCCAGTCGTTGGCGAGAACAAAAGTTGGGCCAAGTGATGTGACAAAAAAAAAATGTAATTGGGTATTTATATGGTTTGACCTCAATTAACATTCCATAAGGTGCATTCCATCTATGTGGTACATCAAGATAAATATGTTAAACGGGCATGCCGTGGGTTGCACACACATTATTAAATTGGGTATTCTACTAGGATAACTGCTAATGTGAGATAAACAAACTATAATTCAGTTAATTGACTGTATCAACACTGATAGTCCATCTTTAAAACATAAATGCAAAATATGATATATGCATCTAACGTGAAATAATTGACCCTCGAGTATAACATTCACTGCCGGCCTGAGTGACATTACCGCCATTACATTGTTACTAGCACTATCTAAAGAAATGCTTAAAAGTTTGTCTTTAATACCCCATCGCATATACAATCCCCGGTGTGAGGCGAATCTAACTGTGTAAATTCAATTATTCTTTTATGCATAATTCAATCTTTATCTATCCAATGTGCTGTAATGCAACTAAAATGAAATGATCCACTACCTTGCCACAAAGTAGAAGTCGAAGAGATTCTACCATTAAAATTTTTAAATTCACTTTTTAAATCTATAATATCTTTCTTATATTGCTTAACACCATCACCAAAATAAGTTTTCCTAAAGATTTTCTTAAATTTGCATTGCACAACTTTTTTTATAAAGTTTTCAAATAGTTCATTTTGTGCAAAACTAAAGGGAAACTCATCTTGAACTATAAATTGAGCTAAACAAATACGCGTGTAAGCTTGGTCATACCTCCACGGTGCCATAGTACCGTCTAGTTGTCGTTCCATATCCGGCGCGTCCACACCGCGATTCTTATGCACTCTATCTAAATGTTTTGTGCCCGTCCCGCATCCCATTTTGAGGGAATATCTTGTTGGACAAAGTAAACATTGAGCCCAATTAGAACCAGTCACTTTTTTAAACCATTTCTATACCGGAGCTTTCTTCTTTCTCGTTTGAGTTGAGGCTGGGGCCATTCGCTCGACTAGAGTATCGGGAAATTCTTCTTCATCTGCTTCTTCATTTTTCCCTTTTGTTATTTCATCGTCCTAGCCCATGCCCGTTGAAGCGCCACCGATCATCGTGCCCTCCGTTATGTTTGTCGATGTGTCGTGCTGGGAAGTGCCAGTATTGTTGTTGGAAGGGCCAACACCGGGCCCGAAAACATGTTATTGTTGATAATTGCCAACATGTGGCCCGATTCTTAATTCCGTATCCCACACCAAAAATATAAGGTCCATATTAAAATTGTTTAATAAACTCTTGTGAGGTGACGGGTTGAATATTACCCGTGTCCACATGAAGTGAATCTTCATATGATGTATTAGCACGATGTTGCGAGTACGGGTCGATACTTGGAACTCCCCTTATCGGAAAGTCGTATGGTGGTGGTATTTCATTAATATTGGGAAAAGGTGGGACGGATTGACCACGACGGTTTGAGTTTTCTTCATTTGCCATAATTGGAAATATAGAACGAATATATTGTGTAGAAAAAATTCGAAAATGAAATAAAATACTAGCAATTTAAATAAAACACTAAGTAATAAAATATTAGAAAATCTAGAGAGCAAATTATAAGTAAAGTTTGGCTAGACAGAAGAAATAGAATAGAATTGAATGGTTGAAAGTGGAAAAAATAAGCAGAGGTTAGGGGTATTTATTGTTTTTGTTTAAAAAAAAATGGGAATTGGCTCCTGAAATCAGGCGCCTGATTTCTGCCTGAATCAGGCATCATTTAGAATGGTTAAATTTCAGATTGGATGGTCCAATATGAAACTGGACCGTTTGAAATTGTAGTCGTTGCTTAATGCGACAGCTACAATTGCTATAGTTAAAAGCGTGGCTTGTCAGCTATATAGCTGGGCCCAAACAATTTTTAAAAAGTGGGCCCTTGGGGCCCACAGTTATGCGGGTCAAATGCGTGTCTGGGCCGGCACACATTTGAATGGCTCGCATGGCCCGACATGCAAAATAGGCATGCCGGGCCATGCTTTTCCGCATGTTGAGCCGTGCCAAGCCGAATTGGCACGGGCCCAGTTCACATCTTTATGCACGATAAAAGTAGTTCACAATCATTGAATGCTTGTTATTTAGTTAATATCCTAATGACTTTCAAGGCGGATGATTAGTTCTTTAAGTAAGACTAGTGGATTTTATTCCAACAACCTCGTAGGATTTCAGGTGGAGATTCTAGTATTGTATATCTTATGAACTAGGTTCACCAAGTAACAAATATATATTGGCAGGGGTGGAGCAAGAAATATAGCTGGGGGGGGGGGGATAAACATGTATAAATTTTCATAATGGTTCTTTTTATTCTTAAAAACATAATAATTCATCATAAAACATAATAATTAGCTATTACAAAATAATAATTCAAATAAAAATGCATTACCTCAAAGAAAAAATATTTGATAATAAAGAATATATCAAAGTGAAATAATAGTTACACAATTACAACAAAAATATGTAAAAGAATTAAAATAAAACTACATAAATAAGGTCCATCTGAGAGAAATCACCAAAAAGCAAGACTCTTGGCTTGGTACCGACTCTGTAAATATCAAATTAAAATAATGATGGTCACATGTACATTCCCTAAGATTTTTCTAGAAATTATTTTCACTTAAACATTGGTATTGTCGCATGCTTTGTGACGAAATTAAATTATGATTTAATTAATATAACTTTTGGTGTAAGTTCTTGCTTAATGTGTATTACTACTATACAGAAGTAATTACCTTTACATCAATCTATAATTTGGTCCCTATTGGGTTTCTTATCTAGAAATACTCCAAGATTAAAAGAAGAAAAAGATATATTCGTAAAAAACAAAATATACACTCTAATATTTCATTTGATGATTATTGTTTTATTTAATATATTGTATGATAATAGGATGCCATAAAGACAAAATCTATCTGTATTTGACAAATTCTGTATTAACTATTGTGAGTTTAAGATTTGAATTAGTTGAAAAGAAATATTACAAATGTTTTTTGGGGTAAAGGTAGATTAAACAAAAACTATTTAAGCAACATATACATATTATAGGTAATATTACATATATCCACTATAGTAATTGTCTATTTAGTATTTCCATTTATGCTTATTTTTCTAAAAAGTTAAAACTTATAACGTGGAAATTGGATGACTACTCCTCAAAAGTCAAAACCTCAACCCTCTCTCTTCCTTAATTTTCGTGCACCTACTAGTCATTCTTTCCAACTCTTTCCTCGGCCAAAAAAATTCCTTTCTACTGGAACTTATGAGTTTCCTTCATCTTCGTCAACAAACATATATAGATATAGAGGGCAGGGGCTGAGGCTGGGGGCGACCGCCCCCATATGCCCCCTGGCCTACCACTGTATATTGGTGACGTGATCATACGATTTGAAACACTTTTGAAATTACTTGCATTAAACAATAAAATCAAAGATTCATAAAAATTATAGAAAAGAAGATTAAAAATGCTTGTCTATGAACAATGATATGTTCTATGAAGGAACTTGTGCCCAACAATAGTTCATTATTCTGATTTTTCTATTATTTACTGTTTTGTAATGTCATTTTTTGTTTTAGTTTAAATACTCCAAAGTCTCCAAAAAAAAAGTCTCCAAAAAGTCCGTATTACTTATTTTACAATTTACAATTAAAGTAGTTGGATAAATTAGTCTTAACTTGGTTGCACTTTTTATCGTGCATAAGTTTTCCTTCCTTATATTATTTTTTTGATTCATGCATTTGCGATAAGATTTATTGCTTATTTAGACATCTATCATATTTTGACACCCTATTAGAATTTGCAATTAATGTGTTAATCTTTATTTCTATTTAATTTGAAGTTCTATTTTACAATAGTTTTGTTTCAATTTTAGGAGAATCTGGTGTATGACCAAAAGTATGCATCTCAACCCTATGGCATTTGATTCAAAAATTGAAACGACTTGCAAGAGAAATCTCTAAGCTCAACAAGTAGAGTGTAACATGTCCTTAAATGATGAAGCGCCAGAAATGCTAAATAATCCACCACCTTTGGTGGAAACACTTGTGGTGTATAGGTCTGGGAGAGACACGCCTGTATGGATCTTCCCATCTTGAAGGACTTTCCAGTCTTGAAGGGACTGCAACACACATCCTACTCCCTAATGTTGATCAAATTGGTTCTCATTCTAATGGTGTTGAACTATCAGTTTGGAGGAGCAGGGATTGAAGATACCAACAAGCGTATAAAGAAGTCTATAAGCATCTATAACGCTTTTCCATACATATATAACTCTCGAGGATAAATATTTTGTATTTTATTTTAATTAAGAGATAGAGTAGTCTACTGGTTGGATACTCTCGCAAGTTATAGTACCAAAACATGGGTGTAGATGGCAAGCAATTTCTTCCCACCTTCAATAATTCCTAAGTTACGAGACAAAATCTTGACTTTTCATCAATGAAACAACCATTGAAGCTCGGGAGTGATGGAAGAAGTTGCTCCTACAGTGCCATTGGTATAATATCATGCCTTATGTTCAACTACAAATCTCCAATTTAAACATTGTGGCGGGGGAGTTTCATGACACCCCATGATGAATAAGCTTTTAAAGTAATGGAGGACATTAAATTATATCATGTTCAAAGGACTATCACACTAAATTTTGAAAAGAAACGTGGTGGGATCCATGAGGTTTATCACGTGACAGTAGTGTATGCGAAAATTGACCAACTAACAGTGCAACTAAAAACATTAAAAACAAGGAGAAAGGTCCGCTAGTTTGTGAGTTTTAATGGAGGAAACTGCTCTTACTTTGAGAGTAGGGGATAAAAAAATAAAAAACCTTTGCCAAGAGCTACTAAAAGAAAAAATATTCCTTTCTCCAACACTTCCAAATCTGGATGGCACAACATCATCAACTACAAGGTCCTCCAAATCAACAAGGACAAGGTTTGTCATATTATAGAAGAGCCCAAGGTTTTAACCTAGTGATAATTAAAATCCCAACAATAAAAAGTTATTGATAATTCATAACTAAAACGGAAAATCATTGGGGTCAAATGGAAGAAAAAGCTGAAAATCAAGAAGCATCTATAATAAATAGAAAAGCAAATCGGCAGTTGGCATTTCAACTAACAATGAGATTGCAGTGATTGTTGCCAAGTAACACTGAGAAAAAACATAAAAAATAAGTGAATAAAATTATTGTTTTAAAGGATATGCACACTACAAAAAAAAAAAACCCCTATTGGGACACAAAAATGTGTCTCAAGATGGATCCATTTCAACACTTACTATACCTTGGAACACTTACAACATTTGTGGCATAAAACCTATGTCCCAAGAGTGCATGGGTCACTTTTTTAAGTGTCCCTACATCTATTGTCTAAGGACATTCATATATGTCCCATAGGCAAGCTTTTGGGACACAAATAAATGTCCCAAAATAATTATGTTAAGACACATAAATATGCCCCATGCTTCTTATGCTTGAGGACATTTATATATGTCCCACAGGTAAGCTTTTGGGACACAAATAAATGTCCCTGAATAATTATATTAGGACACAAATATATGTCCCATGCTTCTTATGTCCCAAGAAATCCAGCATCGTATATTTTCACATCTAGGGCTCCTACATTGCAATATTTTTTTTCTCTTTTCAAGTAAAAGTTTTCAACAACATCAAGATAATATAAATCAAATATTTATATAAATCAAATATATTCATATCAAGTATTTCAATATTTGACAACATAGATGAACGACCAAATTGCTATAACATGACATTAAATCTCTAATTGACAATCAAAACTCCTTGCTACAATAGTAAAGTACTTATTCTACAATCGTTTATTCTAGAACAACAAACATTAATTGTAACACATGAATAACAGCAACATACACCTCATCTATCACATCACTCAAGAAGCATTCTCAAAATTCCACATCTTCATCGAAAGTAACCTGTGTATCAAAGTAGTAAACCGCGCGTGAGTATCAGTCTTTACCCAAAGAAAACACTGTCACACACACAAAAAAGAACTAGTAAACCGCGCGTGAGGACACATAATTATACTACTATAGTTGCTATAAGAAAGAAAAAAATCAGCTCAAATGTATGTTGTGCATGTCATGCTAACTTTTTCATTTTCTCTAACAATTAGTCTTTTCGGTCTGAGAACAATAGAACCTAAATGCTGATGATTGAGAATATCCTAAGCCAATTATTCAGTCTCCCAAAACATAAAAGAAGAGGCTTTCCGCAGATAAAAGAATAAAAAAAATCTAAACATGTTTATATTCCTTCCCAACCAACATGACAATTTGAAATCTCATTTAACTAAGCCTGGGAAATTCCTGTTAACTTTATTAAAAATTTAACTAAACCTGGGAAATTCCTGTTAGCTTTATTAAAAATTTAAGGAAAGGGTAAAGGAAATCACAAGGCCAAAGGCCAGCCAATGGCGACTCCTAAAACATCCCGAACTGTTTGCAACCAACAAGTCATGAGGAAAAGACAAATCTGCATCTGCTTTTGCTATGCATTAGATTAGTATTTGACAATATCCACGTCCCAAATTCATACCATTTTCTCTTATGTTGTTCAGCGCACATACGACGACAAACTTATGAATTTAACAATAACTAATCCTCAAAAGTACAATCACTACAACGAAAAAAACATGTTCTTTTGGAGATAGAAACGAAATTAGATGTGTTCACCACAATATATCTTCTTTCAATAATGGTTGAAGTGCTGAACTAACAGAAGATACCACAAAGACATGTAAGGACAGTAATGAAAACTATACCAGCAGCTTTGGGAAATAAACACTGCATATATCTTTATCCCAACCTAATTTTTTTCGGCCACTGCATTCCCAAGAAAACTATACCAGCTAGACCTGAATCAGTTATAGTACTTGTTATATATTGACATCGGTAGGGAGGACGGCGAGGCAGTCTCCTCAATCAATTATAGTACTCGCTATAGAAACAGTTTTAATATTGTATGACATGTATCAGAAATACTGTTTTCTATCATCAGAAACATTCTATGTTTCTCACAGATACTCCCCATGCATGTTAATTATAATAGAAACCAAGTCTAAATTCAATCCTTCATTACCAAAAAACTGCAATCCTAACATGATGTTTCTGTATGCCGAAGCATCTCTTTGATGTCAATAACAAGAAGTGGTAGGCGCACAATGTCAATAACTGGCATGGTTCTTCAAAGCAATTTAAATTATAGAATACTGGTATAGCTCAAACTCAGAAAGAATGGAAATATTAGTTACCTTCCTGCAGTAAATATACTGCAATTTTCACTATCCAATTTCACTGATATATGTTTGTTCGTAAATTGTTTAAGCTGTAAACATGAACTCAGTCTCCGCATAGAAAGGTACCTTTGAACGCTCAAAACAGTCTGTTCATTGTGTTAAATGTTCAGAATACAGTTTGACCACATAACAATGCTACCTCAAATTTATGTAATGAAACAATACTACAATGCAAAAAAAAATAATTCCTCCATAGAGTGCACAAACCTCAATTCTTGAAACCAACCCCTTCGAAACCGATATATTTTCTCCTCCTAGCAGATCGATAGCCTACAACAGTTACTGAATCTTGTTCAAATCTATGGATTCAAGCAAGCAATTAAACTCAAAAACGTTAAGACACATGAGATGAGCCCTGCAAGCCCTACATTTGATTAATTTGACAAAAACCAACAATTATATTTCATACAGCTTCGGACTTAAGGTCTCATATATCTGCAGTCCCAGAATACATAGCACTGCTCAAATGTCTCGTTTCAATCATCTAAGGTCAAGCAACATGCTGTAAGTGATTGATGGTATCTAGGTGATTTTAAAGAGCAATTAGTGAACTTGGAATATTGGTAGAAAGGATCGCTATCTCAGAACTCAAGCTAAGAGGAATACTTCTGGGCCAATCATCCTTTCCAATGGATAAAAATACGTATTGTCTGTTAAAAATATAATTTGAAATTTAAATAATTCAAGACATGAAGCCCCATTTAATATAGTTTGCATGATTAATAGATATTTACATTAAAATAATTGACATGATAAATGATTAGTTGATATTTGTATTAAAATATTACTATCTAGAATGTTACAAGTCGGTTAAGTCTCCTTATAAATAGGAGATGATGATTAGCAAATTGTGTGCACAAGTTAATAGAAAAAGATTCAGCCGAGAGTTTTGTAACATTGCCAACTCTTGTAACAAATCAATATTGCATTCATATATTGCAAAAAGCATTCTAAAATTATTGCAGTCTTCTTTCTTAGCCCCAAACATTTCTATCTCTTTTCAGTTTAATCCCTACATACCCAACATATTGTGGTATTAGAGCCACCCCTTGGCTTGATATCTATTCCCTAAATAAATATGAATCCATCACCAAACAACGAGCTCGCCTTCGCATACTCCCAACAAGGTGTACCAATCTTTGTTGGACAAAATTATGAATTATAGAGCGTTTTAATGAAAACGTTATTCCAGTCCCATGAACTCTGGGACATCGTTGAGGAAGGCTATTAAAAATATACACCGGAGGAAGAAGCTACGTTGACGACGCCAAAGAAAAAAAAGTATAAGGAGAACAAGACCAGAGATGCAAGAGCCTTGTCCTTTATACAACAAGGGGTAAGTCAGTTCCATTCTTCCGCGCATAATGGGTGTTAGAACTTCTAAAGATGCATGGGATATGTTAAGAAAACAATTTGGTGGCTATGAGAAAGTTATCTCCATTAAATTACAAAATTTATGGCTTGATTTTGATAACTTATTCATGAAAGAAAATGAGAATGTGCAAGAATTTTTCTCAAGAGCTACTATTATTATTAATCAAATTCGCGCATATGGAGATAGTGTCGAAGACAAGAAAATTGTCGAAAAAGTATTAAGGAGCATGCCGGTAAAATTTGAGCACATAGTTGCCGCCATTGAGAAATCTAAAGATTTATCAAAATTATCTTTCGATGAACTCATGGGATCACTCGAAGCTCATGAAAAAAGAATGAGTCGATTTTCTAACCAAAACTCAGAACAAGCTTTCCAAGTTAAAGTTAATGCAGGTGATAAAAATAATCAAAGCCAGCAGGACAAAAGAAATGCCTCTACATCACGAGGGGGTAGAGGAAGAGGTCGCGCCAAAAATCAAAATTTTCGTAAACATGATCCAGAAGAAGGAGGTAACTCTCAAGACTCTCAAAATTCAGATTCAAGTTGCAGAATTTGCAGAAAAAATAATCATGCCACAAAGGATTGCCGATTCAAGTGCAAGAGGTGCAGAAATCCAAATCACTCAGACAGAGATTGCTGGTACAAGGACGATGAAAAAATGAAAGAAGCAAACTTCACTAAAGAAGCAGATGAAAATCAGGTATTCTACTCTAGCCTAAATTCCCAACAAAAAATTGAGAATATATGGTATGTGGATAGTGGATGCAGCAATCACATGTCTAGAAACAAAAATATTTTCTTGGAGATCGATGACTCATACTCATCAGAAGTGAGGCTTGGAGATGGCAAAGAGTACAAAATCAATGGAAAAGGCACGGTTGCAGTGAAGACAAGAAAAGGCGAAACAAATTTCATCAAAGACGTCTTCTATGTTCCAGGTCTGACACAAAACTTACTAAGCGTTGACAACTATTACAGAAAAATTACAAAGTGGAGTTCAATAATGACTAATGTGTTATTATGGATAAAAAGGAAAATCTAGTTATGGCTAAAGTAAAGATGAGTACAAATAAAGTATTTCCTCTTACTTTGCCACTAACTGAGAAGATGGTACATCAAAGCACCACAACTGATGATCACATAATTTGACATTTGAGGTACGGACATCTTAGTTATAAAGACTTACATTTGTTAAAGAAGAAAATTATAGTTCTTGGTCTTCCAGATATTCCAGATCGAGACAAGACGTGTGAAGGATGTATTTTCAGAAAAATGCATCACCTACCATTTCCGAAGATATCATACAGAGCCAAAGCTCCACTTGAGTTAGTCCATGCAGACATATTTGGACCAACTCAGACGCCATCTCTTAACGAAAACAGGTATTTCCTCTTGTTTGTTGATGACTAACGAGAATGATGTGGATTGATATTTTGAAGCAGAAATCAGAAGCATTTCCAAAGTTCTTGGAGTACAAAGAAAAAGTGGAAAACCAAAGTGGCAAAAACATAAAGACTCTCAGAATAGATCGAGGTGGAGAGTTCATCGACAAAGCTTTCATGAACTACTGCAAGGAGAAAGACATCCACATACAACTAACAGTTCGTTACAGCCCACAACAAAATGGAGTTGTTGAGCGAAAAAATTGCACGATCGCTGAAATGGCATGGAGCATGATGGCAGGAAAAGGACTTCCTAAAAGCTTTTGGGCTGAAGCAGTAGTTACAGCAGTCTACATTCTGAACAGGTTACCGACAAAGGCCGTTCCAAACAAGACGCCATATGAAGCGTGGTTTCGACGAAAACCACAGGTAAATAATCTCAAATTTTTTGGATGCAATGCTTATTCTCATATTCCTTCCCAACAACGTGAAAAGTTTGATGAAAAAGGAGAAAAGTTAATCTTTGTTGGTTATAGTGAAGAGTCCAAAGGATATCGTTTACTAAACCCAAAGACAAATAAACTTATCATTTCTCGAGATGTTATCTTTGATGAAAATCAGTCATGGAATTGGGAAGAAAATAGGGCAACAAATAACAATTATGTACCTCCACCATCGACAACTCAACAAGACGAGCTAAGTGAAAGTGCTAGCCCAGGTTCCTTAGGACCATCTGAAGAGTTCTATCCAGAATCAGAAAGCCCAATAAGAAAGGTACGCAGTTTACGAGAAATTTATGAATCATGTGATGTAGCATTCTTCAATTGTGAGCCGCACACATTCGAAGAAGCTGCAAAGGAAGAAGTATGGATGAATGCAATGGATGAAGAAATGGCAAGTGTCGAGAGGAACAAAACGTGAGAGCTTGAAGATCTTCCCGAAGGAAAGAGAGTAATCGGGCTAAAATGGGTCTACAAGACAAAGTACAAAGATGATGGCTCAATCTCAAAGCATAAGGCACGCCTAGTCGCAAAAGAATATTCTCAGCAGCCAGGCGTTGACTTCAATGAAACATTTGCTCCAGTTGTACGAATGGAGACAATAAGGCGCGTGCTAGCTCTATCTGCTCAACTTGAGTTACCAGTTTATCAGTTGGATGTCAAGTCAGGATTTCTAAACGGAGATTTGGAAGAAGAAGTCTATGTCGAGCAACCTCAAGGTTACATCGTCAAAGGTAAAGAAGATAAGGTCTGTCGACTCAGAAAAGCACTATATGGACTCAAGCAAGCACCAAGAGCTTGGAATAGCAAAATCGATAGCTATTTCCAAAAGAATGGATTGGCGAGAAGCCAAAGCGAACCATCACTCTACGTGAAGAAACAAGGTACGAAAGATTTTCTTATTGTTTGTCTTTACGTAGATGACTTGATATATACGAGCACGAATCCAACAATGATGGAAGAATTTAAGAAGGCAATGATGCAAGAATTTGAGATGACTGATCTTGGCCTTATGAAATATTTTCTTGGGATTCAAGTCCGTCAATCAAAAGGAGAAATATTTATTTCTCAAGAAAAATATTTCGAAGGAATTTTGAAAAAGTTCCAGATGCTGAACTGCAAGCCAATATCTACTCCACTTGCACTAGATGATAAATTGACGATGAATGACGGAGCAGAAGAAGTTGATCAAAAGATGTATAGGAGTTTAGTCGGCTCCCTGATATATCTGACAAACACGAGACCAGATATCGTATATCCGGTCAGCTTGATCTCATGGTTTATGCGCGATCCAAGTAAATTACATTATGCAGCAGCAAAAAGAATACTACGATATCTCCAAGGTACGAAGAATTTCGGCATCAGATATGTCAAAGAAAGGGAAAGTAATCTCATTGGATACACTGACAGTGATTGGGCTGGATCAGTGGATGATCGCAAAAGTACATCAGGATACATATTTTGTCTTGGATCAAAAATAATATCATGGACTTCAAAGAAGCAGAAGACTGTATCACTCTCATCATCAGAAGCCGGATATATTGCTGCAACAGATGCTGCACAAGAAGCAGTCTGGCTGAAAGAATTCTTGAAATTGATAAGGAAAACAAGAAATTGGACCGGTCAGTTCGGTACAAATTTAGAAGCAGTTGATTCCCTACGAAGTTACTATTTGGGATAACTATACCTATATCCTTTGAAGTTTTTTGTATTACATAATTGGTTTAATTTTTATTTTTTTTACTTTCTAAAAGTCAATTATAAGTTATAACTTCTTTCTAACTGACAATCCTCAAACTAAACTAAAAGTAATTTAAACACATTATGAAACTTATAAAATGAAAAAAAGAAAAATACAAACGAAAATGACGTGGAAACCCCTTTAATCCAGATTTTATGAATTAAAAAAATGGTTTAGATATATCTTTTAGAAATTGATATATCTTCTAGCCGCGTGATATCGTTTCACTTGTGCTGGACAGGGTTGGGGGAGCGGAGAACACAGATAAATTTGTTTGTTTTGGTTCTCTTGTTTTGGTTCTCTTGTTTTTCATTTATTTGGTATTAAATTTAGCTTAAACGAAATTTAGTATCTTCAAAGCTCTAAATTAAAAGAAAAACTATGTATATTTTTGTCATTCATATCAATAACTAATAATACTTGAAAGTTTGAAATTTCTGTGTTTTCTTTTCTTTCTTTTGCTGGAAAGTAAAAGATACTTATTCATCTAAAACAATTAATCTTTATAATTTAATTTGAAATTCAAAATAAGTTTTACTTTTAAATGTTTAACTAGCAAAAAATTGATTAGTTATATATAACAATATTAAAGAATACTTTAATATATTAGTTTCAACATTCTTGGAAAATATCTTTTAGCTAAACACGGGCAATTCGATCTGGAACTTTATTCGTATAAATTCAAAGTAAATTGCCCTAATGCAAACTTACTAGGCCCACTATAAGAAAATGGGCCTAATGCAACGCCAATACTGCAACGGATTTATAATCCGTTGCAGTATTTTAATGTACCAACGTCTACTGACGTTGGTACAGCAAAATTAAAAAAAAATACTTATCTGCCAACGTCATTGGACGTTGGCAGGTATTGTGCAGCGCACAGTTCAAGCAGCAACGTCATATGAACGTTGCTGCTGCTGTTTTTTTTATTTTTTTTTTACTGTTAAATGTTACCAACGTCTCAAAAGGACGTTGGTAACTGTTTTCGTTTGTTTTTTTTTTTTTAATTTTTTTTTATTGACTTCAGCAACGTCTGTGTAGACGTTGCTGCCAGCTGAACGGCACCAACGTCTCCAAGACGTTGGTGCCATATTTATATGGCTGCCTGCTGCGTGCAGCTTTGTGTCAGATTGACACAAAGCTGCACGCCATTAATCAATACGGCACCAACGTCTCCAAGACGTTGGTGCCATATTTATATGGCAAAATTCGCAGCAGTTTTCTGCTGCGAATTTTTGCCATTGCTGCTGCTTCAAAAAAAAAAAATTCTTCACTAAACTTCATCTAATTCACACGATTTCAGCTCCAAATCTTTTGTTTTTTTTTAAGGTATGTGTTCAATGTCTTCAAAATTACGATTATACATATTTTTTTTTTTAGTTTAATCGGTTAGATTTTTGTTATTTAGTATAAATATGATTTTTTAGTTGATTTGATGATGTATTTGTGTTAATTATGTATGATTAATTAAGATATTAGTTGATTTGATGAAGTAATTTTGACGATCTATGTGTATTATGTTTTTTTTTTTTAAATTAATGGTTAGATTTGTGTAATTAGATTATTTGTGATGTAATTGTTGATTTTAGGCATATTTGTGTTAATTATTTATGCTTAATTAAGGTATTAGAGGTAATTATGTGACGATCTACGTATATTAATGTTTATTTTTAATTAATTTGTTAGATTTGTGTAATATTATAGCATCATAGTGTTGTATTTGTTAGATTTGTGTAATTATGTATGATTAATTAAGATATTAGAAGTAATTTTGAACGATCTATGTGTATTATTTTTTTTTAAATTAATGGTTAGATTTGTGTAATTAGTATTTGTGATGTAATTGTTGATTAGATAGTGTATTTATGTTAATTATTTATACTTAATTAAGGTAGTAGAGGTAATTAATTATGTGACGATCTATGTATATTAAGGTTTAATTTAATTAGTCGGTTAGATTTGTGTAATATTATCGCATAATAGTGATGTATTTGTTGATTCGAGTGTATTAGTACTGTTAATTATATATATATATATATATATATATATATATATATGTATGTATGTATGCTTAATTAATTAATATTAGATTTGTGATTATGACAATATAGCTACGTATTTTTTTTTTTTTTTGTAGAATTTAATCGATTAACTTTGTATTATATAACATATATAATTGTGTTTATGTTAGAACGTATTTATGTTAATTAGATATGCTAAAAATGTTAGTAGCATTGAGAAATTATATATTTGTAATAAAAATATGGGAAATATATTTTGGTTAAACTTGTTTATATGAACATGCTATGGTGTAATTATTGATGCTTGATATAGATAGAGATATATGTAGAAGATGTAGTTATTTTTTGACACGTCCGTACGTGATTAATTGTTGAATACTTTAATTTAATAGTATATATATCACAATGAGTATTGAGCTTACTTAATTGTAATACATTGATTAGAAAAATTAGCGGAGATTTGTATAATTTAGACGTAACATATGTATATATACTTAATTAGTCAATTTAGTAAATGAATAGATAGTATATATTGTCGTGTATCCCTTTTATATTAATTTGACCATTCTAAATATTTATTTATCAGATGGCCGGCTCGTCAGATCAGGGTAAGGGGAAAGGAAAAAAGAAGGTGTCGAAGAACCAGGTGCCATACCCGGAAGGGGTACCTCGATGATCATTCTCTTCGCAGCCTGATCTTGGTTCGATGGGATCACTTTCAGCGGTGATGCCGATGTTTCCCGGAGGATCAAATGACGCAGGAGCCCGCGCTAGTGGGCCGTTTACCAATCAATTGATGGGAGTAGGATCGACAATGGGGGGTGTATATGTTGGGGGTGGTTATGGTGGTGGTGGATTCGGTGGGGCTGGCTATAGCGGGGTTGGTTATGGTGGGGGTGGTTATGGTGGGCCTGGATTGGGTGGGCCTGGATATGGGAGTGGAGCTGGGTTTGGTGGGCCTGGATATGGGAGTGGAGCTGGATTTGGTGTGCCTGGTTTTGGGAGTGGAGCTGGATTTGGTATGCCACAAACACAGCTAACGAGGCCACAACTTATGGGAGGTACTGTAGACGGCATGATGCAGCCGAGTTTAGGTGCCATGACGACGCTACAGGTTCAGGGGACGGGTAGTACTGCTGGGCCATCATCATCGGGCTCACGAGGTTCAGGCACACGAGCTTCAGGCACACGAGGTTCAGGCTGACGTGCTCATGGCGTTTCTGAGGAGTTAGACGAGGATGAGGGGGGTAACAATGATTCAGGAGACGATGGTGGTATTACTAGGGTTGCAGTGCGAGGACAATCTAAACCTCGCGAGCCCCCGGCAAATCCGGATGACAGGGAGGTACTTGAATTATTCTTTGATGGCTCAATAGAGAACCCTTCCGCCGTGACCACGATTGCTACAAATTTGAGGAACATGATGCAAGGGGCATACTTCACGTACGGCATGTGGCCAGAGGACGAGAAGGAAATGTGTTGGAACAGATTTAAGGTAAGGAATTAGCTTGACTTCTATATTTATTAAATATTTATAAATATTTGTTCATTATTATTCATTTATGTGACCAACTTTTCTTTATGTCTGTATTAAATGCAGCACACTTATCAGTGGGATCCTGCCATAGAAAATGCAGTCAGGGAATGGTACGATAGGGTCGCTACTGCGAGATTTGCAGGTTCAGTAAACCACGCCAAGAAATGGTGGTTGCGCTGCAAAGTTGACCCCACCTATAGTATGAGCCACAGTTGTTGGATTCACGAAGATTTTCAGCAGGCATTTTATGATTATTGGGAGCTTGAGCCCACGAAGGGTCGTTCGGAGCAGAACGCTAAAAATCGAGATAAGGGGAAAACGGTAAACTATAGGGGTGGGTCTCGCAGCACGAACAAGCATAGGATAGATCTGGTAAGTAGAAAAATATGATTGGTTATTTTTCAAATATCATCATTAATTTAATAATGTGATCTATATTTGCTTTAATGAATTTTCATATTATGACAGGCAAACGAAATGAATACAACGCCCGACAAGGTGCCGTTTCAGGATGTCTTTATAAAGACTCGTGCAAAGAAACATGACGACGGAACGGTTGAGTGGCCAAACCCTGAGGACAAAGCTAATTACGTGAGTATAATATTTTCTTTCATTAAAGTGGTGTAATCGTCAATAATTGTTGTTGTTGTAATTATACTTATGTTTGTTACAAAAAATATTTTGAATCATAATATGTTATATGTAGGATGCTTATGTGGAACACTGCCTACGAGAACATGGGCCAGATATGAGCAAGTGGCCGGTCTGGGACGTGAGACCGTGGGTGGAAATTGCCGCAGCCGGACGTGTAAAGAAGAATAGGGTGGTGGGTCTGGCGAGTTATGGTGAGCCTGAGCGCGTGGGATTCAAGGCTCGAAGACATTCTAGGTTCGTTGAGACTGGCTCTAGTAGCGTGGAGCCGCTTCGATCAGAATGTCAGGCACTGCGGGCCGAAACAGCTTCTCAACGGGAGGAAATCACCGGTTTAAAGAATGTGCTCAAATACTTTATGTCACAGTTTAATATGTCGGTGCCCGGGGAATTGTGGGGGTCAGGGCAACAACAACAGGGGCAACAACAACAGTTTAACAACTTCCCGGCAGTTTTCCACCAACCATCGCAACCGACGAACACGAGTGTCGGCACCGGGCGGGTATCAGGGGATCCACTCTATCGACCACGGTCACATTCTATCGATCAGGAGGACGAAGGGGACCAGGAAAGAAGTTCGGGTGGCGGTGCTAACGACACTACTCGCTTGGGTGATATGTAATTTGACGAGGATACTCAAATTTAGACTGTTATTTGCTGCTTTTATTTGTATTTGTATAATTATGAACAAACGAGGTTTGTTTTAGCTTGTTTTTATTTATGTTTGCACCTTATATATATTTATGTTTTTATTTATATTTATAATTTACACTAGTTTTATATATATATATATATATATATATATATATATATATATATATATATATATATATATATATATATATATATATATATATAAACGTTACAATTCAAATAACTCAAATATTACAACTCAAGCTTACATATTGCAAATAAACCACTGTTTAAGTTCACGAATTCTTACTACATAGGCATACATATTGCTTAGAACATACATTACGTATAATCAGGGTCATCTTCGTCACCATCATCATGATCTTCATCCACGTCATCGTCGGCGGATGTGTCGTTATCATCGACTTCCACAATATCATCGTCTGCAAGCCTGATAGGTGTATTGTCGATATTGTTGATGTCATCCAATCTTAAATGAGGTGCGGTGCTATCTTGGTAAATGTCGAGATTAGCCACTGCAGTTGTGTCAACGAGGTATCTCGCTCTTGTCGTGCAAACCGCCCACCATCCTCTCCTACTGGTATTTTTTTGTGAAGGATACAGACTGTAATAGACTTGTTGCGCCTGACTTGCTAAGATAAACGGTTCAGACGCTCCTGTACCGAGTCGCATTGTTGGATTAATGTCAACAAGGCCATAAATCGGATGAGTTGTTATTCCATTATACACGTCGTACCAATCACATTTGAACATAACAATTTGTTCCAAGTTTCCACTGCCCTAGTAATCAAGCTGTATAATATCTTGAAGCATTCCATAGAAATTACGTGCGTCTGGGTCGCCAGTGTCGCCCTTCACATAAACGCCACTGTTCATTGTTTGCCCACCAGCCCCATATGCTTCTGTATGAAACTTAAATCCGTTAACCGTATAACCATTATAAGTTTTTGCTTTCAAAACAGGACCCCGAGCAAGACCGTGTAATCTAGGATCCACACTGTAACTACCAGACACAACAACTTGTTTGAACCAGTCGATAAAATAAGTTTTATGTATCTGATCTTTATTAGCTTGCGGATATCCTGAGCACATCTGTTCATCAAACATACTGTCACAGAAAGAAGCCGTTTAAAACATCAATTGATATATTAGCAAGAATACATTGTATGGCAATTAGTAATCTTACCTTAACCAACACTCGACCTCTGGGCAATTCAACAAGACATATAGATGAGCCGCTTTGCACTCTGCGAGAGACAAATTTCTGTAATCGACACAACGCTCCATTGTTTTCCCTTTACTCTGGAATACTGATAATTGGTCGTTGGGGTCAATAGATATTGGAACTTCGTTCCTGTTCAAACGGGTTGCTCTAGTTTCAATATTGCTGTCGAAGTAGAGTGAGGAGAAATTTGCAATTTCTGCGTAAATGTACGCCTCAACAATCGACTCTTCTATGTGTGCCTTGTTACCCCTTGGTCTCTTAAAATCAAACATCCGTCTAACAAAGAATAAAAAAATTAACTAGTCATATTTTGAACATTGTATAGTTGTCAATATAACAGTAACTGGTATTTACCTCTCAAATGGGTACATCCACCTGTATTGTACGGGCCCACCGAATTTTGCCTCCCAGTGAAGGTGTATCGCTAAATGCTCCATGGAATCAAAGAACGATGGAGGAAAGAATTTTTCCAGCTTGCACATAGTCACCACAATCGAACGTTCTAATAAACATGTCACTATATCGGATGTCAGGAGCTGACAAAGCTCTGAAAAAATTATTGATCTCCACGAGCGGCCCCCAGACATTCTCTGGCAAGAAGTCACGAAATGCTATCGAAACCAACCTTTGCAAAAAAACGTGACAATCGTGACTTTTCATTCCCACTAGACGCAACTGTGGCATTTGAACACAACACGAAATGTTTGACGCGTATCCATCTGGAAATTTGAGATTGCACAACCACTCACACACTTTAACCTTTTCGTCCTTACTGAGACAGTACGATGTTCTACGTTTGTATAACCTACCTCCCGGTCCAGTCTGTAGAAACAAAGATCTTCTTCCCGTCAGTAATTGTAAATCTTTACGAGAGTTCATATTGTCCTTGGTTTTCTCAGGGTCATCCATCACAGTGTTCTTAATATTGTCGAAGAAGTTCTTTTCACAATGCATGACATCTAGGTTGTGGCAGATCAGATTATGCTTCCAATACGGAAGTTCCCAAAATATACTTCTACGACACCAATTGTGATCCAAACCAAAGCCCTGAACAAATTCTCCGCATATACCAAATCCGACTGGTGGAAGACGTTCAACGTGTCTCAACATGTCTATCCCTGATCTTCTTGGTAGAGGTTGATCAGTCTTTATTCTACCTTTCGTGAAGTCAGTTGTGTTTAGTCTCCATGGATGGTCCAGAGGCAAGAATCGACGATGACAGTCAAAGAAAGAAGTCTTTCGACCGTGCTTAAGTTGGAAACTCTTGGTTTCTTCCATACAGTACGGGCAAGATAAACGACCATGTGTGCTCCACTGGGATAGCATGCCATACCCTGGATAGTCACTAATCGTCCATAGCAATGAAGCTCGCATTTGGAAATTTTGTTTCCGAAAACTATCGTATGTTGGCACACCCGAATCCCACAGTGACTTAAGTTCATCAATTAGGGGTCTGAGTAATACGTCAATGTTCTTGCCAGGACTCTTCGGGCCAGATATCATTAAACTTAGGAAAATATATTCTTGCCGCATGCATAGGTCAGGAGGGAGGTTATAAGGGGTCACAAATACTGGCCAACACGAGTAAGGAGCTGAGGAGTTCCCGAAAGGATTAAAACCATCGGTGCAAAGTCCAAGTCTAACGTTTCTTGGTTCGGCAGCAAAATCGGGAAATATCCTGTCGAAAGATTTCCAGGCCAAACCTGAAGCAGGGTGAATCATTTGATCGGTATCTGCCTGACACTTCAAATGCCATGTCATGTGCTCCGATATTTTGCGTGATGTGTAAAGCCTCTGCAATCGAGGCGTCACTGGCAAGTACCACAGCTTCTTACGTGGAACAAGCTTCTTCTTATTGGTGCATTCCTCGTACCTAGCTTTTTGCCACAATAGAGGCACTCGGTCCAGCTCTTACTTTCATACTCCCCGTAATAAAGGATACAAATATTAACACACACATCATATGTTTTGTACCCAAGTCCTAAACATTTGATGAATTTCTTCACTCCGTACCAATTTTCAGGCAATCTATGACGATCTGCAGGACTAATTAATCTGCGGGCCGCTTGTAATTGATTGTCAGCAGAGGCGTTTGTTGTGCCATGTCGAACCTTGTCGGCAATAAATGATGTTAACCACTACAATGGTGTTGTTTCCACATCTACGCGTATTGGCACCTCGGCTTCCCGTAGCATTTCAAAAAAGTCTCGTGCCTCACGGTTTGGCTCTTCTTCTATATTTTGATTATAGTGCGTGCCTTCAAACTGACCTCTGTATGCATCATTGACCATATCTACGTAACCACTTTCGACATTATCATTATGAGTAGATGACTCTCCTGCGTATGTGTAATTGCCAGAAAAGTTGTTCCTTTCTCCGTGTGCCTCCCATACATAATAATGAGGAACAAAACCGTACTTCAATAGGTGTTCCTGAATCACATCCCTCTTTTTGCTTATGCTAAAACCACACCGAGTGCACGGACACTTAACTCTTCGATGACCTTGAGAAAATGCAAATTCTAGGAATCTGTTGACGCCATCTACGAAATAAGGATTGATATACCCCTCATCAACGTTGCCTCGATCGTACATCCAACTCCGATCTTCGTTGTTATACATTTTTTATCTAATTAAAATCAAATTAACAATGCATCAGCACGAGAACTGACTATTTAATCACGAAAGTAAGGCTAATTAAAACTTATCATCAAATACTAACAATGTGAACAACTAATTACACACATGCATATAAATAGCATACTACTAATCAAATCACGCTTAGATCTCAGTTATTCTAAATATGATGAATAACAAGTATTAATATTACAAAAATCACTAAATTAAGCAACAACATCAACAATATATATATAAAATTAATATTAATAATTATTTATACTAATAAAATTAGAAAATCACTAAATTAAGCAACAACATCAACAAGAAAAATATATTTAACAAGATGAACTCTCATTACACACATATACAACATATTACTAATTAAACGACTTTTAGATCTCAGTTAACATCAACAAGAAAAATATATTTAACAAGATGAACTCTAATATTACACACATATATATACAACATATTACTAATTAAACGACTTTTAGATCTCAGTTAAGCTAAATTAAATATGAAGAGATTAAAAATAATCAACAAAAGATACAAAAAAAATTAAATTAAGCAACGAATTACGATAATACTGAAATAGATACCTCTCGTGGAGTGAGCTTTGCTGAGAATTACGTACGCTTTGCAAAAAAATCACAGGGAAGAAATGAAATTTTGCTGAAAAATAGAGAAGAGAGGGGAAAGAAATGCAGTAGAATTTGGGGAAGAAACGCAGGTTTTGGATCATGAAATGTGTGGAGGAGAGGATATAAAGCTGATAAATCTATTGCAAGGTCCAAATCCCTTGCTGCTGCTGTAAAAACAGCTTTTCTGACACAGTTGCAAGGAAAAAAGGCCCTTGCAGTAGCCTTTCAGCTTCAGCAACCTCCTCTTCCCTTGCAGGTTTTGTTTTACTTATTTTTTAATATAATAAAGCTGCATTCTTCATTCTTTATATATATATGCAAAAATCAAGTCAGGAGTTATGTATTTAAATAACATCTATTCATGATAAAAATTAAAATTACGTTTAAGTAATTCAGTTTTTATGTAATATTTGTTCAATTAAGTTAGATTAATTTGACAAAGTTAAGATTAGTTATATTTAGTTGATTCTTATATATATATATATAATTAATTAGGAGTTGTCCATTCAACAATTTCAATTAATTTATACAAAAATAAGATTAGTTTTATTTAATTAGTTCAATTATAATGTAATGTTGAGTTATCAATTCTATTCTTAATTAATTCAACGAAAATAAAGAGTAGTTTTCCTTGTACGTGGTTCAATTCTTATGTAATTAAGATTTTATTCATTCAAATGAAATCTATTCATGATAATAACAATCTAGATTAAATCTAAGTAATTTAGTTCTTGTGTAATAATATTTGTTCAATTAATTAAGTTAAACTAATTTGACAAAAGTCAAGATAGTTATATTTAGTTGATTCTTATATATGTAATTCATTAGGAGTTGTCCATTCAAACAAGTTCAATTAACTTATTAAAAATTAAGATTAGGTTTACTTAATTAGTTCAATTCTAATGTAATGTTGAGTTATTAATTCTATTCTTGATTAATTTAACAAAAATAAAGAGTAGTTTTCCTTGTACGTAGATTAATTCTTATGTAATTAGGAGTTGTGCATTCAAATAACATCTATTCATAACAAAAATCAAGATTAAATCTAAGTAATTTAGTTCTTATGTAATATTCGTTAAATTAAGTTAAACTGATTTGACAAAAGTCAAGATTAGTTATATTTGGTTGATTCTTATATGTGTAATTAATTAAGAGTTGTCCATTCAAACAAGTTCAATTAATTTATTAAAATTTAAGATTAGTTTTGTTTAATTAGTTCAATTCTAAGGTAATTATGTTGAGTTATAAAATATATTCTAAATTAATTCAACAAAAATAAAGAGTAGTTTTCCTTGTACGTAGTTCAATTCTTATGTAATTAGAAGTTATGCATTCAAATAACATCTATTCATAATAAAAATCAAGATTGAATCTAAGTAATTTAGTTCTTAATTATATGTAATATTTGTTTAAGTTAAACCAATTTGACAAAAGTCAAGATTAGTTATATTTAGTTGATTCTTATATGTGTAATTAATTAGGAGTTGTCCATTCAAACAAGTTCAATTAATTTATTAAAATTTAAGATTATTTTTGTTTAATTAGTTCAATTCTAATGTAATTATATGTTGAGTTATAAATTCCATTCTTAATTAATTCAACAAAAATAAAGAGTTGTATTCCTTGTACGTAGTTCAATTCTTATGTAATTAGGTGTTATGCATTCAAATAACACTATTCATAATAAAATCAATATTATTAAATCTAAGTAATTTAGTTCTTATGTAATATTTGTTCAATTGAGTTAAACTAATTTGACAAAAGTCAATATTAGTTATATTTAGTTGATGCTTATATATTTGTAATTAATTAGGAGTTGTCCATTCAAACAAGTTAAATTAATTTATTAAAATTTAATTAAGATTAGTTTTGTTTAATTAGTTCAATTCTAATGTAATGTTGAGTTATCAATTATATTCTTAATTAATACAACAAAAATAAACAGTAAGTTTTCCTGTACGTAGTTGATCAATTCTTATGTAGTTAAATATTATTCATTCATATAATTTCAGTTTAGTCGTTATGTTTAGTTTGATTATTATGTAATGAGAAGTTATTGATTCTAATAACTTTAATTAATTTTACAATACAAGATTAATTCTAATTAGTTCTGTTCTCATATGTTATTAGGATCTTATTCATTCAAATAAGTTCACATATATATAGCTATAAATATCAAAATTAGTTCTATTTTCTTATGTAATTAATAATTATTCAATCAAATAAGTTTTATTAATTAATTAATTTAACCAAGATCAAGATTAGTTCTATATATTTAGTTCATGTCTCATGTAATTATGATTTACAAGTCATAATTATATATGGATTTAATTAAATGAGTGAAGGAGTGAATATATATAAAACATTTTTCTAATAAAGCTATTGCAAGGTCCAAATCCCTTGCTATTGCTGCTTTTCTGACACAGTAGCAAGGGAACCCAATTTCCCTTGCAACAACTTTCTGACAATAGCCTATTGCAAGGTATTTGGACCTTGCTAAAAAATTTCAGAATGAAATTTTTGGCGGAAATTTCAAATTTCCCAAAACATTTCCTTCCCTTCCACTACTACTATAAATACCACACTATATCACTCATCCATCCCACTACATTCTCCCTCTCATATTATTATCATCTTCTTCTCCCCTTCTCTCCTTCACTTTATTTTTTTCCTTAATTTCTTTTGCATCATGATCAACTTATATATATATGTATATATATATAGTATAAGCATATATATATATGCATACATGCATCTTATACTATATATATATATACATATATATTGTATAATTATAATTAGTGAGATTATTTTATAATTATACGTTGTAAAGTTTGGTGTGTGTATGTATATATATCATTATAATTTTTAAAATGTTATCTAACATTTTTTAATACTATATATATATATATGTGCGTGTGTTTGTGTGTGTGTGTGTATCTTATAATTTAGTTATTAGTATTATATTTTTTAACACATACTATACATATATAATATTGAGGTTTCAATTAATGTATAATGTGAGTGTGTGTGTGTATATATATATATATGTATATATATATTAAAAAACATTTTATTACAATATGTGTTGGTTTTTACCGCCACTTTTTTTTATAAAAAAATATTTATCTACAGCAACGTCCGTGGACGTTGCTGCCAAATTTGAAAAAAAAAAAGAGTGTCAGGACACTATAGCAACGTCCGTAGACGTTGCTGTGTTTCATCGAAAAAAAATAATGAACAAAAATGAAATGTAAAAAAAAAAACGTGCGTAAATCAATTGCAACGTCAAAAGACGTTGCAATTGACTTTTGTGTCAGAATACATAGCAACGTCCACGGACGTTGCTGTTAATTGTGTGTGTCAGAAAACTCCAGCAAGGGAAATGGACCTTGCTACAGGTTTGTGTCAGAAAAGCAATAGCAAGGTCCATTTCCCTTGCAACATGCAAAATACCTGCACCAACGCCACCTATGGCAAGGGATGCTACCAACGTCTTTTTCCTTTGCTGTAGATCAATAGCAAGGGAATTTGAACCTATTGCAAGGTTTTTGGACCTTGCTATAGCCCACAATTCTTGTAGTGGCCGTCATAATTTTGTCAAACGTTGGCAAATTCCGTTCAAATTTTAATGTTGAACTACATTGTGAGAAATATGTAAGTGTTAAAGCAGTGTTTTAAAAGGCGTTAATTGTAAGGCGTGACATTTATTAGACCTAAAGTCGGGGTAAGCCGCCAGGCATGGGACGTAAGTCTCACAAACTTAGATATGCTAAAAATATATACTTATGATTAAAAAAAATAGAGATTAATCAAAATAATGTTCTTGAAATAAATAAATAAAAATATTGTGTCGATATATATATATATATATATATATATATATATATATATATATATATATATATATATATATATATATATATATATATATATAAATGAACAAAATCAACTTTATTTGTTGTCTTGGCATAATTCACATTGGGCACAAAAGGTATGGTTTTTGCCTCCGGACGTAAGGCGCCCTAAATCACAAGAAGTAAATCCTGTCATGGTTAAGCTTCAAAAGGACTGTCTCGAGATGTTTTAGGGTCAAAAAAGTCATAAGTGAACCTCAAAATGGGGCGAATTTTCTAAAACATTGGTGGCAAGAGAGGTTTTCTTTTTTTTTTTTTTAAGCTTTTTTATTAGTGTAGATGTCTATTTAACTAGATCATACCTCGGAAATATTTTATTGTAATTATTACCATCTAGCTTAAATATATATTATTCGTTGTATCATTTTTTTCAAGTTCGACTGTTTACAGTACGAAGGTAACTTATTGAAATGTACTTATATATTTATATAAAAGCCGATTTTTTTTAGAATGGGGTAAGATTTGGGGAAAAAAAGAGTGCAATGAGGAAAAATGGGTGTTAAGTGGAGCACATGAAATCTTTTGTAGCATGGTGATGTGGAAATCTCACGTATATGTCTGTCAAGTGTGATAGTTGTGAATTTGAGTTTTATATGTTCATTTTCCTACGTACTCACATAATTGTATACATTAAGATGTTAATTCAGTCACAAATCTAACGGTAATATAGTTACATTAAAAAATTGATCTATATAAAGAGGTAATATATAGACAGATAGATCGATATCAATATATATAATGATAGAATTATCATCGTAATAGAATCTTTTCATGAATTGACTCTCGACTAGCTTTTTATTTTCTTTCCACCGCTAACTGATTTTCCCTTCATATCTATGAATGCGCTCGTGATGAAAATTTAATTGCAATTTGGTAGTATGCCTTTTTATTTCACCTTTTTGACCAAGTGAGAAATTAAAATCAAGGTCTAAGAATTAGTAGATCCAATTTAACTAAAATATTTTCCCTTCAGAAAGCTTCTACACAGAGGAATTATTTCATGTAATCACTTTACGATGAAGTACATAGAGTATACAAGTTAGTTATTGGCAAAGATACATATTATGATGTGGTAATAAAGAAATTAATATCTATAACTTAGAAAAGTTTTGTAATTTACGCCTTTAATTGCACCATATAATCCATGCACCGATAGCATAAAATATTTTTTACCATGAAAGGGCCAATGTCAATATCTCCTAATATTTGAGATAGGGAGAGATTAGAACATCATAGAAAATATCGACATCCTTGTGAGTAAATGAAGAATAAAACGCATGGAATTACCATTACCCAACACCATAGCAGTTGGGAAGCCTGTCACTTAGAATTTCAACCCGGGGCTGATTGGTAACTTGAGATGGTCTCAGATTACAACATTCTAGCAAACATATAGTTGTAAGTTGTAACCTAAGACCCTCTCAAGTTAACGATCAGAAGGATTAATTAAACATGAAGACCGCTGCAAAAACCATTTCTACATGTTGGACAGAAAGAATACAAAATAAATAATACTACTGCAGTTAGAAAAACATCGACTGTGTGCCTTCTCTAATGAACATATCCAGGGTTATTTATAGCAGTTGTTTGGGTGGTAGCTTCTAAGAAACAATAGGTCATTCTTAAGCTTTATCCACTCAAAAGGCAATCAAGTGGACAAGTTGTTCTGCTTCTAACCAATCACGACAGGCATCGTTCCCCATGCAATGCATATATCTTTATCGGGTTGTACCCGGGTAGGTTAATGTGGATAATCTCAAAGAATTCTTTGGTTCTCCTATGTGATCTAGTCATAAAAGGTGAACTGCGGTTTTACTTTTGTACCCCCTACCCCAAATTATATGATGGCACAGTTGCAAGTTGCAATTCCAGAATCCAGAATCCAAAATCGTGTAGTAAGTCCCAACTACCGTTCCCGATTTTAAAGTATATATATATATATATATATATATATATATATATATATATATATATATATATACCTCCTAACTATACCCATCATTACATTTATCAATCTCAACCACATATATAGACACTACATATGTTGTAAATTTATAATTTTTACACAATTGAACTTAAAACAACAAAGTTCTCTCATCCACGCGTGATTCTAAGCTAAAACAAGTTTGTAACCTTTTTCTTGAGTACATAAATAAACAAACTACCATAGACATATCGGAAATAAGAATATTTCTTCCATCGAATAATTATTTCGTATATATATTACACATGTTCTTAGCATAATAAGACAATAAAAATGAAGAACTTTTAACTTATAAGGCATTACATTCTCCACCATAGCATCTCAGCCATGTATTATCATATTACAGTTTAAATGAAAAAACATTAACCGTCATTCATAGAGATACATAAAATAAGAACTAATGACGTTTAACCCCCTTGTGTTTTAAATAGGCATTTTACTGAACTAAAAAAAGAAACGGCAGACCACATTCAAGTGTTATAATGATTAATAGTCAAATTACCAATGATGGGTGAGGACAAAAAGAAAAGAAAGCAAATGACCCCATCTGATTTAAAGAAAATGGACAAAAAAAAAAAAAAAAAAAACATTAAACCTCCTATACTATACTCTCTGTTGCACTTTTTTCCCTATTTATTTTCGACTTGCCCTCTATATATACTATGGATAAATAAGACTTTTTGCCCTTAATCGGATTTTCAGCGAATTTTTGTCGAAATTTGAAACGTAAATATGGGGTCATCATAATTTAACCTCAGGTTCAATAATATGCGCCGTCATTTTCTTTAAACTTTTTGTACATTTTCTTAATTTTCAAACCCTAGTTTTAATTATCAAAATTTATTGTTTTAAAATTAAGAAAATATAACAAAAATTGAAGTGAAGAGGGCATTTTATTGGATTTAAGGTCAAATCGTGATAAACCCTCATATTCACGTTTCAAATTCCAACAAAAATTGGCTAAAAATTTGATCGGGGACAATTTTTTCTTTCAATTCAATGGAGGAGGGGGTGGGGGGCAAAGTGCTTATTTATTCATAATACAAGGGGCAAGCCGCAAAAAATAAAAGGATATGAGACAAAGTGCAACAGAGGGTATACTTTTATCACTAAAGCAAACAGCAGACCCCCTTGCCTGCAGTGCTTGCGTATAAAATATGGTGTATTACCCCTAAAATGCCCGAGGGTAATTTATCTTATTATCTTTCACAGTGGAGTAAATTGTCATTTTATAACAATATACATGGTACAATTTACTTATTTATCACTTAGGAAGGGGTAAATTATCAATTTATCGATGTTATGCTAAAATCTCCATAACCTAGTTACTCTTTTCAAGTGCCCGAAAAGGTTACCATTTATCCATATTCCATGATGCTCCCTCGATATGAATTGTTGATTATTTTGTAACGTAGTACTTGCATTAAAATTTAGGCATCCAATGTCTCCTCCTCCTGTTTTATGTAAATGCTCGAAGAATCAAAATGTACGGCCGAAAGATTTTAAGTTTTGGTCTCTAGCTACTTCTCCGAAGTATCTTTTACTATTTTATTTTGTTTTTAGGACATAGCTAATTTAGGGAGAGTCAAGAAAACTGAGCAACAACGATGGATTTAACGACGACAATTTAGACTTCACTGAGAGAATTTTTTATTTCCGTTGGTGAAAGTCTAAATTTCGTTGGAAATGGGCGTCGCTGTTGCTCGGTTTTTTTGTAGTCTATGCTATCTGGCGTTTAGTGCCTAGTGGGTTGTGACATGTGGAAATTGGGCCCCCATTTTAAACTCTCTCTCCAATAACATTCATCCATTAACAAGAGGACAAGTTAATTTTTACTTCCTCTCTTCCCCAACAGAATCGTCCTTTTGTTCTTCCTATTGGGTTATTGTTAATATCTTAACCATGGTCAAGAAATTCCTAAAAAAAAAAAAAATCTCTAGAAAAAGCAAAACCGAAGGAGCGGGTCTCTGTCTCCAGCAAATACAAAAACTTCACTAAAATAATGAAGAAATAGCAGCTACACACACTTCACCATTGCAGTAAAAGTACTATACGTTGGTGAAACTCTTGCTTCTGCATCTCATTCCTATTAAAAGCCGCAAACGAAGATAAAATCCACCATCACCAACTTAGAAGAGGTTTCTCACACTTTTTAGTTATCTTTTTTAACACTAGAAAAGCTTACACACGCGCGGACCGCGTGCAAAAATTTGTTGCAGTGTTAAATTAATTTGAATGTAATGAAAATAATTTATGGGAGAAGAATAGTTATATTTATAAATATTTATCCAAATAAGTGGTTAGAAATTGAGATATTTTAGGGGATATAAATTTCTAATTTTTTTACGTGGAAGTTTGGTGAAGAGAGAGAAAATGGATATCCCTTAAAAACCGATTTTATCCTCTTGATCAATTTGTTGATGAATGAAAATAGGGGTAATTTAAGAAAAGTATTAATTTGGTACAACAACTGTCAAAATATGTGAGGATGGAGGGTTTGCTTTTAATATAGTAATAGATAAACCGATAAACTATATACTGCTATTTTAAGTTTATTCTTTTAGTAATTAATGTAAATGGTTGGTTGTGTTTTCTCTTTTGACATTCACAGTGTGATGGACGGGGGCGTATCTATGATATTTTGTTTGGGTGGGTGGGGTGGGTGTGGGGGGGGGGGGGGGGGGGCTAGCTTGATGATATATTTCTTCTTTTTTTTGCAATATTGAAAGTTGATTTTTAAGCAAATTTTGTACAGAAAGATGTTTTGTGAAGTTAAAATACATAACACCAACATAAGTAATAAAAATTTAATTTAGTAAACCAAGTAATATTTAATATAGTTTGATATAAAAGTGATCATACAATAAAAATACACATTAAACAATGGTACAAAGTTAAATATGTTACACCTTAAATTTATAAAATTCACTAAACAACACAAAAAATTTGAAGGGGTGGATTTTATATAAACCATAACTTTTGAACTACTATTTGAGGACCTCTTGCACATTATTATAATAACTAAAAATAATTATTTCAAATGTACTTGTATTTAAATGTTTCTTTAATATATAGGAGCAAGTGAAGCATTAAATTTTTAAAGATAAAATGTTTTGATGATAGATTTTGAAGCTAATGAGAATCTCGGTAGATTAGGATATTAGGATTTTGTGGGAATTTTTATATGGAAATAAGTTTGTAAATTTTAATATATACTTAATATATATAATAAAAGATTTGGTCGGTTCCAATATATATACTTAATATGTAGTAAAATATTTGGTAGGAAGTCTTGGGGGCTACAGCCCCCGAGCCTATATGTACATCCGCCCCTGGTGATGGATGAAATTTAAAGGATCAGGTAGATTCTTTAAAACGTGATAAAGAACAAATGTGATAATGACCAAAACTAATAATCTTCATGTTTAATATTATATTAAATTTTGTTTTGTACAAGATTTTTAGTTCAAATTAATTCAAATGGAACGGAAGTCAAATAATATTGTTATGCAAATCCATACAAAGGATGTAGTTTAACTTGATTAATTATATCAGCAAGCTAAACCAAACATGAGCAGATTCGGGAAATAGATATAAAACCTGATTTTCTTTTTATTTGATTTGAATATATATATTTGTTATTTGTTGGGAAAATATCGATTATCATGTTATTGGTATATCGATTTGTGGAAAGGTAGATTTATGCTAGTTACGTATGATTGGAGTTTTTACTAAACGTACAATTCATATCTTCATAATAATTTACAGATGCTTTGATATCAGTGGGAAGAGAAAAAAATTTGTTTAAGATTTTATTGAGTGAGAGTGACATATTGGGAAGGCGTTGAAATTCGAACTTTGACGAAATAGACGCTTAAATTTTTAGGAGAAACAAAGGAAAGAGAGTTTTAAATCTAGGAGAGAGGAAAGTAAAAATTAATTGGACACTTGTCCACTTGGTAATGGATGAATTTTACTAGAGTGAGAGTTTCAATGGGGGACCCACTTTTCATATGTCACCATAACCACTCACTAGACACTAAACGCTGGATAGCATAGACTCACCCGCAGTTTAGCTCAGTGCTCAAATAAAAGTTTATGAATTCTCTTACATTACATATTTACAATTCACACCAATAACCTTATATTACCTCAAAATTCAAACCATCACACGAAACATTTCAAAAACAATGTTTATCATCATAAAACTAGCCAAGGGCATCCATGTCACGTCAATATTCAAGTCAGAAAAGAATCTGATCAAATTATAGGTGGCATCTTAGCTAACATCAATGTTAGCATCCACCCCTCTCGCATTGATGTGGGTCCCACACAGGTGGGATTCACATCATTGTGAGAGGGGTGGATGCTAACATCAATGTTAGCTAAGACATTGACCAAATTATATACCTAACTCACAACTTTGGAATGTGTGGAATCGTTAAAGTATCGAGCTTACATTAAAAGCTTCCTTTAGTTTTCGCAGAACAAAGCAACCGAAAGTCAAAATTATTACACTCACCAAAGTCTAATTTTGAAACAACGTGTTATATTAGACGACTTTAGCAACTATGCATATGGGAATAATTATAATTCGAAAATCTCATGTTATATATTTGGTGATTTTGGCAAAAGTCGTGAAGAATAAGTATAATAACTAACGAATCTCTATAGAAAATTTTATAATTAAAAGACATGAGAAGGTTTTTGCACTATCTAAGACTATTCATCTATCCCGATTTAAACATCTAGTTCCATGATATGCTAAAGTAACCAATATCGTCAGTAAGTAGCTCTGGAAGCCCCAACCGACGAGGCATGTACAATTCATCTTCTATTATTGCACGGTACCGACGTTTCTCTGTGAATTTGTCAAGAATAAAATAAAAATAAAATATTGATTGTTTGTAACTACTGAACTTTCTTGTGGGACTAGTGCTCAGAGGTTCCGGTCCACATTCACAAAGCAATAAAACATAATGGGCTAGAAGAATCAGAATAGTACTTTGAGACCTGGCTATGATTGGTTAATTTTGTAATAGAATCTTGTGAAATTTAGTAACTCTTTAGGCACCAAATTTAGTTAGGTTGAAAGCGAATCTTGTAAAAGATTCTGGGCTGGTCCAATGCTACACATAAAGAATAATAAGCAGCGCATTTCGTGTGTCATTAAGTTCTGTTTTCCCGTATAACTTGAAACACGCTCCTGTAAATTTCAATGAATAATAATCGATCTCAGTTCCTCCTTTGGATGTAGGCTAAGATCACATTGATCTTAAGTGAACTAATTTAACTCAGTGTGTGTTCATCTCTTTTTATTTTCTTTGCACTTCACTAATCTTAATTCGTTTTATTTGAGGATCAATCCGACGGGTTCAGTTTAAAGTCTCATTGCACTCTGTTAGATTGAATCAAAGTTTACACACGGATAATTGTTGAGGGACTGCAGTTAACAAAAATGCCCTGAAACATAGCTATATGTCAAGCACAGATTATTTAACACAGTGAATTCGACAACTGACAAGTATAGCCTGAGGAATAAAATCGTTTCTGTGGAACAAGACAATCGGCAAGTTTTTCAAATCATTTGAGAAAAACAAATCTCTGAAGTTCTACCAAAACACAAAAAGGAAAGAAAGTAAGAAGGGTAAACTAAAATTTATTGGCCAAAAGTAGGATCGCGGAGATGCAATGCATGTAATAGACCATCTTAAATGTAGCCAAGGAAACAAGAACAAGAACATTTTTATGCATCAAGGAATGAATCTACACAACCCATCAAATGGTGTAGATTCAGTTTGAAAAATACGCATCCCAGAACCAAATTATAATGCTGCCTGAGATAATAACTTAAGGTGGAGATGAGAACCCACTGCGAGAAGCCTCCTCTAGAGTAACTCAGAAATTTTTTTTGAGTGGAGCCTATTCCAATTTTGAAAGATAAAGAGTTCAATAGTTCATGTAACTAACAGAAAAACTATGAGTGGAGTGTTGGCAATATGTGTTTAAATCAAGGCATACAACATATGATTCTTTTAGGCCTCAATGCCAATAAAATTTCCAACATGGAGCCTACTCACTCATGTGTTCGCTGCTAACTCTAGCTCCCTTCTAATATGCACATTTAGCACCAGGGAGAAATAGTTCAAATTTATCTCTCAAGATATGATCACAATAATATTGACAACTATCATAGGAAACAACTTCCCCTCCCGAGGGAAAGAGAGAAAAGACAACACACCGCGGGCTCCTCGCATCAGTTCTCGCATGACCTTCTCCAGTCAGGCACCTTGTATCAAAGGACCTCTGCCCGTCTGGTGCCGTGTATTGGTCCTTGGAAGACTGCCTAAGGACCTCAGGTCATCCGACTCATCGTATCTGTCATAGGACCCAAACTCTCAAACTCCTGCAATCAGTACTTGAATAACCTCCACTCCTCAAACACCATGTATTAGCAGTCCTCCGTCGAAGGACTTTTCATGAATTCACTGTAAGCTATCGTATATACATATCCCTACCAAAACATATCCATCATCGTCATCATAACATTTTCAGGCTCTGCAAACGTATCCACCATCCCACAAAATTAGTTGACCCAAATTTCTTCAGCAGTTGGCAGTTTACTTGAGCAGCCTACATCCCTAGATCCCTAGGATAAACACATTGGAAGTTGGAAATACTACACCCTATTCTCCGAGCATGCACAATGAAGGATGACCAAATTCTCTTCACTTAATTCCTAAGTCGCGTTCAAGGGAATTAGACTTATCGAGAGGTGTTTGAGCATTCCCTTGTCGAAAAGTACCCCTAACTTTGTAAAATTCTACCATCAAATATCCTAGTGGTACTAGAAAGTTAGCTCATCACCCGCATCTCTACCTCCTATGCTTATAAATCCTAAATCCCATACTTCTCCCAAAAGTGGTGCTAAGTAGTAGCACCGAATAAAAACATCTTCAGACATAGAATGGTGCAACAGGGACATAGATAGAGCTTTTGCCCAAAGAAAGTATAAATATCTTCAGACAACTATCATATCTCGATTAAAAGATCACGATTGACAGTCAACAGCCTTTAACGAAACCGATTCGCGATCATCAGGAAAACGTGAATATCCTCGAACGACTTACGAAACTCAAATTAAAAAATCACTATTGGAAGTCAACAAGCCTCTAATGAAAATCGATTCATCGATCATAAATTCAAACCGAACGGTTAGAGCACAAATTGAACCTTAATTCCACAACATTGAAATCTAATATCACAATCAGCATAATAATTAAATTTTTGAGCCATAAAGAACATAAAAAGTGCAGCTGCTCAGTTAATGCCATAGCTAGACAAAAAAGAGAAATTGAACGAAGATAAACGCATCATTAACGTTTCTTAAGGATCATCGTACCAATTGCAAAATATACAAAGAACAAAGAACAAACAAAAATCCTTACAAAACAGAGCAAAGATCCCTCAATTATCGATCGATCATCAACAACAAAAACAGAGCATACACACATTAAGAGAGGACTAAAATCGGATCAATCGAAATGATCAGACCGACTTGACGGGAGCGGAAGAATCGGCTGATGACGACTCATTATTGTTGGTGGTGGTGGGATTAAGAGGTGCGTGAATGTCGACCGTTGGATCATCGGGATCGTAATCAGGGTTGAGATTGCGATCGATTGCTTCGCGGCCCTTTTCGAGACAGGGTTTACACGCCGTCTCAATAGTCAACCATCCCAACGCCACCGCTGCTATCGCTATCAACGCCGTCGTCACTGCGCCCATTCTCTCTCTCTCTCTCTTTCTCTATTGAGGTTTTCAGTTTTCAACCGTCCTGCGTTTTGTTTCTGAAATCGCGGTTTACTATTAGACTTTAGAGGTGGTGAATTAACCACTAAATTTTATAGGATTTTTTGGAGGAAAAATAAAATATTCCTTGAGTGTGCTTAAGATAAAACCTTTTTCTACTTAGAATAAAGACTAAAGGATTTGACAATTTACCTCCCTATGTTATGCTAATTTGGCAAATTACCTCCTTCTAAAAAATAAATAGGCAAATTAGCCCCCTGTGATTTCAAGAATTGGCAAATTACCTCCTTATATAGGAAGGTGTAGCCCACTTGCTCAATTTTGAGAGTGGAAATGATTTTTTAGGCTAAGAAAGACAATTATACTCTTTATTTCTAAAAAAATATGTTAATTTTTGTTTAATACTTTGACTTTGTTAAAAAAATGCAAAATTTAAAAATAACTTATGATTTCGTAATATATATGGTTTATAATATTTTCATACTTTTACTTATAATCTTTTAAGAAAAGGTTATAATCAAATTCGACATTACAGAAAAGAAAATATTAGAAATAACAAGGGTATTTTGGTCATTAAGTATAAGAAATACACTAAAAGAATTACAGGGAGGTGGTGTGCCAATTTTCAAAATCACAGGGACGTAATTTGCCTATCTATTTTTCACAGGGAGGTAAGTTGCCAATTTCACATAACATAGGGAGGTAAATTGCCAAAAACCCTAAAGACTAAGGTGATGTTTGCATTTTTTTTTTAAAAAAAAAAAGTTAAAAATCAGCTTTTGGTTTAAATTAAGTAGTTTGGGTGTTTACAAATGTAGCTTTTATAGTCAGAAAAAAAAAAAAAAAAATTGAGCCAAAAACACTCACAATCTTGTGGGTGATGGGGTCTTCTTCATTTTATTGGTTTCAGGCTAAATTGAGAAATACCCTTCTAACACCAATGTATTAGGGGGGAGGTATGTAACTTCTTAAAATAACATGGGCCTAATTTGCATATTTTTATCAAATGGGGTAATGTGTCATATATCACATGTTTAATATAGGGTAATTTGACTATTTATTTCTCACAGAATAATATTGTACATATTCCACACAATAGAGGGAGTAGATTGCTACAAGCTCTTAAAAATCAGGAAAAGAAAATAGGAGTGGTTAAGAAACTAAAAATCTTCTTCTTTTTTGTATCATCTTACACTTATTCTTCTTTCGCCAGCCAACTCTTATTAAACCCACCAGCAAGGCAAACATTACCATCCGATATCAACCAAGAGGTGGCGAGGTTTTCGAGGTGGAGGCGCCTATTTCAGTGCAAATTGCGCTTTTGCAAAGGGTTTGGCACCAAATGTATGTGTTGGGGGAGATAAGTGGCGCTTTGCTTTAGGATTCATAAATGGAAGAAACTAGTGGCATAAATCATGCTTAACTCTTCAAGGAATGGTGGGGGCAAACCATAATTGGGCAAAGCCATCTATTAGTGTATATGTTTGATTGTGGTGGGAGAGAACTACCACTATGGAATTTTATAGCTGGTGAGGAGGCCATGGAAGGACCTATAGGGTTGGTGAGCTTATTGGGGTTCTGAATAGTTTAGTGAGTATAATAATTATCCACTAACAAATTAATTAAAGTAAGCTGCCTATTTAATAGTCTTGGATATTACTCTCTAAGAAAACACTTAAATTTGGAATATAGATAATTTTTGAAACATTTAAATACATTGACAACTATGAATATAACTCTCTAAGAGAACACCTAGATCTTATGAAACCATGACTATAAAATACCTAGAATATACATAATATTTTTTGTAGTTTTTACTCGTAGATTAAACATTTTGTTGATTATACATATTTGTTGATCGTCACTCTCAGTGTGAAAAAGTTCCGTCGTTCCACAAGCTGGCAAATCAGTACTTATTGATGTTGTTCTGCAGGCTACAGCTTCATACCAAATGGCAACTTTCTGTTGCCTGCAAGTATCACTTCTAAGTTGGATAGTATCATGATGAGATTTTGGTGGGAAAAAAATCAAAACCATAACATTTTCCTTTAAAGTGTTGGGATGCTATATGTCTTCCCAAGAATGAATGAGGATTGGGTCTCAGGAAGATGAAAGCCCACGATAGAGCTTTAGTGTCTAAAATTACTTGGAATGTTGCTATCAAAGACAAGAAGCTGTGGATCAATCTTTTCAGAGATAAATATGTCAAGGACAAGGACTTTCTGGCTGTGGATACTCCATCGTCAAACCTCTCTTGGATAGCCAGAGACATATTCAAATGTAGAGCTGAAGTGTCAAAAGGTGCCAGATACAAGATTACAATTGATTCAGACATTGATACTTGGAAGGACCCTTGAATCCTTTCTGTGGACAGTAGCAGACCTCAACCTCTTGATCAGTATACTGATTTGAATCTCACATGTCCAAAAGTCGGGGATTTGATTAATGTTGAAGATGGTTCTTGGAACCTGCCACTGCTCCAACTTTTATTCTTGCCAGATATAGTAAAGGAGATTCTCAAAACTCATATTACTAGATCCCAAGAACCTGTTGATCTGTTTTGGTTCCCTAGCCAATCAGGGAAGTTTATGGTTAAGAGTGCTTACAATGTTATCATCCACAACCGCAGGAATGTCTCACCTCCTCCAATCTGGAGTGCAATTTGGAAATCAAAGACGCATAATCGGCACAAGCTCCTTTGGTGGAAATGCATTGCAAATGCCATCCCTACTAGAGCTAAACTTAACTCGATTTTCAAAATTGCTGACCTGACTTGCCCTATCTGTCAAAGTGACATTGAATCTGTGGATCATCTGTTCCTCAGTTGTCACTTAGCAGAAATCATCTGGTTCTCCTCCAAATGGTCAGTTAGGCTTTGTGAATTGATGAATTTGTCACTTACAGACTTTTTCCTTGCTCTTGCAAATGGATCTTTGCTTGGAAAGATGGAGAGTGAGGAAAAAATGGAGGTGATCATCTTCTCAGCAGTGGTAATGACAAGCATCTGGAGAGTTAGAAATGATATTACACATGGAAATAAGACAAATACTCTTCTGGAGATTATTAAAGATATTGAGAGCGAAAAAGAAAAATAAAACAGGATGTATGATTTTGAAACTAGATCTTGAGAAGGCTTATGACAAGATTAGTTGGAGGTATTTGGAGGACACTTTGGTTGCGTTTAATTTCCCAGAGAATGTGACGAAGTTGATTATGTTTTGCATCTGTAATGCTTCGACTCGTATTTTATGGAATGGAGAACAATTGGAAGAGTTTAAACATGGGTGTGGGCTTCGTCAGGGAGATCCGCTCTCACCATACCTCTTTGTTTTGTGCATTGAAAGATTATCTTATTTAATTCAAGAGGCTGTGGAAGGTAAGAATTGGGAACCGCTTGTTCCTTGTAGAGGGGGGCCGAGCTTGTCGCATTTATTCTTCGCGGACGATCTTATTCTGATGGGTAAAGCCACACTCAAAACAGCCCAGAAAATCAAATCGGTTCTGGATTTATTTTGTGCTTCATCGGGTCTCAAGTTGAATCCCGAAAAATCCAAAATTTATTTTTCACAGAATGGGGCTGAAAATTTGAAAATAAGATTGTGTGCAGTCTTGGGTTTCGCGGAAACTAGAAATCTGGGGAAATACTTGGGCGCTAGATTAGTGCATGGGCGGGTGAAAGAAGAGCATTTTAACGACGTCTTCGACAAACTTCTTGCTCGTTTCAATAGTTGGAAAGGCTTTACGCTCTCTCTTACAGGAAGATCAACGCTTATTCAATCGGTCTCCACGTCAATCCCAATTCATATTATGCAAGCAAGTTGGTTTCCTGAGAAAGTGTGCAATAGGATTGATAAATTAAATAGAGACTTTCTTTGGTTGAATAACCCGGAGATTCGTAAAATTCACCTAGTGGGGTGGGAGAAAGTCACGCGCAATAAAAAAGAGAATGGTTTGGGTTTGCGCATTGCAAGGTTCAATAACGAGGCCCTTTTGTCGAAGCTTAGTTGGAGGATTTTGCAAGGTGGTAATGGCGTCTGGTCCGAGTTAATTAAGGCTAAATATCTCAAGAACTCGCGCCTTAGTGAATATATTGTGCGGCCATATGATAGTCCAACTTGGAAGCGCATCGTCCGGTGCATGGCACTTATATCGCCTTTCATCCGATGGAAAATTGGCAACGGTAAGGGGATTTTGTTTTGGTTTGATAATTGGATGGGTGAAACACGTCTATGTGAGGTGATCACGAACATTGAATCGGCATAACATAGCCTCTGTTTGGCGGATTTATTAACAGACAAAGGCGAGTGGAACCTGGAGGTTTTGTCCACAACTATTCCGACAGAATGGAAAGAGAAAATTTTGGGAATTAAAATTCAGCTGAGCGAGGTGGAAGACACGAGAATTTGGAATGAAACGTCGAACGGGTTGTTCACGTGTCAAAGTGCTTATAAAGCGTTGCTTCGGACTTACTCGGAGAGTTCATAGGCGACTGGACTGGGTTTGGAGTATACCGTGCAACATGAAATTAAAGTATTTTGTTTGGCTCGTGGTCCAGAATCGGTTGGCGACAAATTAGTTGCGTAAAACCAGAAAGATGACCGAGGATTCAGCGTGTGGTAGATGTTCAGATAATGAAGAATCAATGACTCATATCCTCCGGGATTGTACAACGGCAAAAAAGATTGGTTAAAGTTTTTGACGCCAACGCAATGGACGAAATTTTCCTCCATAAGAGATAGTGACTGGTTGCATGTTAATTTGGTTAAACAGGAAGCTGTCTGTAGTATATTTCCCCTGACTCCATGGTCGCTTGTTTTTGCTGCGTGTATTTGGTGCTTATGAAAGGCGAGAAACTTTCGTGTTTTTAAGAGGCGCGATGAGGAAACAGAAGCAGTGGCGTTTAAGATCAAATCTCTTGTTCATGATCTTATGTCAGTTCACCTTAAGAAAAAGAAACCAAAAGTGGCAAGGTGGACTAAACCTAGAACGGGATGGATGAAGCTAAACGTTGATGGTCGTGTGGTGATTGATAAGAATAGTGGAGCTGCTGGTGGAGTTTTACGTGATGACAAAGGAAATTGGATCAAAGGGTTTGTGACAAAGATTGCTCAACCGAGTGTGCTTGAGGCAGAAGTTGAGGCAATAAGGATCGGACTTGCTATGGCATGGGAAATTAGGACTCACAAGATTGAGATTGAAACAGATTCACTAGAAGCATTTACGCTTATTACAGAAGGTTCATCCACGAACCATCCCCTTGTGAAGATCATTGAGGACTGCCGAATGCTGCTGAATAAGCCATGGACACAAGTTTTTCGTTGGATTCCTAGATCACAGAATAAAGTTGCTGATGCGATTGCTAAGTTATATTGTAACTCGGGAGGTGAAGTTAGCGTGTTTTCTTCACCCCCCTCGTCTATTGTCTCACTGCTTGATGCGGATGTAGCGTAAGGGCCTGATTTCATTGAAGTTATTTGCTTACCAAAAAAAAAAAAAAAAACAAAGGTCCATCTCAAGGCTCAGAATGAGAAGAGTAAAGGCTCCAGAAGTTTGATTAGCAATGGAAGATGGTATCCACCCGGCAAGAAATGGATCAAGATAAACACAGATGCAGCGTTCAACACTCACAAGTCTTCAGCTGCATCTGTATGGAGGAATTTTGAAGGTTCAATCATCTTTGCTCACACTTGTATGGTCCATTGCTATGATGCTGAAATGACAGAAGGGGTAGCTATCTTGAATGCTGCAAAGCTTGCTAACCAATTCAAAAAGAGGAGGACCATATTGGAATCAGATAACCTTAATGTAATCACATGCATTAATTGCAAGACCTTGCCAGACAATTGGAGCTCTAGCCAGGGACGGAGCCAGGATTATAGTTTAGGGGGACCGAGACATTAAATATTTTTATGACACACATTTTTTAATTTTTAAAAAGTAAATGAAAACATCATGACTTATGAACCAAATAATTTTACTATATTAAAATTTCGTAGGGACTTGGAGTAAAACATTTACAATTAAAATTTTTAAAATGGGTTAAAATAAATCTACATAACTGTATATATATATATATATATATATATATATATATATATATATATATATATATATATATATATATATATATATATATAAAAGAAATATGGCATAGAAAGTATAGATATTGTGCACATCCCCAAGAGTTTCTATAATTTATGTTCACTTAGAAATTTGTAGTGCCACATGATTTAAGAGGTCATTAAGTTATATTTTATATATCAAGTTTTGAGATTTTTTTAAAATATGTATTAAGTAATGTAATTTTTAAGAAATTATCTTTAGCTTGAATTTATGACTTTCTCTCGACAAATTTATTTTTCAAAATTGCACCTTTAATAGTAAAAAGAAATGAGCAAAAAGTACACCTTTGGTTGTAAAAGAAATGAACAAAAACTTGAATCGTCCCATAAAAATCAAATATATACTCAAAGTTATGCCAGATGATCATCTTTCTACTGCATTTACTACCTAAAAAGAGTAAGAAAAACTGAGATAAAATTTACAATATAGTATGATGAATTATGAAAAAAATGATATAGAATTGAAAATTTGAATAAGTCAAAAAATAGAACAAAAGATTTTGAGTAATAAACTTTGTTTCAAATTATATAAATATATATATGAGTGACAGTACATATTATATGTTGTATTTTATATGGGTTTATATATATATATATATATATATGTATATATAATAAATGTGTATATACATTTACTATTACACATAGAACTTAAAGGCAAAAGAAGATTTTGCACGGCCCCAAAGGTTTCATTTCTCAAAACTTCAATTAAAATATAAAATATTATATTACACCTCATCATCTCCTTCCCCCAAATTTACTTTAAAACCTCCATAGCTGCTCCAACTTCAGACCTGTGAGTATATTGATACGATACATACACACATATATAAGGGTGGGGCTGGGGCTGAGGGGGCAACCGCCCCATATGCCCCCCGGCTCCGCCTCTGGCTCTAGCCCAGCTGTGCTTGAGATTAGGAAGATTAGGGAAGGCTGGCCTCTTCGGAGTTTTAATTTTGTGCCAAGACCTTGTAATTACGCGGCACATTTCTTGGCAGCCTGGGCTGTTCAAACAGAGTTTTCTGGGATAGTCCCTTTGGATTTAATTCCCAACTCTGTATTTTGTGATGGCGGCTACCCGATTGTAGCTCCGCTTTTTTGAGTAATGGAACTAGTTTAACAAAAAAAAAAAAAAAAAAAAAAAAAAGACAGATTGAACTGGAATATGTCCAAGAAAAGAAAAATGTTTTAGTGGCACATTTGCCAAACTTTGAACCCTCAAGGAAGGTGGATGAAAGAATACCCAAAAAATCGATTGTCAGCAAAATATCTTGCATATATAACAATTCTAAATTTCTCATTAGCTTCTTTGAAGATTTTTATATTTGAAATCGAGAACATAATTAGAAACTCATATTCATAGCTTCTTTTCACATTTTTAACAAATGAAAAAAGTCAAAGAAGTTTAATAAATTAATTCTCTACGCAAACCTCTCATTTATCGATCTCGATGGAAGATTAGAATCTACACATTACTTGTTTTAGATAAACCAACATTTCAATGAAGACAAAAACTTATTCTTTAGATCTTGGCCATATAGGGCAACTGAGAGCAGGCATATGATTGCCAGCTGGGAGGGCTTCCACTTCATCATCAGTAAATTCTAACTTTTACTCCACGGGCTTAAGGACCTTCAAACGTATGAGTGAAGTCAATATGTGAAAGAAAGAAAAAAAAAAGACTAGAGTTTGGACCGGTGGATAAAATTACTTAGATGTGAAGTACATTAGGGTTGGCAATGATACTGACAGGAACTTGAGACTACATCAAATGGAAGCGAATGAGTTAATGAATCGTGTTTGAGCACGTGCGTTAATATGCAATGGGAGAAAAAAAAAAGGCTAGACACAAGAACATTTTTTGAGACTGAGATATTGTAGTCGCATCGCACTTATTGCACGCGTTATGTTATTTTTTATTTTTAACTTTATGATATATTACCATATATTACATTTCATATAAGGTAAAATTCAATATTACAAAAAGGTCCTTTATTCTCTACTTCATGAACCCCCCCCCCCCCCCCACCCCACACACACACACGCATGTTCTGCTATTCTTAAATAATTTCTTCGAAAATAGCATAACTCATATCATACACTATCTTCATTTTATGAATAACTCAAGAAAAAGATGGGCAACGGCGGACTCCAAAACATGCTTAGGGGAGGTGAACCAACATTGATGTTTTTTTTCTAAAACACCATTAAGTTATTTTGGTTCATATAGAAATAATAACAAATCATAGCACATCCGCACCATAATTTATCTGGATATTTAATATGATAAAATATATCATAGTAACTCATGAAGTAAAACAATAATAGTGAAAATTTGTAAAAAAAACAAAAATAAAACTAAAACTAAAGAAATAAATAGGGTAATTTTCATCCACCTCCCCCGAGGTTTCATACTTTGGCCTATAGCCCCCTGAGGTTTCATATTTTGGCATATACCCCCTAAAGTTTCATTCATTGGCATATAACCTCCCGAGGTTTCAATTATTTTGCATATACCCCTTGAGGTTTCAATTCTTGCATATACCTCCCTTTCATCCATTGACCCTTAGTCCACTATCAAAAGTGACGGTAAATATGTAATTTTCTTATACTTTAAAATTTTAAAACTTATTTATAGTTATTAATTTGTTTACCCCCTTTTCCTTTCTCTAATTTTCAAATGAGAAGTTTGCCCCTAGCCTATTTAGCTTCAAACTGTAAAAGGCATGAAGAATTTGGCAAAGATAACTTAAGCTTTGAATGGACTAACAAATATTCCCCAAGATACTAATAAAAATGGATGAAAGTCTAACCAGGAGCAGTTCGCACATTTTATGTAGTTAGGGTGGTAGGTGTAAAAGTTCAAATGTGGTGATAATATGTAAAAGGGGGGACAAGTTGGGGGATCTGATGCATTTTACCCTTTTTTCTATTTATGTATTGCTAGTTCCAATTTTTCTTAAGTACATACATAGATGAATGTGTGTCTCCCTACCTGCCACTCACATTCAAGTAATTACCCAGATAAGCATATTTAAAGCTGGCAGGGGGAAGAAAGTAAGACAACATGGACGAAGAAATGTTTGTTAGACTCAGGGGTATAATTGTCAAAACAAGTCTACTTTTTTATTTTCTTTTTACATACTTATACATAAATGTGAAATCACTCTATAAAACGCTATACGATTTTGGCCGCTTTAAGTTTTTTATCAGCTGTGACCTCTACTCACATAAGCCCTAGGTCAACTTTACCTCTAGGTTACGCCACCTTCATTTTTTAGTTGCTTGTTATCATCACATCATCCGATTAGCTGCATTTGCCGCCACCATCATCATCCTACAAACGAATTTACCATCATTTATTCTTCCCTGCAAATAAACCCCACTCAATGTTGTTTGCAGATCTCAAATTGATTAATGAACTTTCGTCAGATATGTTGGTGACGATTTAAAAATTAGAGTGGAATTACTTGGCAAAGCATCGGTCATTCTTGATGGGATGATCTGTTTATTAGATGGATATAACTTATATCTTTTCCAGTGTTAAGCCACTATGTCATAATGGTGAGACTAAGATTGCGACAAGGATCTACCTTATGCTTATTGCGATGGTAAATACAAAAAAGAGATTTGGAATGGATGGAATTGGAAAAACGAAGACCTTTCACTCAGTAAGTTTTCTTGGATCTCATCTATATTATATATAAGCAATGGGTGAAACTTAAATTTTATCTCGTTTACTGAGTTTTGCTTTTTCTAAATCAATGTGTCTCTGAGTTACTGCTTACAAGAAGACATTCTAGAATAGCAAAAACACTTTCATTTTGTTGCTCAGGAAAGAAGTATTGTAAAAAGCACTAGTGTTTATGGGGTAATAGCAAAAACTCACCCTGTGTATTTAAATGTGTGTTCTGAGTTGGCAAATAACTCCTCGTGTTAATTGGCAAAAAGCCTCCTGTGAAATTTAAAAATTGATCACTTTATGTCCTTTCAATTTTAATTTATTTCCTTCAATTGATTACGACCTATTTTAATTTTGATTTATTTCCTTTTATTAATCTGCATGTCCATTTAGTTTAAATTATTTCCTTTAATTGATAACTCAGGCAGGTAATTGCTACGGAGTGATTCATAGGTCCTAGAACTCAATCATTTGGTTCCTAACTGGCCTTCGCATATTTGTACAGGCCAATACACGGTATCTTGTTAGGGACCGATTTAGTGAATGTCTTTTGTCTGTTCAAAAAAAAAAAAAAATCTTGTTAGGGACCGATTGGGTATCTTTGATCCGAGGGATATTTGAAAATTTAAGTGACTTAGTTCCATTAGGCCAAAGCTGGAGGTTGTGTAGCAATATATACAAAAACTTAAAATATTGTGTAAGACTATTAATTGTCTATTGGATTGATTAGTAGGTTAACTGCTTGCTTCCTAATTTTCTTTCGTTTTCTTTTTGCATTCTAACTAATAGTATAAGGACCTTTATGTATCATCATAAGCATGTTCATGCATGTTTACATATCACATATTAAGTAGAACGATTAAAGAATTACTTATTAATATCAAAAAATTTCATTTTGTTGAAAAAGGAAAAGGCCAATATGGACATGGAGCAGAATGTTGTTGAAGTAGATGACAGGATCAGCCCTATACACGATTGCCTTCTTCACCATATTCTGCCATTGCTTCCTGTAAAAGTGGTCGTGACAACATCAGTTTTACCCCAAAGATGGAAGTACTTATGGACTTCTATCCCCAGCCTCAACTTTGATGATATGTCATTTTTTTTACAGACAGATCAACGTACCCTCTTGATGCTTCGTTGCTCTTGTCTAATGTGACAGATATTTGGTCCCCACTTGATGTCACGCGTTTCATGAATTTTGCTGAAAAAGTGATTCTAATGGGAGATGAGTACTCTAGTTTAGATTTCTTTCGTCTTTCTTCTTGTATCTGTTTCAGTGCAACAACTGTCTTTGATTAGATAACATCTGTTATCGAGTACAATGTCCAAGAGCTGGATCTTAGCCTTATAATGGAGCAGCCATTCATATACCCACTTGTGTCTTCTGTAAACCGAAGATAAGATTGCTCAAGTTAAGAATGAATATTGTCCTTCATCTACCCCCAAACATTTAACTTCTGTCCCTTAAGATGTTGCGCCTTCATCATGTCACATTTCCAAGTGACAACTTGATGCAAAGTCTTTTTCTAGTTTTCCTTCTCCAGCTCAGCTGGTTATGATAGATTGTGATTGGAGGAATCTGAAGAGTATCTCCCTAACTATGCCTTCTCTACAGGTCTTAGCAGTATATGATTTTTTTCTTTTTTTAAAGTTCTGATGATCTTGAATTTGAAAGGGAAATCCGGGAAATGTTCAATTGAATCGTTGATAAAGTTTGGCTGGTGCTTGCGCCTAGGTTGGAATTTATTCGTTTCTGCGAGCTATAGTATAATGGAATCTACAGTTCAACCTCGGCATACTCTACATACTTGACTAAGAGATGATTGTTTAATTCTGTATTTAGAGACTCGACCAATATCGAGAGTATAGCAATTTGATGGTTGGGTTATGTTTTGTTGAATCTCAAGAAGGTAAACTACCACAATCTCCAGGAGACTGATGCAGGGTCATATTTCCTGAGGTTTGTGCTTCGAAATGCAACTGCATTGGAGAATATGCATATATTATGCTCCACTAATTTTGCAAAGGAACCAACCGTGCGCGAGAAAATAATAGACCATGGAGTTGGCAGAGGTTCCAGCCGTTGTGTACTGACATCGACATGAAATTTCATGCCTGTACGTCCATATTCTTTTCCCTTTTTCTTTTAGCTAGGTCTTACTTGATTGTATTTTTTAAAAATTAGAGTTTTCGAGCGCCTTTCTATGACCATCATGGGATCATCTCTCCAAAACAAAATTTCTCTCATTTTTAGCTATTCTACACCAAATTTTACGTCAATTAGCTTGAAAAGGGAAATTAGTTGTGCATTTTTCTGCTTGCATTCTATATATGACATTTTCAATCCCAAATCATCTATGTCAAGTGGTGCGTCGTTCTCTTTGCCATTACGCCACGTGATTGTCATAAGGTATAAATACACTGACTTACATTAGACCCACCAGATATTAGACATACATGTCGTAAATCTATCGGTGAAATCAGAGTTGGCACACCATCTGAACTCATTTGACTGCTTACCTCATCCAACTTGTATTTTCACCACACAAAAGTAAGCTGCTTGGCCTTTGTCCTATGGATTACATTTCACACTATATGGTTTAATTAGTTTGTAATTTAGAATTAATTCTATCTATAAGGTGCTCTGTTTTTAATTATTTAGTTCTGATGTGCATTATCTTTTCATGAAGAATACAGTTGCAAAAAGGACTGGTAAACTCAGAAACCAAATTGACGTAGTTACTGCTAATGCTGTTGTTGCCTGCACATGGAGGAAACTACTTTGGCAATCTGGCCATAGTTGGTAATTGGTTGGTAGCTCGACGTCTGTTTGATGCTTTTGCTTTGATGATCAATTAAAGATCGGTTTTTCGGACATTGAAACATCTCAGACTATTTCAAAACCTCTTATATCTTAATAAGTTTAGCTCGTGGATGCCATTTCCTACTTTTTAAGCTTCTTAGAGGATCGTTTTATGTAGTTGTTTACATATGTACATCGAAAACTCGTACTGTGTATGTGTTTCTCTTACCATCTGCTCTCAGGACCTGGAAGCGACAAAACATTCATTTCTATTCCGTGTCTAATTTTGCATTCCAACTCCGTTCATAACCTTGGCAAAGAATGCAACTTTTTGTATGTAAGAGTTGAATGGACGACTACGGTTTTGATTTTTTTACTGGTTTCTTTGCTGCTCAACTGTGCATCAAAAGTTTTATTTTGAGGTGCATCTGACTTCCTGAATAGTTTTTAATTTTCAGTTTGTTTTTAAAATTTATTCGTAGGTTTTCTTCTATTGAGTTTTTTTTTTTGTTTCTCTAGAGAAGTATTTCAGCATTTTCAGTGAAAATGAATGGAAGCTTTAGTCTATGAACTCAACGGGCAGTTTTCGTGGTAACTCTCCCCTAATATTCTTTTGGCACTACAAAATAAAGTTAGGCACACTACAACAATTTTGTCCTTTAACGACTCTTCATTTTACTGACTCTTACAGAATCGTCGTATAAATTGGAATTGTCGACGGTTTTTATTCCATATACTACTCTAAAAAACCGTCGGGTATAGGCTCTTAAAATGGAGAGATTATTAGGTGCAGCGGCTGTATGATGAGGTGGTACAACAAGTTGGTTTTTAGTGTAAATGCACGGTTGGGATTAGATGTGGAGAAGTTAAAACCCTATAATTTAGGAATAGTATTTAATCTCCACCACATGTTGTACCACGTCATCATGCAGCGGCTGCACCTAATAATTTTTCCTTAAAATGGCACCGTTTAATTGCAACTCTTTTAATTATTATTTTTTATACAACACCCAATTGAAGATCCAATTCATTTCGGCTTTTCTTCGTTACAATGCTATTACTACTTTCTCTCTCTAACTTCAACTCTCTCAAAGCCCGAGTGCAAAGCTCAAATCCTTCAAATCTTCAAAGATTTTGAAGATTGATAATATAAAAGAGTAAATAGGAAGACAAGTGTTTGTGTTTCATATATTTCCAATACGGCATAATGTTACAATATATAGAAGAGCAAAGATAACAACCATCCTATTTACAAGACAACTTAAAATTTGAATTATAAAACTTATCACAATTAAAAGATAGGATTGGATATCCTCAACTCAATTTGAATCCCAGTTGCAACAATCTCTTTAAGACTAGGAGTGATCTTCTACATGCCCCATCAATCGGAATGGGAGATCTCGAACGTTTAGATTGTCCGTGATTATTTGAAAACGAGCAGAGGACAATCGTTTGGTTAAGGAATGAGCGAGCTGATCTTTACTTGAAATAAACTTCACAACAAGCTTTTTATTAAGAACTTGATCACGCACAAAATGAAAGTCGATCTCGATATGTTTTGTTCGTGTATGAAAAAGAGGATTTGAAGTTAAGTAGGTAGCACCAATATTATCACACATAAAGTAGGTTGTTGTTGAAGTGGAAAACCAATTTCAACAAGAAGTGACTGCACCCATTGTATTTCAGCGGCGGTATTAGCTAAAGATTTGTACTCAGCTTCAGTGCTACTTCTCCCCATAGTTTGTTGTTCTTTGCAGCTCCAAGACACAAGGTTGCGGCCTAAGAACATGAAATATGCACCAATATATTGGCGATCATCACGATCGCCCCCATTCAGAATCAGAGTATGCTTGAAGAGTATGCGTGCAATCACGAGAGAAAAATAACCCTTTGGAGATGGAGTGCTTCAAATATCTAAGAATCCGCTTCACAGCCTGCCAATGTAGTTCAGTGGGATTGTGCATGAATTTACTCACTTGAGTGAGGAAAAGACCTTCAGATGTCGATAAAGCCTCAACTCCAAGGAAATAGTAAAGTTCACCCAATTCTTTAACTGCAAAATCAGATCGTAGAGGCTGGATGACATTTTTAACAAGTGTAAAATTAGATCTTGTTAAGCATGTCATCAACGTAAATGAGGATAAGATTAATCTCAACTGAAGTGCGCCATGTAAATGAGGAAGTGTCACATTACTTGGCGTAAAACCAAGAGTTTTGAGAGCATCTGTGAAACGCGAAAACCAGGCACACGGAGCTTGGTGGAGAGTCCATAGAGGGATTTTTTTAATTTCCAAACGTGGGCAGGGAACTGAGGATGCTTATAACCCCGAGGATTGTGTCATATATACAATTTCATCCAAGAATCCCTGCAAAACTGCATTCTGAATATCCAGCTGACAAACACGTCAATTCCTAAAAACAACTAGTGAAAGAATAATGCAAACAGTGGCATGCTTAATATCATGAATAAATGTTTCATTAAAATCTAACCCTTCTTGATGATGAAATCCTTGGGCGACTAAACGGGCTCTATACCGTTCAATGGTGCCATCAACATGTCTTCTTACCTTATATACCCAACAACAGCAAACAAAATTAGCACAATCGAGTCCAGGTGCCATTATGGAGTAAAGGATCAAATTCAGCATTCCTTGCAGCACGCCAATGAGGACTTAAAGAAACTTTGGTGTAGCATGAAGGTTCTATAACAGGACCATTAAGAGAGACAACCAGTGCCTTAGGAAGAGGATAACGAACAAAAGTATCGAAAGACTGCTTTTGTTGATGGATGTTATTCTTCGATCTGGTTTTCATACAATGAGTATTAAGCACGGAAGTAGAAGGTAATTCCCGAGTTGGCTCCTGGACAACAACAGGCAATGGAGATTTCTCAACAGGAGATGGATGTTCCGAGACAACAATGTTGTTTGGTGCAGAGGATCGAGTCCTGCAGAATGATTAGTACAAGAAGTAATAAGATCATTACAAGATAATAATGGTCGTAGTGGAGGTGAAGAAATTGATTGACACGGTTGAAGATTTATGGATGGTGGAAGACAAGTAGTGGATGATTGAAAATCATTTGTGGAAGAGGATGCATTTTTAGTGTAGGGATCCAGTGATTCATCAAAAATAACGTGTCGAGATACATAAGTTTATCAACTTGATAAATCTAAACACTTGTACCTGTGATGACCGACGCTATAGCCTATAAAACGCATGTTTTGCTTCGAAAATCCAGTTTGTGTTGATTATATGATCAAAGATTAGGCCAACAAGCTCAACAAAAAAACATGTAAAAAGGTGTAATTATGTAGCTTGTTATATAATTGTTGCAAAGAAGATTTACTTGGTAAAATAGGTGTAGGAAGACGATTAATTAAACATGTAGCAATGAGAAAAACATCTTCCCGAAATTCAAAAGGCAATTTTGATTTTTGAATGTGATAATAAACTTAACCCAATTTCAACAATTCGGCGATGGCGTCGTTCAATGGATCTCATTTGTTCACGAGTATGTGGACATGCTAAACATTGTCGAATTCCATTTTCCTTCAAATATGTATTGAGTCAACGATATTCACCACCCCAATCTGATTGAACAACTTTAATTTTTCTTTCAAAATGTTTTTTGACATATGTTTTAAAAAGTAAGAAAATATTCAACATCGGATTTTAATTTAATTGGAAAAAGCCACAAGAACTTTGAATAATCATCAAAGAAACTAACATAGTACAGTGCACCTGTAGTAGAGTTAACAGAAGCAGGACCCTATACATTAATAAAAATCAGATCCAAAGGTTCTGACGACACAAAACTAGATAATTGAAAAGGCAAGACATGACTTTTAGCTAATTGACAGTCTGAGCACACAAAGTGTTTATTATTCTTAACAACCGAACTAGAAAAAGAATTCAGGACACGTTGAACCACTGGAATTGCAGTATGACCAAGCCGACGATGCCAGTCTTGTAAGGAAACTCGCACGCAAGAGAGGCTTGGGGTGTGGATTTATTGGTAAAGAACTGATAGAGTCCATTACTGAGAGGACCTTGATGCAGGATGTTGCCCGAGTAATCCTTCACAAGAAAATAAGACGAGTGAAACTCAAAATACATATGCTTATCATTGCAAAATTTGGTGACAGATAAAAGGTTATGCTTAATATGAGGTACAAGTAGAATTTGATCAAGAACAAAAAAAAGAGGAAGGAGTTAAAAGATAAGATGAACCGGTTTTATGAATTGTCAAACCTTGACCATTGCCAACTTGAACTTGATCCGTACCCACGTAATCATCATTCTTAAGGCTTAGCTTATTCATATCATTGGTGACATGACATGTTGCACCTGTATCAACTTGCCACTCGTTATTCCAAGCTCCGGCATTGGTAGCAACCATAGCCTGCCTGTTATTGGTAGGAGGAGGATCCTGAAATGTTAAATCGAAACGGTGATAACACTTGCGTGCAGTATGGGCAAACTTTTCGCATTCCTGGCAAGGAACATTATTTCGATCATTGAAATTGGGACGACCTAAAGATTGGAGTCCTCCACTGTTGGTACGACCGCGTCCACGAAAACCGCCACGTCCGCATGAATTATACTGTTGTCACTGCGCAACATTAGCGGAAGGAATTGGTGCTGGGGCAAGTGATTGATGGTGCATAATGCGAGCTTCAGTGGGAAGCAACATAGCGCAGACCTATTGGAGCGAGATCGAATCAGTGCGAGTAACGACACAAGAAACAAAGCTATCATATTCGTGACCGAGACATGCAAGGATGTATGAGATAACATCATCAGAAGGTATGATGCTTGTTTCTCTTCTAACTATTATCACTTATTGTTGATGTTTTTTGTTTTTTCTTGCATTTTCTAGAATGTCAAAATTTATCTACATAGCATACCGAGTTAAATTTCACTAACTAGTATCACAATATAGATGGGCCTGAGGTACTTCGCTTGATTGCTGGACAAGCTAATTTTGAGCTAATAGGATTTTCATTTATTAGTTGGGTACTATCGAAGGTTTGGATATCTGAATTAGTTATGAAATTTATTAATTTGTTTTCCCTTTTTTTCCCTTTTTTGTGTTTGTGTTGTGTTCAGTAGTTAGTCTTCTTGCATTGTAAGTATCAACTTAATCTACTAGAATAGATGTAGTGTGTGCATTTTTAGTTTAGGAAAGTTACAAGTCTTAGTGTAATAGGTGATGGATTCTGCGTTTGTCGGAAGTGATTGAGTGCATATATGACTTTCCCAGGTGTAGCTTGTGTTTTAGTTGGTTTCTAACCTCTGTAATGGTTCTTACACTACGGTTTACTTCTAAGATGTTCATTTTCTAATATCTAATCATGTCTAAGTCTCTTCCTTTAGCTTCAGTCACAAACTTTCAGCTTTTCTTTGTTGAACTATTACCTCAGGCATATGAACTTTTTGAGACAAGTGATAAGGAATCGGTTGTGTTCTTTGGAAGGCCAATATATAGTTATGGCTTGGAACTTATTGAGGCAGTTTTGGAGTGATTGATCTTTAGGTCTATAATTTTTACTTTAAGACAGTTAGTCGTGATACCTAGTTTAGACAGGTGTGAAAATAGTAAAAATAAGACAGCAGATTTTAACGTAATTCAGACTCCGTCCTACCCCACGAGGCTTTCGCCCAAGAATTCAAACCTCTTTTTTATGAACATAAGCTATTACAACTACTGGACTTTATTACCCTTACAACTATACTCCCTCTATTGTTAAGCACCACTAGAATACTTCTTCCACAATACTCCGTTCGAATCCCGAAGATCAACTCCCGAAGACATTCTCCGTAAAAAGCTCCAAGCGCAAAGCACCTACGTTGAACTCCCTCCAACTAGTGCAACTTTCCCGTTGAACTCCCTTCAATTCTTGATCGGCTTCTTCACATACAAACGTTTACACACAAAGAGTAAAATCTATGGAAAAACTTAAACAATGAACACTTAATAATATGAAAGATATAAACGTGTGTTCTAAGTTCTAAACCTAGATTTTCTACTATATACAGGATAGCTCTCCTTAGAAGATAAGTCTTGCGCATGAAGTCTCCTACTCCAGTTAGGACTCCTATCTTCCTAAAATATCCGGATTCCTTCTTTTTGATAAGATCTTGAGATCTTCGTTATCTGTACACAAGGAAACAAAAAATACTTCCAATGGGAAGCTATTAGACCGGATATAGACAAGTAGAAGATATAGATTTACTTTCCAAAGATATTCAAGATATTACTAAGTCTAATCTTACTATATCAAAACTTACCAAAAATCCATTTCCTTATAGAATTATATTCCCATGCAAACTCAAGGAATTATATGGTAGTTACCATAAAATAAATACAAGCAATTTTCCATAAAATAACTTTCCAAGAAGCATAAATTAAAATTGTACGGACTCATGGTCCTAACAATCTCCCCCATTTGACTAGTTTTGGCAAAAAGATTTAAGCATAGGAAAATTCAAGTAAGCTGCATAAGACTGTTAGAAGAAACATAAGAAATGAAAGCATGCTAGACAAATATGCAGCAGATCTCCCCCAGTCACTTTGCTTCCCCATTCTTCCCATTCTTCCGGCTTCACAAAAACTACTCCCCCATTTTGTCAAAACCAGTCAAGACTTGTCGGCCAACTGGGCAAGAGACTATTAAACCAACATCGGAAAGATAAAGAGAGAAGAGAGAGATATAAATTGCAAGATACTCAGCACGCGGCAAAAGGTGTTTGGCGGTAAAAATTACCATAGTTAAGAAATACACGCTTAAGAGACAAAAAATCGGATAAAAATAAAAGATTTGCATCACTTAATAAAATAAAGTTTTAAATAAATAAAACAAACAAAAAGTAACTCAGCAAGTGCCACACAACTCACCGAGAACCTGGATTTACCTGGTTTGGGTGTTCGTAAAGAACACCCTTTCATGATAGCTTCAGCGACTTGTTCATAAACAGTCTGCCCCGAAGTTTTCACATACACCAGATAATCACAAAACAATATGTTCTTAAATTCTCATGAATAATATATGATGAAGAAGAAGAGAATTTGGAAGGGCAAAAATTGTTCCAAGATATATCTCTTTTCAAACTAAACAATTGCACTTTAACACACATATTTGAGCCTTTTTGCAAGGAGGTAGCTTTGCTAATGGACTTTACGTAGAATATGGTAGCTCTTTTTCAATGAGTGAAGACCGTGAGATAAAAATTGAAAGATTTCACACATATCCTTTGCGTTTAGGCAGCTTTTTCCTCCTTTTATTTTGCTTTTGACACTCTTGAATATTTTCGGCTCACATGCTCTTTTCTTTTTCTTTTTCGCTTCTTTTGCACTCTCAAACATGTATTTTTTCATGCTCAACACTTGTGTGTTTGATATGTGAGGTAGCAAAAAAGGATTTTTATCCAAGTCAAAGAGAATAAACAAATAAAAACAAAAATTGCCCGATGCGAAATCCTTCGATTTCACAGATTTAACTGGGGAATAGGAGCACTGAGTAAGTAACGCTGGTCAGATCAAGCTGCGGAACAAACTGTTGCGACAAGTCTGCAATATGAGTCATGACAGTTAGTTCGACATTAAGAAACATCCCAGTTAAATCAGGCAAGCGACAGGCTTAGTGAAGGCAAATGCCAAGAGACTTTCTGACGGTCTCAAAGCATTGTGAATCAAGTACCTTTGTGAAAATATCCGTAAACTATCTCTCTGTCGCAACATGCTTAGTGACTACAGTCTTACGCTCGACCAATTCACGAATGGAGTAGTGCCTTATATCTATATGCTTTGTGCGTGAGTGTTGAACATGATTTTTAGCAATATTAATAGCACCAGTGTTATCACAAAACATATGCAACTCATTTTGCACAATACCATAGTCTTTTAGCATTTGTTACATCCAAATGAGTTGGGAACAACAACTACCTGCAGAAATATACTCGGCTTCAGTGGTGGAAAGTGAAATCGAGTTTTGTTTCTTATTGTACCATGATACCAGATTATCTCCCACATAGAAGCATCCTCCAGTGGTACTTTTCCGATCATCAGCGCATTCGGCCGAGTCGGCATCACTGTATCCTGCAAGATTCGAGTTAGTATCAAACGACTAACAAAGACCGTAATCTGCAGTACCGCTAACATATCAGATGATCCGTTTTACAGCATGGAGATATGACTCCTTCGGATTTTCTTGATAACGGGCACACACACCAACACTAAAACATATGTCGGGGCGACTGGTAGTCAGGTAACGAAGACTCCTATCATGCTTCGATAGAGACTGGGGTCTATGGAGTTTCCTTCATCATCGGCTGACAACTTGTCATTTTTCCCCATTGGAGTCCTCATCGGTTTTGCAGTCTCAAGGCCAAATTTCTTTACAATATTTCTAGCATATTTGGATTGGGAGATGAACAATCCATCGACTTCTTGTTTAACCTGCAAACCAAGAAAATAAGTCAATTGACTTTCAGAGGTAGAGCCAAAAACAATATCGTCAACATATATGTGAGCAATCACCATATGAGTCGCGACATGTTTGACAAACATCGTTTTATCTACCCCTCCCCTAGAGTACCCATTCTCTATAAGATACACTATAAGTCTTTCATACCAAGCACTAGGTGCCTGTTTTAATCCATACAAAGCTTTTCTAAGTTTAAAAACATCAGAAGGATTATGGGGATCAACAAAACCTATAGGTTGACCTCCTCATTAAAAAAACCATTTAGGAAAGCACTTTTAACATCCATTTGAAATAATTTAAATTTAAGAAAACAAGCAATGGATAGTAAAAGACGGATGGACTAAAGTCTTGCAACATAGGCAAATGTTTCATCAAATACCACACCCTCTACTTGAGTGTATCCCTGTGCAACCAACCTAGCCTTGTTTTTCACAATGTTACCGAATTCATCAGTTTTATTTTTGAAGATCCATTTTGCCCCGATAACATTCATGTTAGATGGACGAGGAACAAGTTCCCGAACATTGTGTCTTGTAAACTGTCCAAGTTCATCTTGCATGGCTTCAATCCACGCATCATAAAAAAGAGCCCTTTTGATATTCTTTGGTTCAAATTGAGATGTGAAGCAAGCAAACTGAAGCATCTAATCATACCTACGACGTGGTAAATCACGAGTATGAATACCGTCAGTCAGATCACCTATGATAGAATCAGCACGATGATATTTTCTGATCCTTGACGAGGGACCTGTCGAGACTGGTTTGCGAGACTGATTAGTTTCCGGAGATTCTTGACGATTAGGTGACTCAGGTGAATTCTCGGTATCATCATCAGGTGTATTGACTTGGGTCACGACTGGTACATGACTGATGTCGTCATCACTGTTGGAACTAATATTCCCATGATCCCCACTGAATGAAAGAATTTGCTTTCCTGTGATGTATCATAATAATCCCTAGAATCATCAAATTTAATGTTAGATGACTCAATAACAATTTGAGTTCTCAAGTTCAAAACTCTATAAGCACGACTGTTATGTGAATATCCCAGAAAATACCCAGATCGCTTTTGGATTGAAATTTACTTAGATTTTCTCGATCCTTGAGTATAAAACACGTGCATCCAAAAACATGAAAGAAATTGACATTTGGTTTCTTATTTTCCATACCTCATATGAAGTCATAGATGTACCTGGACGAAGATAAGTGCGATAGATAATAAAACACGATGGGTTAACCGCTTCAGCTCAATGTCTCTTAGGAAGTTTCTTGGAGTTGAGCATGACACACGCCATCTCAAGCAACGTTCTAGTTTCCTCTCAACAACACCATTTTGTTGTGGTATTTGAGGTGCTGAAACTCATGAACAATTCCTTACTCCTCACAGAACATAGAAAATAATGAATTTTCAAATTCCTTACCATGATCACTTCTAATCTTTTTAATTCTGAGATCCTTTACATTCATCAATTTAATACTCAAAACTTTAAAACCTTCAAAAGTTTCAGATTTTTCTGTAAAATTTTTTACCAATGTGAATCGTGAAAAATCATCAACACAATTGAAAATGTACCTTTTACCTCCTGTACTCTCAGTATGGACAGGTCTAACAAGGTCCATGTGCAGAAGTTCCAAAACTTGTGAGGTAAGTGAGTGATGACCTGCTGGGTGATTTCCTTTCTTTTGTTTCCCACGAAGACAAAGCTCACACTTTCCAAAAGGTTTGGGACAACCCTTGATTTTCCATGTTTGATGAGCAACTTGTAATTCACATGTCCCATCTTCTGGTGCATAGTTCAGTTTGATCTGCAGTAGTAAAAACCAAGTGAGCTGTTCAGAGGGTTGTTGCGACTTGGTCAGAGTATAACAATTCTCTGCAGTGCGCTTTCCAGTGAGGACACACATGTCCTTTTCATTAACCACTCAACAATCTCCTTTTGAGAAGTTTACAAAAAGGTCCTGATCACACAATTGACTAATGCTAATAAGGTTTTGCTTTCGCCCGACAACATGATAGACATTGCGGAGCTTAGGAAACTCTTGAAGTTGAGTGTCCCTCTAGCCACAGCTTGACCCTTTTTACCATCTCCAAACATGACTGTTCCCCTTGGGTCAGCCACATAGTTTGTCAGAATGTCTTTATTCCCTGTAATGTGTCTTGAGCAAGCACTATCAAAATACCAACAATAAGGTGAACTGTTTTCAACGGAAGAGAATGTATGAAACAACAGATGAATAGGCATAAGCAACATTATGATATTCTGAGTTAGAATGTTTCACCCATATTTGTTTGGATGGCTTCTCCTTTGACACAACTGCCTTTTTCACCGGTTTATCATGAGTCGTCTTCCCAGTTGCGACTTTCTTTTTTGACTTTTGTGAAACATTACACATGAATGATATATCCCAGTATTGATAACAATATGGATGAATATGCCCTTTAACTCCACAGTTGTGGCATACCGGAGTGAACCTGCAATGAGAGGATGAAAACTGTGAGAAAATAGAGTTTTGTAACTTCTGTGATTTCTTACCAGACCGCTGTCGTGACTGTGGTTTTGTTTGAACCATATTTTGATCTCCTTGAACAGGTTTCTGCTTATTCTAAGCTTTTCTAGTTGGAAATCCAAGAACGACACAATCATTTTTTGGTTTCTGATGTTCCAATGCATGATCTAATTTCTTTGTACCGGAGCTAAGTAGCTTCACATTTTTTCGAACCGATGCAAGCTCTGTCTGGACATCTTGGTGCATTTGTTCAAATATGTTGGCTGTTTCTTTTGCTCCTTCCACAACAGTTTGAGAGATCTGACTTCTCCTTGAGGTCGAAATTTTGATTTTGCATTTCGAGAACTTTTTGCTCCAGTGTTGCTGTGTCGTGTGAACGGTCATGACTAGATTCTTTTAGCTTCTCTACCAGCTCAGCATTCTTCTTGGTTTCTGCCTTCCATTTGTCCACTAGAATAAAAAAATTTCCTCTGAGGGTCGATGTCCTCAAAGTCACTTTCATCATTGTTATCAAAGTCTTTCTTTCTAGTCGTGACAGATGTAGGGTCTTGACTAATAACTTTGGTGAAAGCAATGTTTGCTCTCTCTTCTGGTTCTTCCTAGTTGATATCAGCCTCCTCATCAATCCAGGTGGATATCATTGCTATGTTTTTGATTTTTGGAAGAAGATTCCCACAATCAGCTTGAATGTGTCCAAAGCCATGACATTCCCTGCACTGAACGCCTTTCCCTTTCTTTCGACACTAAGATCATTAGCAGCGGAAGAATTAAAATCAGATTGTCCGAGGGATTTGTGTTTGTACCTTTATTTTTCCATGAATTAAGCATTCCTATGGTAAGGAAGGCAATGATTTTATCCAAGTCTTCCTTTTATTCATCTTGAGGTTGATCATTGATATTAGCTTTCAGAGCAACTCCTTTTTGAGTAGAGCCATTCATATTCTTCTTTAACTCAAAGTTGGCAAGAGCTCCCATTAACTCTTCTAGAGGCAGGTTTTCAACGTCTCTTGCTTCTTCTATAGCTTCAATTTTCATATCAAATCTTGCTGGAAGTGACCTAAGAGTTTTTTGGACAAGCTTTGCATCATTGTAGTCATCTTCAAGATGAAAACCTTCGTTTGCAATGTCTCGGGCTTTGGCATTGAATTGTACAATGGTTTCATGCTCCTTCATCTTGAGTTCTTCAAATCGGGTACCAAAGATTTGTCTCTTTGAGCGTTTGACCAATGGTTTCCTTCATGAGCAATTTGAAGAGCATTCCATGCATCCTTGGTCAACTCACATGTGGAGATAAGCTTATATGGATTAAGATCAACTCCATTCAGGACTGCGTTGAGTGCAATTGAGTTGTGACTTGCTTCAAGGTCCTCTGCATCCGTCCATTAAAGTTCGTCTTTGGATATCCCATTATCTCCTTTTGGTGGGACCCATCCTTTGAGAATGCTTTTCCAGGCATTCTGATTCTCACGTTTGATGAAGGCTTTTATCTGAACTTTCCAATATGAGTAATTGAACTCATTGAGTAGTGGCGGCTTTGACGCAGAAGTACCTTCAACATTTTGTGCCATCTGCAAGATCTAAATTCTACCAGAATCTCACCAAAAACGGTGACTTGCTCTTGATGTCAATTCATAGATCTTTAGGTCTATAATTTTTACTTTAAGACAGTCAGTTGTGATACCTAGTCTAGACAGGTGTGAAAACAGTAAATATAAGACAACAGATTTTAACGTAGTTCAGACTCCGTCCTACTCCACGAGGCTTTCGCCCGAGAAGAAACCTCTTTCTTATGAACAGAAGCTATTACAACTACTGGACTTTATTACCCTAACAACTAGACTCCCTCTATTGTTAAGCACCACTAGAATACTTCTTCCACAATACTCCATTCGAATCCCGAAGATCAACTCCCGTAGACCTTCTCCGTGAAAAGCTCCAAGCACAAAGCACCTACGTTGAATTCCCTCCAACTAGTGCAATACTTTCCCGTTGAACTCCCTTCAACTCTTGATCGGCCTCTTCACGTAAAAATGTTTACACGCAAAGAGTAAAATATATGGAAAAACTTTAACAATGAACACTTAATAATCTAAAAGATATAAACGTGTGTTCTAAGTTCTAAACCCAGATTTTCCACTATTTATAGGATAGCACTCTTTAGAAGATAAGTCTTGCGCATGAAGTCTCCTACTCCAGTCAGGACTCCTATCTTCCTAAAATATCTGGACTCCTTCCTTTTGATAAGATCTTGAGATCTTCGTTATCTGCATACAAGGAAACGAAAAGTACTTCCAATGGGAAGCTATTAGACCGGATATAGACAAGTAGAAGATATAGATTTACTTTCCAAAGATATTCAAGATATTACTAAATCTAATCGTACTCTATCGAAACTTACCAAAACTCCCTTCCTTATAAAATTCTATTCCCATGCAAACTCTAGGAATTATATGGGTAATTAACATAAAATAAATACGAGCAATTTTCCATAAAATAACTTTCCAAAACTCGTAAATTAAAATCGTATGGACTCACGGTCCTAACACGGAGGATCAAAATGCAGTTCTACCGGTTAGTTTACTCAGCTTAGCTATTCAATATTGAAAGCTTAGGTGAGATGTGATTTTTCATTGATAATGAATGGATATTGATACTGATTATTGTAACTCAATTTGTCTGTGTAGAATAAAGGAATTGGGTCCTGAAAAGCAGTAATAAGGATGATATCTATATTGGCTATTTAATAATGTTAGGAATCTGTAGAGGCTACTCCTAAATCAGTGTCGAGGGTCATGAGTTTGAAGGGCTTGACATTGTATCATTTAAGAAATATTTACAGGTGCAAATAATATCCTTCATTCCTAACCAAAATTTAATTTTTAGTTTATGTTTTTTTATTAGAAGTTGAGTGAATATTACTATTTGTTTGTGCTAAAGTACTGGCTTGGACAACAGCAAGCCAAAAAAATAGAATGCTCGAGTTCTGTACACATAACATTTGACCTTTTTCATTACTTTGTTACATGGAATATTGATCATGGTAATATTTGATAATGGTTTCTTAGTAAACAAGCATCATAGATTTTTTGTTTTTTTTGCATAATTACAGATCAAACACTCTCGTCGTGTTTCATTACTGACTACATTAATCTCAATATCCTGACTGCATTTATCTCAATATCTTAGGCATATATGATCTAGTATGGTTCTTCATTTGTGTAACATTCAAGCAGAGGGATAGTACTTGCTACAAACTTAATGAGCTATGTAATTTAGTTGGCTGGTCTTGTGCGCGAGTAGCTGTTCCCTTGGCCTTTGCCTATAGATAAATCACACAAACCATCCTAAAAAAAAAAAGGAACAAAACTCAGCCCAACCCAACCCAGCCCGCCACCTCCACCGCCCACCCCTACCTATCGCCTGGAAACTCGTCTACTATGCCATCGGGGATCAGGTCAAGCGTGACCTGGTCACGATGAAGCTCCGGAAACTACGAAAAACTCAAAACGGATATGTTTTTTTAACACACTTGTTTTTATATAGAAAATGTGAACCAGATGTTTAAATATTTTTTAATTTATATTTTTGATGAATTTCTTAATGATTATATTTGTAATATAAGTTATATAGTGCATTTTCTTTCAAACCTTCACATGAATTACTTTATTATGATTAACTAACGTCGTAAAAAGTTGGGATTATTTTTGAAATTGTTCACAAGATTTAAAAAAAAAATGATTAATTAAAGTTATAAAAAGTTTGGAATATTTTTTAAATTGTTCACAAGAATTAAAAAATTAACAGACAGATTTAAGTTGATTTCATAATAATTAAACAGAAAGTAGAAAATAAAAATAAGAAAAACAGAAGAAAAAAGTAGATTGTTTCTTTCACACCCAGTTTGCTCAACCCACCATCGTCACCGCATACAACCGACAACCCAACAAATGAAAAGTGCCTGAAAGGGCAATCAAACAAACCAACAAAAAGATAAAAACTTCCAACAATTGAGATTGAGTGAAGAATTTCTAAATCAAAGTCAGATCCAGGAAAAACACTATAAGAAATTTGAGCTTTACAAACGGAAAAACCCGTTTGTAAAGACCCAAAATCCGTCACTAAAAGTCAGACGAGACGGATATTTGGTAACTAAAAGTGGTCACTACTGGTCTCGTCACTAATGACTTTTAGTGACGGACGGTCCGTTTGTAATATACCTATATTATTAGAAACGGAAAATCCTTTTGTAATAACTAAATTTCCGAAAATGCCCTTCATCTTTACAAACCGAAATTCCGTTTGTAATAAGCAAATTTTTCGGAAAATTGCAGACTTATAGAGACGAATAATCGGTTATTGAAAATCAAAATCTCGAAAAAAAATTTTGGAAAAAAAAAATAAAGATGCTTTTTAGTAACGGAAATTCCGTTACTAAAGCACGAAAACTATTAGAAACGGATTATAGTGGTTTGTAAAAATTAAAACTTTTAGTGATGGAATATCCGTTTCTAATAGTCATTCATTATTAGTAACGGAAATTCCGTCACTAATAATTTTCGATTTTTTTTTAAAAAATATTGGCAGAACATTAGAGACGGAAAATCCGTCTCTAATAGTTACAAACGGGAAATCCGTTTGTAAAAATACTATTAGAGACGGATTTTCCGTCTCTAATAGTATTCGCACTTTTACAAACGGATTTTCCGTTTGTATAAGTTTTTTACTTATACAAACGGAAAATCCGTTTGTAAAAACAGACTTTTACAAACGGATTTTTGCCCGTTTGTAAAACTCGGTCTCTAATCAGCGAATTTCTAGTAGTGAAAAACCATTCAACTTTTGTATTGTTGGAGAGATCCATCAAACCGATATGGTAGAGATTAGGCCTAGCAATGGGCAGGGTTTTAAAGCCCTACCCTTACCCAAACCCTGTGAATACCCTATCATCATATTTAAAGGGTAAGGATCTAAACCCTTACCCTAAACCCTATCGTTAGGGTAAGGGTAAGGGTCTAGACCCTGAGTTACATTTTAGGGCTAAGACATGGTAAGACCATGTCCAAGAAGGCATAGACTTGTTAAGCAGGGACTTGTCCTACCCTTACCCAAACCCTATGAATACCCTGACATTCTATTTCACTAGGTAAGGGTCTAGATCCTGAGCTGTATTTCAGGGCAAGGGTAGGACCCTACCCTTCTCATTGCCAGCCCTATAAACAAGAGATCGACTTTGAAGAAAAAATTGGAGATGAAAAGACGGAGAAGAGAAATTGGCGAACAACAAAGGCGAACAGGGTCTGATTTTGTTTTTTTTTTCTTGGGGTGGCTTTTGTGATTTACCCATAGTTTAGAGTAATTTGTGTAATTCTCCCTTAATTATTTTAAGATTAAGCCCGAGAAGGACAACTTTAGGAATCGTTCAACATCAAAGGATCAAATTAGCTAGGGAAAGTACACATTAAATGACTAAAGTTGGAGAGCATACACATTACATGACTAAAGTTGCAAAATTTTCATAGGAAATGGGAACAAAATGAGAAAGAGAGAGTATAAAAAATTAGAGTATAAACAAAAAATGGAAGAAGGGGAGAGAACTTGCGTGAAAAAGGCGTATACAAGAAGTAGCAGGGCTGAAATTTCTAAATTGAGCCAACAATTGACTTGTTACATATATCAATTTTTAATGTTTATTTTAGATGGAATAGCATTACTATTTTCCATTTAGTTAAATTTGGCACATTATTGACTTCAATGCTTTTTCGTTTTGATATTTTTTTTTTGTTTCTCTTAGTGGATTAGTGGGAAGTTGGCTACAGTTATGAGTTATGACTCAGTTCAAAAACGGAGTACCAAAGAAAAGCTTGGATATTTCCTTACAGTATGTGAGAAATTAAAATTCTGATACATGCATTCTCAAGGTCAATCTTTTCCTTTGTTCCTAATTGAAGAATAATCCCATTCACTTTTTGTTTTCTTTTCCTTACATTTATGTGCGAGCTAACGGCAGATTGCACCCCTAGACTGTCTCATTTTGGCGGATTCCACCCCTAGATTACAAGAATAGGCAACTTACATCCTTACTTTGTAATTTCTGGTCAAAAATTGCACCCCACTATGTGTTTGTAAGTTTTTTTTAGGGTTAATTTTGTCTATTCAATTTTTTCCTGATTTAATATGTCAAATTGCATTCTTTTTAAGAATCATTTTCAGAACCTAACTTTTTTCCATCTACAAAACATTTTCAAGATTTCATTAAAGAAAAATAAAAACTATAATTGAAATTGAAGGAAGAAAAAGAAGCTCGTAAGAGATTCTAGCAAACCCTTAAAATCTTTCGTCCATTCAGTCTACCACCTCAGGTGCGGGTTCCCTTCCACTCACGCCTTCCCTTCCTTTCACGGTGTCCAATGAAGGGGATGAATGAGGATTAGGGCAAATAGCAATTTCAGATTAAGGATAATCAAAAAGTTTTTTTTTCTTTGATTGATTTATTCGATTGTTTTGGGCTAAAATCGCGAGGATGAAATAGATTCAGCCTGGAATTTGCGTCACTGCTTGTTCTTCCGAGTCTTTATTTTTTGGGTGAATCTGCTTCTGTTTCTCAACGTTTATTTCCTGTTTCTTTTCTTCAAAATTGCAATGGTTAAAAACGTTTTAATTTTAAGAGGAGTGAAAACTTCAAAGGGGTGCCATTTGACAAATTAAATCAAGAAAAACTGAAATGGCAAAATTAACCCTTCAAAGACATTCAAACACATAATAAGGTGCAATTTGACAAGAAATTACAAAGTAAAGGTGCAAGTTGATGTTGTTGTAATCTGTGTAATCTGCCAAAATGAGACAATCTATGTGTGCAATCTGCCATTACCTTGTTTTCGGCCCATCCACCAAAAAGCCTTTCGGTGCTCCGTGTTGGGTTTATTTTAAGAATCCAATACGTGGGCAGACAAATTAACTTGATTGTATTTAATTCAAGCTAATTATTTATATTGGGTAATTAAATTATCAAACTTCAGAGCCCAAAAATCATTTTATTCGGTATGGCCTTTGTAATATGTAATGCTCAGTTGTAATTTGATTAGGACTTAATGGGGTCTTAATCAGGTTACTATATAAGGTTATAGGGTCTTGATCATCATGACTAATCTCGATATTCTCTTCTCCTCCATTCTCATTCGTAGAGTGGGATCCATTATGAGTTAAAATTAGTTTATGGAAGACCAAAGGTCCCACGATCCTTTGCAAATTCAACAATTATGGAATCGAATATGGAATACTTGCTACGACAATTAATCAATAGTTAATCATGTGTATTAAGGTACTCTAGTTCAAGCTTTTAATGTTTATTCTTGATGATTTTACATTAGGTGTTCATATTTCGCATGATTCAAATGGTGACCAACGACATTGCGGAGTTTCCTAATTTCAAAAAGTTGATACCTAAAAGAAATCAAACATTAGACTTATCAGCCTCGGGTATGTTTTTTGTGTCAATAAGCGCGAATATTTCAGAAGTGCGACAGTAACCACAAAACCAGAAGAAATAATAAGTACGCTCTCTACTACATTCGACCTTGTAATATCTGGAAATATAATGCTACCATGTTTTATTGCAGTTGCACCTGCAAATCATGATTCAGAAGAATGAAGCCTAGAATGAAGGCCACAATAATGAAGGCACCCGCAAATCACCATTTAGACAAGTTGAAACCCTAAATCGCTAGGATGGAGAAATCGCCAAGAAGAAGATGAAGAAAGATTTTGTTTCAATTCACTATTGTTGGAGAAGAAGACGAACACTAGAACTCGCTGGAGCAGAAAGAAATTGAAGAAGGAATTCTTCTTTTTCTTTTTCTTTTTTTTGTTAGATTGAAAAATTGTATCTAACATTTTTTTATGGGGCCCTTCTTTCTTTTTTTTTTCTTTTTTCTTTCCGAAAAAAAAATTGTTGTTAAACGTTTATGGAAATTATAATTAAAAAAAAAACTTTTTTCTATTGTAAAGAATTTTTTCAAGGTGTGCAATTTGTAAAAGTTAATTTGCTAAAACTTGAAATGACAGAAATACCCTTAAAACATCTACAAACACATCGTGGGATTCAACTTGCCAGAAAATTACAATTCGAATGTACACCTTGACTGCTAAATCTTGGTCCCAATCTGCAAAAACTTTACAAATCAAGGTATGAATCTGTTATTGACTCGTAAAACAAGAAATGTTTTTGCTTTTATTTTTGGAGAAGGGTTTTCTACGTGTTATATATAGCATGGGTTTTTTCCCTCTTCATCCCAATTTTCTTTTGGCAAATAGCATCGAGCCTCCTGAACTGTTGGGTGCATCGCAACTGGCACTAAATCTATTAAAGAGAGAAACTTGCGCCCCCCAACCTCCGTTCAAATTTTCAGGAGATGCTCCTTATGTTATTGACCGGCAATCTCTCGCAAGAAAGTTTGTTTTTCCTGGAACAAACTTTGTGGTAAAACTCGATTAAACCCAATTAATTTTAATTTAATATCAACCCCAGCTATTACTTTGAGAATTAAACTATTAGAAATTGGGGTTTTAAAATTGAAAACCATAGAACAAATGTTTGTTTAAGGGTAACGGGGGAGTTTTACTTCAACTGGGTTACATGGAGATGAAACCCCATTTTGTGCTACAAAATCTGGTAAAAATGATTTTTTTAGCGGACAATTTTCATCGAAAAGGATATTTTAAACATTTTGGATAGGCTAGGGAGGGGCCGAATTTCGTCTTTTGATAGGTTTGTGGCAATTTACAATTCACCCTATAGTCAAGTTATTTTACAACTTTTTACCCTTTTTCTTTTTACATAGTTGAATCATTATTGTCAATCCAATTGAGTGAAAATATCCTTTTCTAGTGGTATTTGTAATTGAACCAAACATTTTTATATCATAAGTTATTTGTTCTATGTGGTGCATGGATTGATTGTACTGTAATTCCTTACTTTCTCTCTCTAAACGTTACGCTTATCAAACCTGGGATTTTGGATTCTTTATCATAGGAAGGAGAGATTATTAGGTGCAGCGGTTGTACGATGAGGTGGTGCAGCAAGTCGGTTATTTATATAAATGCATGGTTGCGATGAGGTGTGGAGAAGTTACTTCCCTAAAATTTAGGAATAGTATTTAATCTCCACCACATGTTGTACCACGTCATCTTACAGCCGCTGCACCTAATAATTTTTCCATAGAAAGACATGCCATGCCGTATAGTGGGGACTAGGGACAGGACAACAATCGAGATTATGAATTTGAAAGGTGATACAGGCTATGTAGGAGAGGCCCATTGAGCCAGCCCAATCAGGAAGACAAAAATGCTTTCAGGAATTTAATTCTCACTCGAAGCAAAATCCACAAGGATTATTCACCTCCTACCAAAACTTGAGCGACAGAAGAGAATTATTTTTGTTCATTGGCCATGCTTTACATCGTTTACTTGATACAAAGCTTTATGTTTATTAGCAGGATCGAACAAGTTAAGCTGGAGGCTGCGCTTGGTTGTGAAAAGCTTACATAAAGCCCTTCGAGACAAGATATATATTTTTTTCATTTTTTCGTCATATCTTTGTACAAGTTCCACTAAAGAGATTAATGTTTTGCCGCCAATTGTTAGAAATGCCGTGAAAAACAAAATGTATTTTTGCTTATCGACTTTGGGAATAACGCCTCATATCTTGACATTTAATTAGTACAAAAAAATCCATTACAAGTTCAATAAAACATTCCAAGAAAAATAAACTCATAAGACCTAGCCCTAAGTGTCGCCGCTCACTTTGCATCACTGCTCGTCTCTCGATCTTATCATTCTCTTTTTTGCCTTGTGAAAGTGTTCACCGGAGATGTAATTCTTCATTCCATTTCTTCTTTTTTCGCTTCCAAAAATCAATCAGCGCTCTTCTTTCTTGTTGTTTGCGCTCTTTCAAGTCGACGCCTTCAAATCAAATCTCCTCCAATTTGGGTAGTTTTGAAAGGATGGGTGGTAAGGCTTTGGAGAGTACAAGGAAACAAAGGGTTAGAATGACAAGGAGTAATTATGTTTTTGATGATTCATGCATTGATAAGGTGGACGTTGTGGAGAGGAATAAGAGAAGGAAGCCTATGGGGCATTTAAGGAAACAGAAGGCCAAAATGGCAGAGAATGAATCATTGTCGTTTTATTCTTCTGCTGATTTAAGTGTAAGTAATGCAAACACAAATGTTGACGATGTAGAGAATATAACAGAGATGTTGAAACGAGATGCTACAGGGTTTTCCCTCCAAATGTGTAATTCCTTGTGCTTCGAGAAGAAAGGACAACGGATTAAGGTGAATTCTCTCAAGTAAATTTCGGTACCTTATCATTTTGTGCAAATTTTTGGGGTTTGATGAAACATTTGTTCATGTACATTTGTAGGATTGGCGTGAGGAATGTTTGAAGCCTCTCACTAATGAAGAAGAGCATAAACTCGTTTGTGCCTTTAAAGAATATAATAAGTATTATACTTTGTCTTTTGTCAAACTAAATACCTACGTGCAACATGCTTATTGTGTATTTTGTCTCTGCTCCATTTTTATAGGAGAAAGGTTTTAGTGAGTCATGAGAATTCCCAGATTTGCATTACTGGAAAACATTTGCAGTGTTTGAGGCCAGAGGGATGGCTTAATGATGAGGTAACTTATTATATTTTGCGTGGAATAGTACGTAGACGATCTTTCTGCAGTGCGACGAGACTAAATTTGGAATTTATGACGTTATTGCGTATACTACTTATCTTGCTTTGCAGGTCATTGATCTATATCTGGAACTATTGAAAGAGAGGAATATGAGGGAGCCAAAAGAGTTCTTGAAATGCCATTTCTTTAGTGTTTTCTTCTATAAGGTTAACTTCTTTTTTCTTAAATCCAACTTGTTAGCCTATGAGAATAATATACACTATAACTATTACCACTTCCATCTAAAAAAATTATCCATTTTGAACCTTTGAAATGCACAATATTTTGGATTATAGTATGTTATTTCTTTCGTGCAATTCTTGTACTATGTCGATATTAATCTGAGTAGCGAACTTCAACTTTTTAATACGCAGACATAGTATTTCATTAGAAACTACATACTAGTTTGCTAGAATTTTCAATTAGAACAATATTTTGAGTTATAAGATCTGCACTGTGAGGTGTATGGTTGTCTAAACTCACAGAGATGCAGCAGATTATAGCTAAAACTGGCAACTCGTTTTAGGCAGGAAATTCAGTTAGAGAATGCAGTTAGAGGTTTTTTATTTAACAGATTTTGAGAGTTGTCTTTTGTGCGTGATTTGTAAGCCTTAGTTGGGGTATATATTCACGCGTTCAGAAAAAGTTAGGCAACTGATCACTTTGATCATTGTCGAACAAAGTATATCTTTGGTGTTTTTGTGTGTTCATTGCACTGTTGATCAGATTTGTTTGATTACAACTAGTGGGATGTGTTCGATTTGATTGAAAAACCCTACAAGTTGGTGCGGTGAACGTGGATCATTTAATCATGCGGCGACGGAGAACTTCACTGGTTTAAACAACTTTGGGCTATGGCGATTAGAGATGCGTGCTCTCCTTATGCAGCGAGAACTCTTAGAAGAACTTGATGAATCAACCATGGATAAAGAGAATGATGAGAAGGCAAAGAAGATGATGTTGGAGAAAGCACACAATCGATCATCTTGAGTTTCAGAGATAAAGTGTCGAGACAAGTTTCTAAGGATAAATCGACAACGGCGGTGTGGTTGAAGCTTGAGAGCTTGTACATGACAAAGTGATTGAGCAATGGCCTCCACCTAAAGCAAGCAATATTTTTTCTTTAATATACAAGAAGATACGTCTGTTCATGAACAAATTGATGCTTTCAACAAATTGATCTTAGATATAGAAAACATTGATGTTAGTGTAGATGATGAAGATCATGCCATGTTGTTGTAGACTTCTTTGCCTAAGTCTCATAGTCATTTTCAATAGACTCTGAATTATGGAAGAGAGCTTTTGACATTGAATGAAGTTGTGTCTACTTTAAACTCTAAGGAGTTGAATGAAAGGAATGATTCTAAGGCTTCTACGAGTAGTGAAGGCTTGATAGTGTAGGGTAAGAACCATAAAAAAGACAAGAGAGGTGAAAAGAAGAAAGAGAAGGTGAAATCCAAAAGTAAAGGTGATAGCAGCCCAAGAAAATGCTATCACAGCCATACGAAAGAACATATCAGAAGATTATGTTATGAGAGATTGAAGAACGAGAAAAACTCTAAAAAATCTAAAAACTCTGATGATGTTGCTATAGCTCGGGATAGTTTTGAGTTAAATAATTTCTAATGGTGTCTGAAAAGAATCCTTAGACTCAGTGGGTAATGGATTTAGGTTGCTCTTTTCACATGATACCTAATAGAGCATAACTTAAAGAGTATGCAGAGAAAGAAGGTGGATAGGTGTTGCTAGGGAATAACAAGCCATGTAAGATCGTAGGAGTGGATCTATAAGGTTCAGACTTCATGATGGACATGAAAGATTGCTTCAGCAAGTAAGATCTATCCATGAGATGAAGAAGAATCTAATCTCACTAGGTGAACTGGATAAGAAAGGCTTTCAGTTCAGCTGTAGAGATAAAATCTTAAAAGTGCTAAAGGATCAGTAGAAATGATGAAAGGGATCAGAAAAAATGATATGTATACACTTGATGGGATGGTAACCTTAGGATCTACAACACCTGCATTAGTAGCTATACAGAGCATAGTTCAGCTATGGCATTAGAGATTAGGCTACGTGAGTGAGACAAGGTTGTCGGGGTTGAGCAAGCCAGGTCTCATAGGTTGTGAAAAACTTGATAAGCTGGAGTTTTCTGAAGATTGTCTGTATGAGAAAACAAGCAAAGCACGATTCTCAAGTTAACAACAAAGAAATAAAGAAACCATGGACTACATACATGCAGATCTGTGGGGACCCTCAAGAACACCTTATCATTTAGAAGCAAGGTATTTCTTATGCTTAGTTGATAATTTTTCACGAAAAACCGGATATATAATCCGAAAACAGAAGATGAAATGTATGACATTCAAGAATTGGTGAACTTTGATCCAAAATTAGGCAGAAAGAAAGGTTAAGATATTTAGAACTGACAATGGTTTGGAGTTTTGCTCAGTTGAATGATCGAGAAAGATTAAGAATAATGAGGCACAAAACAGTACTTGGGACACCACAACAAAATGGTCTAGCTGAGAGGTTCAAGGATCCATTCTAGAAAGGGTGCGGTGTATGCTACACAGTGCTTCACTTCCAAAGACTTTCTGGGCTGGAGTCGTTAACGCAGTTGCTTATCTAATAATCGGATGCCCTTCAAAAATATGAAGATAGAAAACCCCTGAAGAAGTCTGTTCAGGACACGCACCTAACTTAGACATGTTGAGATTATTTGGTTGTGTTGTCTATGCTCTCATCAAGCAAGACAAGCTGGAACCAAGAGCATTGGAGTGCATTTCATTGGATATCCCAATGGAGTAAAACTTTATAAGCTTTGGTGCTTAGAACCAAGCTACAGAAAGTCTGTAGTAAGTAGAGATGTGGTATTCAGAGAGGATGAGATTGATTCAGCATTACAAGCAAAATACTACAAAAGCTACTACATAGAATCAGAGAACCACTACGAGACAACAGTTTGAAGTGGAGCATAGTTCTGAAGGAATTACACCTCAACCTAGTACTTGGTTGCTAAATAAAGAAGAGCATAATGAAACACCTCAGCTAGACGGCCCAATTAAACAACAAGAGGATGAATTATACATGCTCGTAAGAGATAGAACCAGAAGGCAAACCAGACCACCAAGTATATATGGATATGCTGACCTTTTAGCCTATTCACTTGTATATGCAAGTGAGGTTCCAAGTGAAGAACCAAGACACTATCAAGAAGCATTTACAAGTAAAGATAAGTGTAAATAGGATTGCTATGAAAGGAGAGATGAGATCTTTAAAGAAAAACAATACCAGCGAAATAAAAGTGAAGCCTGTAGGTTCTAAGTTTATGAGTTGTAAATGGATTTATAAGAGGAAACAAGGTACCCCTAGAGTTGAAGGGGTAGATAAAAACCATAATTGGTTGCTCGTGGCTTTACACAAAGAGAAGTCATTGATTATAATGATGTTCTCTCACCAGTAGTGAGGCATAGATCCATGAGAATATTACTATCAATGGTAGCTACATTTGATCTAGAACATGAGCAAATGGATGTCAAAACAGCTCTCTTGTATAGTGAACTTCATGAATAGATCTTTATGAAGCAACTTGAGGGGTTTACTTAGAAAAGGAAGGGAGAATCATGTCTATAAACTCAATAGATCTCTCTATGGCTTGAAGCACTCTCCAAGGATGTGGAATAGAAGGTTTGATATAATTCATGACAAGTATTGAGTTCTAGAGAAGCGAATTTGACAACTGGATTTTAAGTTCAGAAAACATGGCGTATTTGCAATTCTATTGCTATATGTAGATGATATTCTACTGGTGAGTAATGACAAAGGAGAAGTTGTAAGCATTAAATCACACTTGAAAATTGAGTTTGAAATGAAGGATCTTGGCTCAGTTAAGAAGATCTTTGGGATGGAAATCAAAGAGGTAGAAGCAAGAGACCACTGTATCTATTTCTAAAAGATTATGTCAAGAAAGTTCTTGAGAAGTTTGGCATGATGGATGCAAAATCAGTGACAACTCTTATGATTCGACGAATTATTTCATTTTCACTGCGTTTGGTACTGCATTGAGTTGGAAAGCAATCCTGCTAAAGGTTGTAGCTTTGTCTACAACAGAGGATGAATAAATAGCACTATCAGAGGTCGTAAAGAAAGTACTGTGGCTAGAGGCGATTGCAAGAAAATGAAGGTTGCAAGAGAAGGCAAATCACTGTGTTCTGTGACAATCAAAGTGCCATATATTTGTATAAAACCCAAATGTATCATGAGAGGACTAAACATGTGGATATAAAGCTACATTTTGTGAGATAAGTCCTGGCAAAAGGAGATATGGTTTTGAAAAAGATTGTCTCTGAAGTTGCCACTAAAGATAATGCATCTGACATGATCACAAAGGTACTTCCAAGCAGCAAGTTCAACTACTCCTTAGAGTTAATCCAGCTTGTTGGCTGATGAAGCTCTCAAAGAAGAGCGGGTGGAGTAGATTATGTATTGATACACATGAGTGTTGATAGATCTTGAGGTCTAATACTTTACGTTTTAGCAGTAGTTGCGGTACCTAGCCTAGACAGGTTAGTAAGACAGGTATAATAGACAGTGAAGTAAGACAGCAGATTTTAACGTGGTTCGGACTATGTCCTACATCCACGAGGTTTTCGCCTGAATCAAACTTCTTTCAACGGACAAAAGTTATTACACCAACTGGTTTTACTCTAACACCGAATCCCTCAAATGTTGATACCACAGGAACCTTTTTCGCGTCTACTCCGTTTGACCCGTAAGACCAAAACTCCTGTAGTGATCTTCTTATGAGAATGCTTCCAAGCGAACTGCACGTACGTATAGATCCCTCTAACTGTCGCAATCCTTTCCCGTTGAACTCCCTTCAACTCTCGTCGGCTTCTCACGTTCTTGATGTAACTCAAGAGGGCAAAAACTAAGAAATCAAAATAAAAGAAAACACGTAAAGATGTATATTTTGTTACACGAGTGTTCTACATTGATTCCTAGGATTTCTACTATTTATAGGATAGCTCTCCTGAAAGATCTCCTTGAATCTCGGCCAGTCTCCATATCCAGTCGAGACAGGATCTTTCCAAATATATCCGAATCTTTCCATGATAAGGCGATTCTTCCTTTTGATAAGTCTTTGTTTCTGTTTGATAAGATCTTCATGATCTTCGTATATCCTGCACTCCAAAGACAAAGAAGAACTCCACAAGGAATAGATTACTAAAGGATATAATAAAGAGTTTCATAAAGATTAACTTTCCATAAGATAAGATACTATAAGATCAAGTTAAATCTTTACTAACTTACCTAAATATTCACTCGTCTAAAACAAGATAATTACTATATAAATAAGAGCGAATAATTAAGTAAATAAATCAAAGTAAATAAAACCGAATTTTCCTTTAAAATAAATTTGCAAACAAGGAAATAAAATCTAGTTGGACCTGGCAGTCCTGACTGTTCAACCGAGTTTGAAAGGTGTCGGACTTGCGGTCCTAACAATCTCCCCCAATTGACTTATTTGGCAAAAACTCTTTTAAATCCCAAGGAAAATGTAGACATGCTGAAATAAAACAAGTTAGTAAGAGATAGGCACATAAATCAACTAACCAGTCTTGACAGCAATAAAAACATGTTGCAACAGCGGTGCAACACTCCGCAAAACAACTTAATAAGATAAGCAATTAAAAGAAAATGTTCTTAAGCGGTATAATAAAACAAACTAAAATAAAATAAGATAAAATGGCAGCAGCCGAGAGGATCTCCACCATTCTTCAAAATCTCCCCCATTCTACATATTCTGTTTTTACTCCCCCATTTTGCCAGAACTAGTCAAGGCTTTGCCGCTAATTGGGCAAGGGACTGGTTCATGGACTCCAACAGTGAAATGACCTGGGCAAGTTGCGACTGGATGGTGTCGAGACTACCCTGGGGAACAGACGGTCCAGCTTCATTATCCCTGGCAGTTGGGACAGGTCGCCGGATCAGAGAACCAAGAAGAGCTTGAACAAGGTGACTCGGGGCATGATAGGGCTTAGGGCGGCTCGTCATCTTATCCTTCGTGACCCGGATATCCATTTGAGATGTGAGCGTGCGATAGATCAAGGATGGATAGCCTAAGGTCATCTTCATCTTGTTGACGCGACTACATCCTTGTCTGTCTCCAGTTCCAGCTCGGAGTCGCGACCGGTTTGTACGTCTGGAGACCCCAACTGCATGTTCAAGATCTGAGGACTGATCTTGAAGATAAACTTCCTCACATACGCTGAATGTTCCTTGGCAGAGCCTGGAACGCCTAGTTGAGTATCCAGATTGGCATAGAACTCGTGCACAATCTGGGTTACAAACGGTTGCACCCTGCGAGTGGATTCAAGAAACCCTCTCCCTTCCAAAAACTCAATAACCCCCGTACCCTCATAAGAATCATCATGAAGTTGAACTTCACGAACAGGAATGCAGCCAGTGAGAAGAGTATACCTGAGTTTGGCATGAGTGGTGTAAAACCTGTCGGAGATAGCCTTTTTCACCCTGAAAGGCTCATCGGACGGTAAGACACAGGGAGGGACGGCGTAACCTCCTTCAGCTTCTTCTTCAGTCTGGACGTGGCTGCCTTCCTCAGAGGCCGATTGGTCGCCTGACTGGTTGTCCTGATCAGACAAGGACTGAGCTGGTCGTTTCTGCTGTTTGCGGACAGGGCTGGAATCTGAGTCAGAGACCTCGATTGGAGCAGAGTCCAAGGCAGCAGGAGCGGATCGGGGACGATGGAAATAGGAGTCTTGGTACGTGTCCCGACTCGGCTTGCGACACCCTCTGCAACAGGTTTGGACTTTGGGCGAGCAGATGGGGTGCGCTTTGGAGGTTGAGCCTTCTACTTCCCTTTGGCCGTGGTGCTGTGGCGGCGAGAGGATGCAGGAACAGGTGCTGGTGACGGTGAAGCGTCTTCCGGCAGTGGAACAGAGTGCGAGTCATCAAAAGGAGGAGAGAACTCGCGTGCCTGAGGAGAAGCGGCACGGGGTGGTGACTCTGCTGCCGGTGGCGGTGGTGTGGTGTCTTGCGGCGGTGGTGGCGCATCGGAAGTTGGCGGTGGAACATAGTCCGCTGGAATTCTGATTGAGAGCGGCGTCGGTTGCAAGACTTGGGACAACTTGTTGCCCGTTGAGGATGCACTATCATGGTCGACTAGTGGGGTCCACTGAGAAGGGTTCTCCTGATGACTTAGTTTTCACCATGTTAAGATTTTCTTGAGAAACGTAGGTGAGAAAGAAGACATAAACAAAAATCCACACACCAAAAAATAAACACAAGAGAGAGAGGTAGAAAGATTTCGTGAGATATGATAAAAAGGAAAGACATATAAATAGATGAAATCAAATCAATGTCATATCTTCCATAATCATTATCCACAACTTCCCATAAGTGATAGGACTCTTACCAAGACTAATCAAGAAAAGATTCCAACAAGATACACGCAACTCAATCTCTTCTAAAAAACGCGGCAAAGCATAGGCGGGAAAACGAATCATGCCGAAATTAAACATATCGCGTTTTAAAGACAAAATAAAAAATAAAAATTGCACCTATTAATAAAATAAAAACAAATAAAAACACAAATTAAAAGAAACAAACAGAAAGTAACTCAGCAAATTACTCACATAACTTACCGAGGACCGATTCAACTGGTGTAAGTGGATGTCGAGACACCCTGTCATGACAGACTATAAGACTGAGTATAAATCAGGTCGGAACTGAAGCATACTCATGAACCAGATGAATACATTAAAATGTGTGTGTGTGAATTCTCATATGATAAACAGATGAAAGGGAAGAGAATTTGAAAGGGGCAAAAATCGTTTTGCAAGATATCTCTTTTCAAACAATACAATTGCACCTTTTACACACACTTTGAGCCTTTTGCATACAGGTAGCTTTCGCACACAACTTTGAAGAATATGGTAGCTCTTTTCAATTTTGTGATGACCGTGAGATATGAATTGAATGCTTTCACACATATTCATTGAGTTTAGGCAGCTCTTTCCTCCATATATTTTTCTTTTGAAGCACTTTTTCTTTTGGCTCATGCTCTCTTTGTTCTTTTCTTTTCATAACTCTTTTGTACACTCATACTTTTCTTTTCATGCTCAATCCTTCTGTTTTTAAAGTGATGAGGTAGCAAAAGTGGACAATGTCCATGTCAAAGAGAATATAAAAACAAATTAAAAACAAAAATTGCCCGTTGCAAAATCCTTCGATTTCACTGATTTATCTGAGGGAAAGATGTGCACTGTGTATCAATGCAGTTCTAAGTACGCTACAGAACCGGCTGTCCAACAGGTCTGCAAGTAAGTCATGACAGTTAGTTCAACAAATAAAAACATCTCAGTTAAATCGGGCACGCGACCAGCGCTTAGTGAAGACAAATGCCGAGAGACTTTCTGAGGGTCTCAAAGCGTTGTGAATCTAGGGCTTTAGTAAAAATATCAGCAAATTGTCTTTCGGTTGCGACATGTTTAAGGACAACAGATTTGTTTTCAACCAGCTCACGTATGTAGTGATGTTGGATATCAATATGCTTAGTACGAGAGTGCTGGACAGGATTTTTAGCAATGTTAATAGCACTAGTATTGTCATAGAAAACAAGTAGTTCACTTTGCGCAATACCGTAGTCGTTGAGCATTTGTTGCATCCAAACTAGTTGGGCACAACAGCTTCCAGCTGCAATATATTCAGCTTCAGCAGTAGACAACGATATGGAGTTCTGTTTTTTGCTATACCAAGAAACAAGATTGTTTCCTACATAGAAACATCCTCCAGTTGTGCTTTTTCTGTCGTCTGCACATCCAGCCCAGTCGGCATCACTGTATCCTGCAAGATTCGAATTAGTATCAAACGAGTAGCTTAGTCCAAAATCAGCAGTTCCACTAACATAACGAATTATTCGTTTAACAGCACGAAAATGTGACTCTTTGGGATTTGCTTGATAACGAGCACAGACACCAACGCTAAAACAAATATCAGGACGACTCGCAGTAAGGTACAGGAGACTCCCTATCATGCTTCGATAGAGACTAGGGTCTCTGGAGTTTCCTTCAGTATCGAGAGCAAGCTTATCGTTAGTTCCCATAGGTGTTCTAAGTGGTTTTGCAGATTCAAGCCCAAATTTCTTCACAAGATTCCGAGCATATTTTGATTGGGATATGAATAACCCATCGGATCCTTGTTTGACCTGCAAGCCAAGAAAGTATGTTAGTTCACCAACCATACTCATTTCAAACTCTTTCTTATAAGATTGATGAAGTCCGCAACTGGTCTTCTGAGGTGGATCCAAAAACTATGTCATCAACATAAATTTGAGCAATTAACATATGAGTTGAGACATGTTTAACAAATAAAGTTTTGTCCATTCCTCCCCTAGTATATCCATTCTCAATGAGATAGATTGTAAGTCTCTCATACCAAGCACGAGGTGCTTGTTTCAATCCATACAATGCCTTTTTAAGTTTAAACACATGTGAGGGATGGTGAGGATCCACGAAACCTGTTGGTTGTTCAACAAACACTTCTTCATTAAGATAACCATTTAGAAAGGCACTTTTGACATCCATTTGAAAAAGTTTGAATTGAAGAACACAAGTAATAGCAAAAAGGAGACGAATTGACTCAAGTCGTGCGACAGGAACAAATGTTTCATCATAATCTATGCCCTCGACCTGTGTATACCCTTGAGCGACTAGTCTAGCTTTGTTTCTCACAATGTTACCGGATTCATTAGATTTTTTTTAAAGACCCATTTTGTTCCGATTACATTAATGTTGGATGGTCGGGGAACTAGTTCCCACACATTATTTCTAACAAACTGACCAAGCTCATCTTGCATCGCTTCAATCCATCCATCTTCTAGTAAAGCTTCTTTTACATTCTTTGGTTCAATTTGAGAAGTAAAATAAGCATGATGAAGCATCTGATCACACCTTTTTCGTGGTAAATTACGAGTACGGATACCTTTAGATAAATCACCTATGATTGATTCAGTAGGATGATTCTTCCTTATTCTGGTGGATGGACCAACTGAAACAGGTTCTGGAGATTGATCAGTTTCTTTTGACTCTAGATACATTTCGGACTCTTGAAGTGTATCTGCCTGATTTTCAGGTGTTGCGTCTGGAGTCGCGACTGGAGGCACAACTGGATGGGCAACTGGTTCATGACTGCACTCATCATCACTGCAGGAGCTATGCTTTTCTTGATTTCCAATGAATGATTGAATTTCACGCTCCTGCGAGGTGTCTGAGAAATCCCTGGAGTCATCAAATTCAACATTAGAGGTCTCAATAACAGTTTGAGTTCTTAGAATTAGCACTCTATAAGCACGACTGTTATTGGAATAGCCAAGAAAAATACCAAGGTCACTTTTGGATTGGAACTTGTTCAAGTGTTCTCGATCTTTGAGTACAAAACATGTGCAACCAAAGATATGAAAGAATTTGACATTGGGTTTCTTACCTTTCCACAACTCATATGAGGTTGAGGATGTACCTGGTCGGAGGTAAGTGCGGTTGATGATAAAACATGCTGTGTTTACCGCTTCTGCCCAGTGACACATGGGTAGTCTCTTTGAGTTTAACATGACTCGAGCCATTTCAAGTAATGTTCTATTTTTCCTCTCAACTTCTCCATTTTGTTGCGGAGTTTTAGGTGATGAAAACTCATGAGAGATGCCATATTCTTCACAAAACTTAGAGAACAATGAATTTTCAAATTCCTTACCAAGATCACTTCTTATCCTTTTAATTTTCAGATCTTTATCATTCATCATATTGACACTTAGTGCTTTAAAAACTTCAAATGTTTCAATTTTTCTTTTAAGAATTTTACCCAAGTAAATCGTGAAAAATCATCAACACAATTAAATATGTACCTTTTACCCCCTGTACTTTCTGTCTGAACTGGTCCGACAAGGTCCATATGGAGAAGTTCAAGTATGCGTGATGTGATTGAATGATTACCTGTAGGATGATTACCTTTCTTTTGCTTACCACGAAGACATAGTTCGCATTTTTGTGATGGTTTAGAGCTTAAATCTGGAAGACCTGTAACAACTTTGGATCGGCTCAGCTTGATCAGCAGTTTGTAGTTCACATGTCCCATTCTTTGGTGCCACAGTTCAGTGTGATCTGAGGAACTGAATAAACATGTAAGCTGTTCTGATGGTAGTCGCGACTGCGTAAGAGTGTAACAATTTTCTGCAATTCGCTTTCCAAGTGAGTACACATTTGTCTTGACCATTCACAACCCGGCAATCTCCTTTTGTGAAGTGAACATACAAATCTTGATCAAATAACTGACTAATGCTGATCAGGTTTTGCTTGAGTCCAATAACATGATAAACATTTCGGAGCTTGGGAAACCCTTTGATGTTTAGAGTTCCTCTAACGACAATTTGACCTTTTTTACCATTTCCAAATTGTATTGTTCATCTTGGATCAGCAATATAATTTGTCAAGATGTCTTTGTTACCCGTCATGTGTCTCGAGCATGCACTGTCAAAATACCAACAATCAGATGAGCCATTTTCAATAGAAGAATAAGCAAATGACACATTATGGTAGTTGGGACGTTCCACCCAAATTTGCTTTGGAATTTTAACACTTCTTTTTTTCCCTGATTTCTCTTGAGTCTTCTTGGCTGTTGTGACTCGTTTTGGAGACATCCTTGAAGAATGACCATTGAATGATGATTCCCTAAATTGATAGCAGTATGGACGAATGTGTCCTTCAACACCACAATGATGGCAAACGGGAATGAACCTGTCATAAGAATTACCAGAATGTGAGATATCTAAATTTGAGTTCTTTCTAGAATTCTTACTTGCATTCTTCCTTGGTTGTGAAACACTTTTTGCTAGAGGATGATTGAATTGAGACTCATTTGTTGCAAACACAAGTCCTGCACGATCTCTCGTTGGTTTTTGATTTTCCAACACATGGTCCAATTTCTCTGTTCCAGAACTAAGAAGTTTCACATTCTTTCTGACCGCAGCAAGTTTTGCTTGAACATCTTGGTGCAGTCGCTCAAACAAGTTGGATGTCTCTCCACGACAGTTTGAGGGCTTTATTTTCTCTCTTGAGATCAGTATTTTGATTTTGTAGCTCACGAACTTTCTGCTCAAGTGATGCATTTGAATGAGGTATGTTGTGACCCTTGGACTTGATTATTTCTTCCAGCTCGGCAATTCTAATAGTTCCAGCTTTCCATTTATCGGCCAAGATAAGATAATTTTTTCCAAGAGCTTCTGTATCAATTCCCTCATCATCAGATTCTGAATATTCATTATAGTCGTCCTTTCCTGTCTTGACAGATGAGGAGTCATGTCTGATGATTGAGGTAAATGCAACATGGGATTGAAGGTGACTTTTCCTGCATTGAACATTTCTTCCTTTTCTTTTGATAATAAGATCATTAGCAGCGGAAGAATAAAACGAATTATCAGAGTATGAGGAAGACATGTTCATACCTTCAATGTCCATCAAATCTGCAAGATCTAATAAAACCATAATCTCACCAAATGAAGTAGGTGATAGGCTCTTGATGCCAATTGATAGATCTTGAGGTCTAATACTTTACGTTTTAGCAGTAGTTGCGATACCTAGCCTAGACAGGTTAGTAAGACAGGTATAAAAGACAGTAAAGTAAGACAGCAGATTTTAACATGGTTCGGACTATGTCCTACATCCACGAGGCTTTCGCCTGAATCAAACTTCTTTCAACGGACAAAAGTTATTACACCAACTAGTTTTACTCTAACACCGAATCCCTCAAATGTTGATACCACCGGAACCTTTTTTGCGTCTACTCCCTTTGACCCGTAAGACCAAAACTCCCGTAGTGATCTTCTTATGAGAATGCTTCCAAGCGAACTGCACGTACGTATAGATCCCTCTAACTGGCGCAATCCTTTCCCGTTGAACTCTCTTCAACTCTCGTCGGCTTCTCACGTTCTTGATGTAACTCAAGAGGGCGAAAACTAAGAAATCAAAATAAAAGAGAACACCTAAAGATGTATATTTTGTTACACGAGTGTTCTACATTGATTCCTAGGATTTCTACTATTTATAGGATAGCTCTCCTGAAAGATCTCCTTGAATCTCGGCCAGTCTCCATATCCAGTCGAGACAAGATCTTTCCAAATATATCCGAATCTTTCCATGATAAGGCAATTCTTCCTTTTGATAAGTCTTTGTTTCCGTTTGATAAGATCTTCATGATCTTCGTATATCCTGCACACCAAAGACAAAGAAGAACTCCACAAGGAATAGATTACTAAAGGATATAATAAAGAGTTTGATAAAGATTAACTTTCCATAAGATAAGATACTATAAGATCAAGTTAAATCTTTACAAACTTACCTAAATATTTACTCGTCTAAAACAAGATAATTACCATATAATTAAGAGCGAATAATTAAGTAAATAAATCAAAGTAAATAAAACCGAATTTTCCTTTAAAATAAATTTGCAAACAAGGAAATAAAATCTAGTTGGACCTACAGTCCTGACTGTTCAACCGAGTTTGAAAGGTGTCGGACTTGCGGTCCTAACAAGTGTGAAACAAGGTGGAAATTTGTTAGGTGTATGGTGGTCCAAACTCACAGAGATGCAACAAATTATAGCTGAAATTGGCAACTCGTTTTAGACGGGAAATTTAATTAGAGAATACAGTTAAGAATTCTGTTATTTAACAGAATTGAGTGCTGGATTTTGTGCGTGATTAGCAAGCCTTAGCTGGTATAATATTCATGAGTTTTTAGATCAAAATTAGCAGTTAGATTACACTACGTCACCTCTGTAAAAACTTTCTAATTTGTAAAAATAAAATGCAAGATGTTGCTCCCTTGGATGTAGGCAATTGATCACTTTGATCATTGTCAAACCAAGAAAATCTTTGGTGTTCTTGTGTTGGTTGCATGGCTGATTAGATTTGGTCAATTAGAGTTAGTTTGATTGGTTCAATTTCAATGAAAATCCCTACATGGACATGATGATATTTTTACATGGTTCTTACATTCTTTGAATGTTTATACGCAAAAGCATTTAGAAATTGAGGTAAATATGTCACGGTATGGGGTTCAATACTTTTCTGTTTATCATTTTGTTTCTCTCAGTGGATCACGGATTGGGGAGGTTACCATTATTATTTTGTTTATTACTTTATCTCTCTCAGGCAATCAGTGGTGCAAGTGGTTACAGTTATGAACGTGTTCGAGGACGGACTAGGCCAGAAAAGCTTGGATATACTCTTCTAGAATGTGACAAAGTAAAGTTTTGAGAGCTGCATTGTTAATGTTATTTTTCCTTTTTCATCCCTTAGTGAAGAATTCTCTCATTCTTGTTCTTTCTTTTTTTCTTTCTAGATTTTTGTGCCCATCCACGAAGTAAACCATTGGACTTTAGTAGTAATCAATAACATGAAAAAAAAGTTTCAGTACCTTGATTCAATCGAACCAGATCCAGATGATCCTGAACCTCAGGTTACGCTTGACCGGAAAAAAAAGGTTCTGGATTTGCTGGTATGATTGCTTTCTTGTTAATCCAGTGGAAGTTTTATATGGAAAACTTTATGAATATTGATTATCTATACTTCTGTTAGTTTTGCTTAATGCTACTCATACGAGTGTGGGAGCACCACCAAAGCTTAAGAACTTACATTTCATCCGCTAGCAGATTTTGTTGTAGCTGTGACTGAAAAATATCCATAAAGTTATTTTCATCACTTTATTTATATATCTTATCTGCATGAGTAACTGTTTTGTATTTTCTTCTTTTTCATTTTTTATTAATTGTATGACTTATATGTTGTTTTAAAATGTAGGCAATGTATTATGCGGATGAGGTGAAGGCGAAAAATGGAAAGGACATCAATGTTATTTCGTGGGAGCGAGATGTCGTTGCAGACCTCCCAACACAGGATAATACGTAAGGCTGGATTTCCCCGCTATTTATTATTTTTATTGAAGTAGTAATCAACCTAAATCTCTAAAAAATTTCTGAAACGTGAACTTGACTTGAGTTAACACAACATATTAACCTACTAAGGGTAAACTGGTAATCAATTTGGTTAGAATACTTTTGATTACATTTTTGTCTTAAACATCCAAAAGTTGAGGCTCGTGTATGTGATTTTCACTTCCCCTGCATCCTTTAGTTCAAAACAAATCTAAATTTCAAAATTGGTGAAGTGAAACTCGTATGTTTCATTGCAGTTACTCCTGGAAAAGGATTAAATTTTGAAAAGAAAAGGAAAAGTTAGGAACACCAAATCATTATGAGATAGGGTTGTGGGATACATAGCAAGTATCCTGCGCAAACAAATTTGCAACAGATATCTGGATTTAGTTGTACTCTTTTTACCAATTGAAAGAGTATTTCACTGCACTGTTGTTTCACATAAACATCACTTTTGATTTAAAAGAATATTACAAATATGTTTCCCTAGAGTTCAAATAGTTATAAAGAGGCTCAGTAATATTAGAAAAACATTACGGATAGATCCTTTTATTTATTTATTTTCTTCGGATAAAAGCGATTAACTCCCTGTACTTTATCCCATGTTGTTCTCTGCCTTCTATCCTTTTATTTTTGGCAACTTGTCTCCTGTACTTTGGATATATAAGCACTTTGCCCTCTCGAGTCTTTTTTCCAGTTGGATTTGGACACGTGTCAACATTTTTTACCGTTGAATTTGGGCTCAGAGGTAAAAAAAAAAAAAAAAAGCATTCTGGGTTTTCTAATGAAAGCCCTTTTTTACTTGGGCTTGACTTGGGCCCAAAGTCTTTTCCCAATCGAGGACTAGCTCCATTGGTTACTTTCTTATATGGAGGGATCGCCTCTTCTTTCCCTGGGGGCGAGGCAAGCGGTCCCAGCTCGTCGAAGCGACCGCGTATCGATTTGAATTTTTCCTAAAAACAGTGAAAAAAATATTCGAGGAGGCAAAGTGCTTATATATCCATCGTACAAGGGGCAAATTGCCAGAACTAGAAGAATAGGGGCAAAGTGCACTCGGGGCATATTATAGGGGGTTTAACGCTTTTATCTCTCTCTTTTTTTTTTTTTTTTATGTTTATAAGTTCTGGGTGTATTTGCAATATTTTAAATCCTTGGGGAGGTTTATAAAGTTAGTCCCAACCTCAACTGGTGTAAATATAATTATCCCTTTCTCAAAAGATATAGAAAATGCTTGTTCGATGAATCTCATAATGTTACGTTATTTGGAAACTTGATTGCTTTGCATTTAATCTCATAGAAACTACATCTCCTATTGGATACATGGGAATTGGGATCATTCCTAATAGCGTTTAAGTACTCTTTATGACAGGGACGATTGCGGCGTCTTCATGATCAAATATATTGACTTCTATAGCAGGGATATAGGACTGTGTTTTAGCCAGGTAAGCTTATGCTGACACCAAGTACATGATTTTGCCTCAATATTAGTGTCTAATTAATTGGCCAGAAAATACTTAGATATTTGTAATTGCGTGTATGAAAATTTGAATGTTGAATGCCGTAATTTTTTCTCTTTTTGTAAAAGATTTTGATGCCGAAAGAATGAAGGAATTTGTGTTCATCTTTATCCTGAATTTCCCTTTCATGTTGGTTCAGCTACGTTGAAACTGTTACCAGTCTAGCACTTTTAACAAATAAATACCTTGTGTTATGCGTACTAGGCAAGAGATAACCCTTTGGTTATGCATAATAGGTAAACTAATCCCATGTGGAAAGAATATAGCAACACAAACTCTGTGTGGAAAATATAAGAGGTGGGTATTAAGTCTCTTTTTAAAATAGTAGGGGGTATTTTTGTGTAAAACATACTTTTTATGGTTGATGTGACTGAGCTAATGGGCTTTCCAAGAATTTATATCACAGTCATCTTTATCGAGAAAGTTGTATGTTTGATATGGTCCATGCTTGACTTTACTCTATTTCCTTAAAATCTTAACTTTTCTAGACATCATGTATATCCGACCCAAAATTTTGATTTCTTTGTTATAGGAAGACATGCCCTATTTTAGGAAAAGGACAGCCATAGAGATTCTGAATTTGAAAGCGGCTTAGGGTCCAAGATGAACTCGCCCAATCAGGACAGAGGTGGAGACAGACCACCTCTTTTCAGAGCAGCGGATTATTTCTATCTCTAAGGAGTTTAATTCGCATTCTAAGTAGTATCAACTTTAATTATTCCCTTCCCCTCAAAAGTTGAGTGATAAATACAGATTTCTTTTGTTCATTATACATACTTTGGGTCATTTGCTAAATACAAGGACTGACTGCTTATTGCTTCGAATCGCATAATTCAGAGTTGGAGGTTATGCTTGCTCGTGAAAGGCTCACGGAAAGCCCTCTATGAGACCATATAACAATTTTCTCTCTTTCTTTTCATCGTACATTTGTACAAGCTCTCAACAAAAAATAAAAAGTAAAATTTGCAGGCTTGAGGATGAATGGTTGTTACTACAAAAATTATTTTGGGCTTTGTTCGGAAAACTCATGATCTTGGTTTTTCACTTTTTGTGTGGCATGTACGTAACTAAATGAGGACTCATAAAGAAATGTACTAATTTGATTACTAAATATTAGGGAATTTTACAGAACTAGTCCCATAAACTAGCCTATTTGCGAAACTAGTCCGACAAAGCGGTTGGTCGCTATTTTAGTCCCACGGTGTGGCACTATTTGTGAAAATAGTCTTTATGTTGTCTGAGTTAACGATCTTGACCTAATTTTGGCCGGAGTGAACAATTTTGATCCAAAATTAGGGTATTGACAGTCTAATTAGAGATTTTTTACACTAATAAACCACATCTGTCATAAAATCATATTTACACCCCCAAAAAGTATATAAATCTTTTTCAATAAGCCAAAATTAATTCTAATTTTTAAATTTTATGTAACACTTACAGTCCTTTTACTTTTGTTAACTAAAAAGTGAATTCACAATCCCAATTTGGGATCTTTAGCTGCCCTACGCAAATTCAAAAACACCTTAAACATCTGGATACTAACAACATGATCTTCATCTCTGTATTATCTGTAACACAATTTGGGTTTAAGTTAGGGTTTGAATTTTTGTAACACGGCGGGTCGGTGTTGGCGTCGGGGTAGAGGTTTGTTGCCGGTGGTGGAGAATAATTGAATAGAAAAAAGCGTGGCATTTGGGTTGAATTGAGGGAGGTGAAACGACCACGTTGAGGCGGAGTAGATGGGGTTAGAGAGGTGAAAGTGTGATAGGATATCAAGATTATTTAGTTCTTATTAGAGGAAGAACCACAAATCCTTGAACGAAGATGAGAGAAAACAGATTTGAAAATAAACTACAGGCTTTCTTCTTCTTAATATTCAAACATATGGATACAACCTATTTACATATCTTACTCACTCCCTAATTAACTGCTATTTCAACCACCACCCACTAATAGTAACTGACAAAGAAGTTACCAACTAACAACACACATAAAAAGAAATACATAAACATAATTATATACAAATTAATAATATATAACACAATATATAAAGCCCAATTTCTCAATATAGTCAGCTAGCACTCAAAAAGGGATTTTTATGAATCCTGCCCAGGCTATATAAATTGCCCACCCCTGAAATTCGATCTTGTCCTCAAGGTCGAGCATCTTGAATTTCCAACCTCTTTCCTGTGAAATCGTAATCCGAAAATTCACACGTTGATCCTTCTGCCATAACTAATGTTAAAAACTATGGGGACTTGCACTTGTGCCCCCGTGTATATCGCTCCTCACAGTTAAAGCATCTCAGCCTGCGATAACCGACAAATTGGCAATTGTGAAGGTGGTTTAGTTGGTTGCGGCGCCAAAGGAGGATTCGATAAAATATGTGATGCATCTGCAGGTGAAACTAAACGAGGATAAGGGTGATAACATGAATCTCGCAATTTATCTTCAATGAGTTTTGCCAAGTTAATTGCCGGATTTACAGTGACCAATTTGAGTATAGCAACTTCCGGCAAAATATTAGTGCGCAAATCCAACATAAAACAGCTTAAAATTGCATCAGGGGGAAAACCAATAATACAATTATTCAATCTTTCAAACTGAGTTTGATACTCCTGCACTGAACTTGTTTGTTGTAATTTAAAAAGAGCAGCCTGGTGATTCTCGTATGAAGAAGGCCCAAAACGTATTTTAAAATCACGAAGAAATGCTTCCCAAGTTGAAAAAGAAAATTAGAGTGCGTCCATTTATACCAACTCAAAGCAATTCCATATAAAATGATCACATATGAATCTTCTTTTCAAAAGGTACAACATGATATGAAATTTATTGTTCCTCCTGAAAAATATTGTTCAGCTCAAGAAAAGTAAAAAATATTGCCGTTGTTTTCTACTTTTCTTGAGCTTAGCAGTGGCGACTATGGCCACCACTGCTCCTGATCCCTCGTGGTCAGACGACCACAACATCCTCACCAACCCACCTAAAAAATGCCTTTGGCATACGACCGCCGAATCTATACAGTACGATAGCTTGACTTCCTTTAAAACACCAAGACCCAATTTTCCGAAAGAAATCATAATTTCTTAATCCTTAACTAGGAATAAAACCCATACCATAATTATCCTGGATTAAACAAGGATATTCAGTATTAAAAAAAAAAAAAAAAGGAATTTCATATTTTGGAATTTAGGTTTCACTTAATGATGAAATTTGCAAATTAGAATTTATTTTGATTTTTAAAAAAGATTTAGAAACTTCTTGGGGTCTAAATATAATTTTGTGAAAGATATGGTGTATAAGTGTAAAAAATTCAAAATTAGATTGTCAAAATCCTAATTTTGGGTCAAAATCGTTGAATCCGACAAAAAATAGGTCAAAGTGTTAGACTCTAACAAAAAAAGGTATATTTTTGCAAATGGTCCCACATTGTGGGACCATAATAACGACCTACCACTTTGTTGGACTAGTTTGACAAATAGGTCACTTTTTGGGACAAGTTCCGCGAAATTCCTTTAAAATATATTTTGTGATTGTACTAACATGTTGGAGAGGCTTGGCATGCCTTGGCTTTGCTTTTGTACGAGGTAACCATTGGTTTGATATTTTGTTTGATGTAGTGTGGGATTAATTTTAATTTTTGGAAAAGAAAACGATGATGACCAATAGAGCCAAAATTCAGCAAAGAAAAATTTCAAAAAGCACAAAAACATATGTGATACAATCGTCAAACCTCTTATGATATGCCCCCGATTGCACTTTACCCCCTATTTGCTTGGCAACATCCCCTTTTGCTTTAAAAATAAGCCTTTTACTCCATGAAGTTAACGGCAAAAATAGAAAAGTCCAAATCCAAAGTTGGATCATCGACTCAAGGGGCGATGTGCTTATTTATTAATAGTACAGAGGGCGATTAGCCAAAAAAAAAAAAGAGGATAGGGGGCAAGGTGCCGATAGGAACTTGACGCCTTTATACCAGAACAAATTCTTAAGAGTTAATTACAAATATCACTTGTGTTATACTTACTTAAAAAGTTCATGTGCAACTTTTACTAGTAAATATTCTATGTGTAAGCCAGTCAAATATGAAATCATGTTCATTAGAAATGTGTAGTGCATACAATGTGAAAAATAAATGTCCTTTTGACTCTATTTTCTATCTTTTGTAAACCCTAACTTTACCCCCTTTTCTTTTCTCTAATTTTCGAATGAGAAGTTTGCCTTCTAGCCTATTTAGCTTCAAACTTTAAAAAGGCGTGAAGAATGTGGCAAAGATAACCTTAAGCTTTGGATGGACTAACGAATATTCCAAAGATACTAACATAAATGGATGGAAATCTGACCAGGGGCGGTTCACACGTTTTATGAGAGTTAGGGTGTGGTAAATGTAAAAATTTAAGGGTTAGGTGATAATATGTAAACGGTGGCACAAGTTTGGGGGTTTGATGCATTTTACCCTTTTAATCTATTTATGTATAGCTAGTTCTAATTTTTCTTATGTACAAATATGGATGAACGCGTGTCTCCCATATCTGCCACTCGCATTAAAGTAATTACCCAGATAAGCATATTTAAAGCTGGCAGAAGAAGAAAGTAAGACAGCATGGACGAAGAAATGTTTGTTAGATTTAGGGGTACAATTGTCAAAACAAGTTTGTGTATGTTGTATTTTCTTTCTATATACTTATATATAAAGGTACAATCACTCCACAAAAAACTACACGATTTTGGCCGCTTTAAGTTTTTTATTAGTTGTGACCTCTTCTCACATAAACCCTAGGTCCTCTAGGTTACGCCACCTCATTTTTTAGTCGCTTGTTATCATCACGGCATCCGATCAGCTGTATTTGCCGCCACCATCATCAGCCTACAAACGAATTCACCATCATTTATTCTCCCCTGCAAATAAACCTCACTCAGTGTTGTTCACAGATCTCAAATTGATTAATGAACTTTTGCCCGATTTGATGGTGACGATTTAAAATTTAGAGTGGAGATAGTTGGCAAAGCATCCGTCATTCTTGATGGGAAGATCTATTTCTTCGATGGATATAACTTATAACTTGTCCAGTGTTAAGCCGTTATGTCGCAATGGTGAGACTGAGGTTGCGACAAGCATGTGCCTTATGGTTATTGTGATGGTAAATTCAAAAAAGAGATTTGGAATGGATGGAATTGGAAAAACGAAGACCTTTCGCTTTGTAAGTTTTCTTTGATCTCATCTATTTTATATAAAAAGCAATGGGTTAAACTTAAGTTTTATCTCATTTACTGGGTTTCCTTTTCCTAAATCAATGTGTCTAGAATAGCAATAACTATAAACTCTTTCAATTATTTTGTTGCTCAGGAAAAAAGTATTGTAAAAAGCACTAGTGGATTTATGGGGTAATAGCAAAAACTAACCCTGGCAAATAACTCCCTGTGTTATTTTAATAGCGAAAAGCCTCCTGTAAAATTTAAAAATTGATCACTTCATGTCCTTCCAATTTTAGTTTATTTCCTTTAATTGATCACGGCATGTCTATTTTAATTTTGATTTATTTCCTTTAATTAGTCACTGCGTGTCTATTTAATTTAAAATTATTTCCTTTAATTGATAACTCATGCATGTCATAGAACTCAATCATTTGGTTCCTAACTAGCCTTCACATATTTGTACAGGCCAATACACGGTCACTTGTTAGGGACCGAGTGGATTATCGAGCACAATGTCCAAGAGCTGGATCTTAGTCTTATAATGGAGCAGCCATTCATATTACCCACTTGTGTCTTCTGTAACCCGAAGATAAGATTGCTCAAGTTAAGAATGAATATTGTCCTTCATCTACCCCCAAACATTTCACTTCCGTCCCTTAAGATTTTGCACTTTCACCATGTCACATTTCCAAGTGACAACTTGATGCAAAGTCTTTTTTCTAGTTGTCCTTGTCCAGCTCAGCTGGTTATGATAGATTGTGATAGGAGGAATCTGAGGAGTATCTCCATAACTATGCCTTCTTTACAGGTTGTAGCAATATATGATTGTTCTTTTTTACGTTCTGGTGATCTTGAAAGTTGTAAGATAGGGGTAGATGCAGAGAGTCTCAGACTATTTATTTAAACTAGGAATCTACAAAATGAGATAAATGCATATGGTATCTGTACATGGCCTGCTGCTTCAGTTGACATTCTGATTCTTGGTGAAATACAACAATAAATCCCTGATCGCAGTGTTACATTATTTAGAGGCCTGAAAAATATAATTCGCTTGAGAGTATCTGAAGACACCATTTAGGTAATTAATTTACACAATGGAATGCATCATTTCGTATTAAATTAGTCAGCTTCATCAATTAAACACCATACTGATCAGCCATGTTGCTCTTCCATGCATGGTGGAGTATCTCTTTCGTGGAGACAGTGTGCTTCCATTTAGGATCTTGGAGGCTTTGAATTTGAAAGGGAAATTCGGGAAATGTTCAATTGAATTGTTCATAAAGTTTGGCTAGTGCTTGCGTCTGCGAGGTACAGTATAATGGAATCTACAGTTCAACCTCGGGGTACTCTACATACTCGACTAATAGATGACTGTTTAATTATGTATTTAGGGAGTCGACCAGTATGGAGAGGATAGCAGATTGATAGTTGGGCTATGTTTTGTCGAATCTCAAGATGGTAAACTCCAAGGGACTGATGCAGAGTTATATTTCCTGAGGTTTGTGCTTCAAAATGCAACTGCATTGGAGAATATGCATATATTATGCTCCATTAATTTCGCAAAGGAACCAAGACTTGTTGCATGGAGTTGGCAGAGGTTCCAGCCGTTGTGTACTGACATTGACATGAAATTTCATTCTTGTACGTGCATATTCTTTTCCCTTTTTCTTCTAGCTAGGTTTTACTTGATTGTATTTTTGAGTTTTCGAGCGCCTTTCTATTCTACGCCAAAAATTTATATATCAATTAGCTTGAGAAGGGAAATTAGTTATGCATTTTTCTGCTTGCCACCCCAAATCATCTATGCCAAGTGGTGTGTCGTTCTCTTTGCCATTACGCCGTGTGATTGTCATAAGGTATAAATACACTGACTTACATTATACTCCACCAGATATTAGACATACATTTCGTAAATCTATAGGTGAAATAAGAGTTCGCACACCATCTTAACTCAGATAAATTGGACTGCTTACCTTATGAAACTTGCACTTTCACCACGAAAGGAAGCTGCTTGGCCTTTGTCCTATGGATTACATTTCACACTATATGGTTTAATTAGTTTGTAATTTAAAATTAATTCTATCTGTAATGTGCGCTGTTTTTAATTATTTAGTTCTGATGTGCATTATGTTTTTATGAAGAATACAGTTGCCAAAAGGAGTGGTAAACTCAGAAACCAGATTGAGGTAGTTACTACTAACGCTGATATTGCCTGCACAGGGGCGGAACTACTTTGGCGATCTGGTAATAGTTGGTAATTGGTTGGTAGCTCGACGCTTGTTTGCTGCTTTTGCTCTAATGATCATCAATTAAAGATCGATTATTCGGACATTGAAACATCTCAAATGGACGACATCTTGTATCTTAGTAAGCTTAGCTCGTGGATGCCATTTCCTGCTTTTTAAGCTTCTTAAAGGATCATTTTATGTAGTTGTTGACATATGTACATCCAAAACTCGTACTGTGTTTCTCGTACCATTTGCTCTCCGGTCCTGAAAGAGAATATTCATTTCTATTCCGTGTCTAATTTTGCATTCTAACTCCGTTTATAACCTTGGCAAAGAATGTAACCCTTTTGTATTTAAGAGTTCAATGAATGGCTACGATTTTGATTTTTTTGCTGGTTTTTTGCTGCTCGACTGTGCATCAAAAGTTTCGTTTTTGAGGTGAGTCTGACTTCCTGAATAATTCTTATTTTCAGTTAGTTTTCCAAATTTATTCTGAGGTTCTTAATTCTATTGAGTTTAAATTTCTTTCTCTAGAGAAGTATTTCACCATTTTCAGTTAAAATGAATGGAAACTTTAGTCTATGAACTCAACTGGCAGTTTTAATGATAACCCTCCCCAAATATTCTGTTGGCACTACAAAATAAAGTTAGGCGGCACGTTTGTGCACCAATTCGTTGCCTGGAAAATATAGGAAGGTGCAGGAATATCTCAAATATTTAGTCAGTGCCTAGCATCAGTTAAAAGTCACAACTTGTTTTCTTCAACAGTACTGATGACAATAGAATTATCACAAATATTTAGACAGTGCAATAAGCCGAAACGAACAAAACTAGATCGAGACGCATGGAAACTTTCTCATCGCACCTGAATACAGTACCGCAAGGGTCCCAACAGTACATAACAACAATCTTAGTTCAACATCCCAAGATATTGTCACACGGAGTACCGAGGAGTTCATATACTTTCTATTGCTGATCAATGCCAAAAGTGGCAAGCATGCAAGACCCCATACTTGAGGCATTCTTCATATCAACATCTCTACGGACTTCAATAAGATCCCAACACCGGTGTGCTTTACGTAAAAGGCATTCACCCTCCCTCAAACTCCTATATATATCCTTGCACAATTTATGAATATCGGTCATAGTGAACAGTTGGTGATCACGTGATCAGCCATCCAAACGTCGCCACCCACTTAGCTAATCCGTGGATAACCTGTAACAATCTCACCATATTGAACTTTGAAGGTCGTGCCCATTCATCAACATTATTGAAAAATAAAAAGGTAACTAGTAATATAAAAATTCAACAATTTTTAGCAAATAACAATTGTGCTTACAAGTGTTATCAAGTGTAAAATTACCAACTAAACCCATTAACGATTCAACTCATTGAACAACTCCATAGTCTAACAAAGCATAATTTTGTAATTCTATAATTGTCATAATTTGCCATTTATCATACATTCAAAATCTTCAAATTTTCTTAAACCGGAAAAATCAACGCGCATACATTCAAAATTCTCAAATTTTCTTAAAGCAACAAAATATACCTTGTACATTCAAAATCCCCAAATTTTTCTTAAAGCAGCAAAATCTACCCAACACAAATTGAGGGACAAAATTAACTTAACACATAATAAACAATTATTCTAAAAATTAGCTTCTAAAGCAAAAATTTGAAACCTTCGAATTGAGCCTAAATGATTCGACTTTTACATATAATCATTCAGAAAATTAGGGATAAAAAGAAAAAAAATATGGATCTTCAAAATATTGAACCTAAAATAATCGACTATTACATATAATCTAGCATAAACCCTAAATCCAACACATATATACAATACTCATCAGTGAAACTAGACAAAATTAGACAACTACTTCAACAAAACCGAATGAAATTCGACAAATTAGACAACTCATTCAACAAACCCGAATGAAATTCGACAATATTAGACAACTACTTCAACAAAACCAAATGAAATTCAACAAACCGAATGATGTTTGTTTTCTACTTTTTTGACTTTTCGTAATCATGTGAAGCTCACATGCCAATTTCAGGCTCAAAGTTGAATATTCCTTAGTAAAATTGAATATTCCGTTAACGCATGACTAATTTTATGATTAGTTTTAGTTATAAGACCAAAGTCTGACAAATTTACTATTGTTGCAAGAGGAACAAGTTATGGTATAATTTTTACAAAATCATTGTCAGTTCATATGTACGTATACGCAAGTGTATATACCACCAGTCACGAGATATAATACCCAAAATGAAACTAAAGACTCGTTGTCATTTCAAAAACTTGAATAAATATATTAAATAATAGTTGGAAAATCAAGATAGTGGATGAATTAATAAGTTAAATTCTAAGATGATCTTGTTGATTGTGGCATACATGTTGGGTGTAGGGATATGAGGTTAATCACATTGAAGCTAATTTTATTGAAGAAGGATTGAATGTGTTCTACTAAAAGCTCAAGCTTGTATAGAGGATTGACACTTATTTATTTATGATTTAATCTCCAGCATGTCCCCTCATGTGTAGGCCGTAAATCTTTTTGTTACGCCTAACACGTGTCATTTTTTCTGATAAGTGGGTCACCTTGGAATTTGAACCAGGACGTCTTCTTTGACCTGAACTCTAATACCATATCGAGGGGGGTGTGAGCTTATAGAAGAAGCTTGTTCGCTATTTCTGTTTAAAGTCATTTTAAGTGACTTTTGACAAAAAGTTGGGAATTGTTTGCAAATCTTTTTAAAAAGCTACTTAAAGCATTAATTAGGTGTTTGTAAAATTCATGAGAAGTTGCTTTTCCTTTTAAACACTTTTTAAAAATAACATAATTCCAAAAGCAGTTGGAGAAGCACCCCTTGACATGCTTTTGCGTCTTATGCTTTTTCTGAGCTTTTTTAGACAAACAGAAGCAAAAGTCAGTATTCCAAATACTAAAAATGTGTTTTTGCGGCTGTAAAAGCCAATAAGTCCTTATCATAAGCATTTGAAACACCACCTGAATGTCGTTCTCTCTAAATGCTCAAGCTTGTAGAGAGAATTGGTATTTATTCATTTATGTATTAATCTCCAACAAGGGGAAGGTTACAAATGAATTTCCACAGATATCCATTAAAATTTAGAATAATTTACTTCTAAGAATGTTTTCATGTAGCTATCAATTGTTTCTCCTAGCAATTTCCCAAGCACCTCTTTCTCGTTCCTTTTTTCTTTTTATGTTTGCTCTTAGTTTTCTCTCAGCTTTGCCAAATCTTACATATCACCTATATGTAAGATTTACTTACTTTATATTATTATCAGATATGCAGCGAAATTGAATCTGAAACTTTTGCACCATTGAATCAAGATCCTCATAGCACGAACAACACCTGCAAAACAGAGTAAATGAAGAGTTTCTGGCCTGTGCCTTATACAGAATGGTGGTACTGATGGTGTATACAGGCACATTTATTTATGGGCTAGGCTAGGACCCCTCATGAATATGGTAATAGTAGTTGATTTCTCCCATCAAGAAATCAGGTCTTAAATTAAGAATTTTGCTTAAATTAGATAAGGAAATAAATTGTTAACTACCCCAATTAAAGAGAGCCACATATAGAAGATTCAACAAATGAAAATCCCGTTACCAATAATAGAATACTCTTACATTCTCCCACTTGGCCCTCGCGACATTTAATTCTATATGGGCAATTATCAAACAAGAATGGCCAGTAAAAAGTTCATTTCCTTTGGCAAAAGTACTCCCACTCAAATAAAAGACAGTGCACATGAATCATAGCTGTAAGGCCCATTAATGTGAGAACCGTCCCTTCCATGTATTACATGCATAGATATCCCCTAAAAGAGCACCGGATGAGTAATGAACTTTATGAATGAACTACCTATTAGTCATTCGGGTCCAACTTTATATTATCCCGTGGATAAACTTTAGTGCGCACAAAAACAATGTTCTCCAAGACAGAAATATAATTTTATGTCTATAGACCAAAGAGCAAGTCAAAGTCAAGATGAATTGGCGAATCCCATATGTTTCACATGACCCTTAGACTGAATACGATAAACGTTAGGACATGTGTAGCCGTCAATCTCAATTGACACCTCGAGTCACTTTATGTTTTCTCCAAATGAGACACTTTATGTCATCATCTTTACTTCTGTCATACGGCTTTATTCTTGGAGAAGAATATACAATTGAATTGTCGCAAATAATCTTTATTGGTCTCCACTATAAAACGACAAACTCGAGACCATTGAGGATGTTCCTCAACCAAAATGCTTGTGCAACTTTTCATAGCAAGCAATTAAATTTGTCCTTAAAGTAGACGCATAATGGTACTACTAAGAAGCACCATGAACAAGCTCTTGATGTCCACATTAACTTCACCGACAAAATTTAAATCTTAATTTTCGACCTATTCCTCGTGATCACTACTATATAGGTCTTGGTTCTTTAACACAACACCACATAACTTTACTTTCAGCTTTTTACATACAATGCGGTAAACCTGAATTTTCTTTATTTCAATGCAATTTAATGTACACCTAATTTTTAACTTTGATTATTACTTTAACTTAGAACCGCCAAGATTGATACATATTTACTTTATATTTCTGAAAGCCTTATCATGTAGACCTCATGAGACGATCTTTACTTTATGTCTCCATGAAACAAACCTCAACTGGCGTAAATAAAATTATCCCTTTCTCAAATGATATAGAAAATGCTTGTTCGATGCATCTCATAATGTCAAATTTTTGGAACCCTGATTGCTTTGCATTTAATCTCATAGAAACTACATCTCCTATTGGATACATGGGAATTGGGATCATTCCTAATAGCGTTTAAGTACTCTTTATGATAGGTACGATTGTGGCGTCTTCATGATCAAATATATTGACTTCTATAGCAGGGATATAGGACTGTGTTTTAGCCAGGTAAGTGTCATGTACCTGGAGGAGAAGAGCAAGACAAAGTTAGTGAATCAGAAGAAAATCATAGAAGACGATGAAATAAGGGTTTGCCAAAAAGGGGAATTACGACCTGGTGCGTTGAAGAGGGCTAATCGAGGGCTTTTACAGTAAAGGCGGGACGACGTCGTTTTGAGAAGAGGCGTGAAAGTTTTAGCGGAGCAGTCCACGTGTGAAAGCGTGTTTTGAGTTATTTTAACTTATGCAGTTTTACGTTTTTAGTTTTACTTGTTTAGCAACTTAAGTATCTTGCTGCTAGAGTGTGAGTTGTCATGTGTTAGTACAATGATTACTTTTTCAGCTATATGTAATGGTTCAGTACATGCTAATGAGATCATTCAGAATCTTCAGTTTATTCTCCCTTAATCTTCTCTCTATTTTTTTCTCCCCTTTCTTGCTTATCTTATCTTCATCAATATTACATCTACTAAGTACGTTACATTTGGTATCCAGAGCCAAATTCTGGGCTGGTTATTACAATGGTAGACACTACTAGATTACGTGAGTTACAAGAAAATCAAAAAAAAAACAGAAGAATCACATAAGGCGATTGAGAATGCGATGCAAAATGAACTTGTAAGGAGGGAGTCAGCTGAGCAGAATCTTCAAGATCAGATCACCCTGGTGAATCAAAACCTGCAAAACCAAGGTGCAATCAGTGAGGAACGTCATATCTCAGTTAATTCTGCTTTATCTTCTATACAAACACAACTTTCTAAACTGGTTGAACGAATGGAGTTGCAAGACAGACAATGTCCTATACTTTCTGAAGGGCCATTTCCACGTACTCCAACCGAAACACAAACATCAGTAACACACAACCCACTGCGCAACACTGTTCGAGGTGTTCCTGATAGCCCACCTATTTCAGTTCATGGTATGTCTCCAACCCCTAAAGTGGATTTTCCGAGATTTAATGGTACCAACACACGAGATTGGGTTTTGAAATGCAATGGGTATTTTCGGTTGATTCCTAATATTCCTGATAACCATAAGGTGATCATGGCTTCTATGAGTTTTGAAGGGAAGGCTTCCCTTTGGTTTCAGAATTATGGACAGATGTTGGAAAACGTGAGTTGGACTCAGTTTTTGAAGTTGGTAGCAGCTAGGTTTGATGACCTAAAGGAGGGTAAGATCATTGGGGATTTTAACAAACTAACACAAACTGGGTCACTGGATGATTATATTGACAAGTTTGAGGAATTGGTTTCTTACATGAGACTCATTAGTGGGAGACAAATCACTGAGAACTACATTATTGCTAGTTTTATCAGTGGTTTACAGGAGGAGTTACAGTTCTTTTTGGCACTTTTTGATCCAGTTTCTATTCAGGATGCTATAGATCTGGCAAAAAAGCAGGAGAAAACAATTGAAGCTATTAGGAAACCCAAGGGGAACGTAGGAAACAGGAGGTGGCACAACCTAGACACACTACTCCCATCCCTAGTTACCCACCCAACACCAGGAAGATGCTCACTCCAGCTGAAATGAGAGCTAGGAGGGAAAAAGGTCTCTGTTACAACTGTGATGATCCCTATGAGTTTGGGTACAAGTGTAAGCAGAAATTTTTTCATCTCATGTTATCTACTGAAGAGGGAGATGCTTATCTAGCATCTTTGGAGGTTTCTCATGAGTTGGAACACCTTGAGGAGGATCAGGAGATTGGAGTGGTATCCTTGAATGCCATAAGTGGTGGTGGAGGACCTAAGGTTTTCAGGCTCACTGGGGAGTTTGGTAAACAACAGCTGCAAATTTTAGTGGATTGTGGTAGTACCCACAGTTTTGTGGATGAGGATTTGGCTCTACAGCTGGGTTGTGAAATGGAGAATGCTCCTCCTATGCTCATTGATGTAGCAAATGGAAAGAGACTTCTTAGTAACAAAAGAGCTAAGAATTTCTCTTGGGTAATGCAGGGGAATGCCTTTTCTTTTCCTGTTAGACTGTTGAAAATGGGAAACAGACATTTGATTTTGGGAGGGGATTGGCTTGAACTCCATAGCCCCATACTTCTTAATTATAAGGATGTGGCATTTGAGTTACAGATTGGAGGCAAGAGAGTGTTGTTTCAGGCTATGACTGGGGGACCTTCTTGTCAAATGATTTCTGTAGCAACATTACAGAAAATGTTGACAAGGAAGGAATTGAAGGAGGTACGACAGATATTCTCTATTTCTGTAGTAGGGGAAGTCATTCCTGAGAATGTAGCTGTTACCTCACTATTGGACAAGTATCAGGAGGTTTTTGAGGAACCAAGGGGTTTACCTCCTGATAGACACATTGAGCATCAGATTGTTTTAAAGCCAGGGAGTACACCCAGGCATCAGCATCCTTATAGGTACTCTCATGCCTATAAAGCTGAAATTGAGCAGATTGTGTATGACTTGCTCAAGTCTGGAATGGTTCAGCACAGCAGGAGTGCCTTTGCATCTCCAATGATTCTGGTGAGAAAGAAGGACTCCACTTGGAGAATGTGCACTGACTACAGGTATTTGAATTCTCTGACAGTGAAGCATGAATATCCTATTCCTGTCATAGATGAATTGCTAGATGAGCTTCATGGGGCTAGGTATTTTTCTAAAGTAGATTTGAAGTCTGGTTATTTCCAAATCAGGGTTAAGGAGGAAGATGCTCATTTAACAGCATTTCAAACTCATCATGGACATTTTGAGTTTAAGGTGATGTCATTTGGGCTTTGCAATGCCCCTGCAACCTTTCAATCACTTACGAATCAGGTTTTTGCCAAATTTTTGAGAAAATTTGTGCTGGTGTTTTTTGATGATATTTTGGTGTATAGTAGGACTTGGTCTGACCATTTAATTCATTTGGAAGAGGTCTTGAACACTCTCAAGAAGGAGAGGTTGTTTGCTAAAAGATCTAAGTGTGAATTTGGTCAGGAGAGTTTGGAGTATTTGGGCCATATAATTAGCAAAGATGGAGTTGCTACTGATCCTAGCAAAGTGGATAGCATGCTGAAATGGCCAGTTCCTAAGACAGTGAAGAGATTGGGGGGCTTCTTAGGTCTTACTCGTTATTACAGAAAATTTATTAAGGGTTATGGCCAAATAAGTAGACCCCTAACTCAGTTTCTCAAAAAAGGATGCTTTTCTGTGGAATGATGAGGCCCAAATTGCTTTTGAACAGCTTAAACTGGCAATGACCTCTACACCTGTGTTGGCACTACCTCACTTTTCTAAGTCTTTTGTGGTGGAAACAGATGCAAGTGGTACAGGAGTGGGTGTTGTGCTTATGCAAGAAGGCAGACCCCTTGCTTTTTTAAGCAAAGTTTTGTGTCCAAGAAATCAGCAACTTTCTATTTATGAAAGGGAATTTTTTGGCAGTTCTCATGGCAATTCAGAAGTGGAAGCATACCATTAGAACTGACCAACAAAGTTTGAAGTATCTATTGGAACAGAAGATAACTTCAACTTTGCAGCAAAGATGGTTAACCAAATTGTTGGGATTGGATTATGATATCCAATACAAGAGGGGATCTGAGAATAGAGTGGCTGATGCACTCTCTAGGAGGGGAAATGATGGAGTCTGTTCTGCTTTATCCGTGGTTCAACCTAATTGGGTGAAATTGGTAGAGTCCAGCTACCTTAATGATGATTATTTTCTACATATTTTGACTGTTAAAGCCTTGGATTCTACTTTGTTTGCTGACTTTTTTGTAGTGAATGGAGTGATCAGGTTTAAAAGAAGAGTTTGTGTGGGGAAGGATGGCACACTTAGATCACAAATTTTGATAGAAATGCAGAATTCTGCCTTTGGGGGTCATTCTGGGGTTCATGGTACCTATATGAGAACTAAGGCTATATTTTTTTGGCCTCATTTAAAACAGGATGTTATTGAGTTGGTGAAGGGTTGTGAGGTATGTATGCTAAACAAGAATGAACACACTCCCTACCAGGACTTCTTCAGCCCCTGCCTATACCTGAACAAGCTTGGTCCCACATTTCTATGGATTTTATAGAAGGGCTTCCTAATTCAGAAGGAAAGACTGTGATTTTGGTGATCATTGACAGATTCACCAAGTATGGGCATTTTGTGGCTTTATCACATCCTTACACTGTTGATAAAGTTGCAAAATTGTTTTTGGATACTGTTTACAAACTTCATGGTTTACCCATAAGTTTGGTGACTGCAGGGATAAGATATTTACTAGTGCTTTTTGGAGGGATCTTTTCAAATTGCTGGGAGTAAGTTTAGACATGTCTTCAGCCTACCATCCTCAGTCAGATGGACAAACTGAGAGGGTGAATCAATGTTTAGAAACTTATCTCAGATGTATGTGCAGTGACTCTCCTAAGAAGTGGATTGCTGAACTTTGGTATAATACCAATTTTTATTCTAGCCTAAAGATGACTCCTTTTCAAGCGCTATATGGTTATCAGCCAGGCTACCTATCCCTAAATCCTTACTTGGAGAGTACTAATCTGGAGGTTAAGGATTTGTTGGCAGAAAGAGTTAGGATAACTCAGTTGATGAAGGAGAATTCGCTTCATGCACAGGAGCGCATGAAACTGTATGCTGATCAGAAAAGGGTGGAGAGAAGCTTTGAGATTGGAGAGGAGGTCAGTCTCAAGCTTCAACCTTTTCGACAGAACAGTGTAAGTCTCCGCAAAAACCTGAAACTTTCTTCCAGGTATTTTGGGCCTTACAAGGTGTTAGAGAAGATTGGACCAGTGGCACACAAGCTTGAGTTGCCACCGGGTTCACTGGTGCACCTAGTTTTTCATGTTTCTTTGCTGAAAAAGAAACTAAGTCCTACAGTTCCTACTTCTACAGTTCTACCACCTACAGATCTCAACGGGACTTACCTAATCCAACCAATATCCATACTAAACAGGCGTAATATACTTAAAAAGGGCAGGATTGTACCTGAGATTTTAGTACAGTGGTCAGTTGGTGGACCGGCGACGGCGACATGGGAGGATTCCAGCGAATTGGCCGCCAAGTTTCCATCTTTAGACCCTTGGGGACAAGGGCTTCACCGCGGGGGGGGGGGGGGGTAATGTCATGTACCTGGAGGAGAAGAGCAAGACAAAGTTAGTGAATCAGAAGAAAATCGAATAAGACGATGAAATTAGGGTTTGCCAAAAAGGGGAATTACGACCTGGTGCGTTGAAGAGGGCTAACCGAGGGCTTTTATAGTAAAGGCGGAACGACGTCGTTTTGAGAAGAGGTGTGAAAGTTTTAGCGGAGCAGTCCACGTGTGAAAGCGTTTATTGAGTTATTTTAACTTATGCAGTTTTACGTTTTTAGTATTACTTGTTTAGCAACTTAAGTATCTTTCTGTTAGAGTGTGAGTTGTCATGTGTTAGTACAATGATTACTTTTTCAGCTATATGTAATGGTTCAGTACATGCTAATGAGATCATTCAGAATCTTCAGTTTATTCTCCCTTAATCTTCTCTCTATTTTTTTTCTCCCCTTTCTTACTTATCTTATATTCATCAATATTACATCTACTAAGTACGTTATAGTAAGCTTATGCTGACACCAAGTACATGATTTTGCCTAAATTCCAGCATAATTAATTGGCCAGAAAAATACTTAGATATTTGTAATTGAGTGTAAGAAAATTTGAATGTTAAATGCCGTAATTTTTTCTCTTTTTGTTAAAGACTTTGATGTGGAAAGAAAAATGAAGGAATTTGTGTTCATCTTTATCCTGAATTTCCCTTTCATGTTGGTTCAGCTACGTTGAAACTGTTACCAGTCTAGCACTTTTAACAAATACCTTGTGTTATGCGTATTTCAAGGCTAGGAGCACTTCTTTTCCTTTCTCTTTTTTTGATTGGTTTTGTAATTCGAGAGAGTGTCTTTATTATTCGTTCGACTTGGGTTGTTTGAGTTTGTTTTTCCTGAGCATTTCTACTGCTCTCTCAATAAAATCTTGCCTTATCAAAAAAAAAAAAAAAAAAAAAAACTTGTGTTATGCGTACTAGGCAAGAGATAACCCTTTGGTTACGCATAATAGGTAGTAATCCCATGTGGAAAGAATATAGCAACACAAACTCTGTGTGGAAAATATAAGACGTGGGTAATAAGTCTCTTTTTAAAATAGTAGGGAGTATTTTTGTGTAAAAGAAACTTTGTTATGGTTGATGTGACTGAACTTGTGGGCTTTCCAAGAATTTATAACACATTCATCTTTATCGAGAAATTTGTATGTTTGATATGGTTCATGCTTGAATTTACTATCGTTCCTTAATTTCTGAATTTTTGGACATCAAGTTTATCAGACCCAAAATTTTGATTTTTTTGTCATAGGAAGACATGCCTTATTTTAGGAAAAGGACGGCAAGAGAGATTCTGAATTTGAAAGCTGCTTTGGGTCCAAGATGAACTTGACCAATCAGACACAGGTGGAGACAAACCACCTCTATTCAGGGCAACAGATTATTTCTATCTCTAAGGAGTTAATTAATTTCGCATTCTAAGTAGAATCAACTTTAATTATTGGCTTCCTCTCAAAAGTTGAGTGATAAATACAGATTTTTTTTGTTCATTATACGTACTTTAGGTCATTTGTTCAATACAAGGACTGACTGCTTATTGTTTCAAATCGCATAATTCAGAGTTGGAGGTTATGCTTGCTCGTGAAAGGCTCACGGAAAGCCCTCTATGAGACCATATAACAATTTTCTCTCTTCCTTTTCGCCGTACATTTGTACAAGCTCTCAACAAAAAATAAAAAACAAAATTAGGAGGCTTGAGGATGAATGGTTGTTACTACAAAAATTATTTTGGGCTTGTTTGGAATAATACCTAACTAAATGAGGACTCATAAAGAAATGTACTAATTTGATTACTAAAATTTTGGGAATTTTACAGAACTAGTCCCACAAACTAGCCTATTTGCGCAACTAGTCCAACAAAGCGGCAGGTCACTATTTTAGTCCCACAGTATGGGACCATTTGATTTTCTTGTCTAAGTTAACGATTTTGACCTAATTTTGGCCGGAGTGAACAATTTTGATCCAAAATTAGGGTATTGACAGTCTAATTAGAGATATTTTAGACTAATACACCATATTTGTCATAAAATCATATTTACACCCCCAAAAAGTATCTAAATCTTTTTTAATAAGCCAAAATTAATTCTAATTTTTAAATTTTATGTAAAACTTAAATTCCTTTTATTTTTGTTAACTAAAAAGTGAATTCACAATCCCAACTTGGGATCTTTAGCTGCCCTACGCAAATTCAAAATCACCTTAAACATCTGGATACTAACGACAAGATCTTCATCTCTGTATTATCTGATACACAATTTGGGTTTAAGTTAGGGTTAAAATTTTTGTAACACGGCGGGTCAGCGTTAGCGTCGGCGAAGAGGTTTGTTGCCAGTGGTGGAGAATAATTGAATAGAAAAAAGCGTGGGATTTGGGTTGAATTGAGGGAGGTGAAACGACCACGTTGAGACGGAGTAGATGGGGTTAGAGCGGCGAAAGTGTGATAGGATATAAGATTATTTAGTTCTTATAATTAGAGGAAGAACCACAACTCCTTGAATGGAGATGAGAGAAAACAGATTTGAAAATAAAATACAGACTTTCTTCTTCTTAGTTTTCTAACACATGGATACAACCTATTTACATATAACATATCTTACTCACTCCCTAATTAACTGCTATCTCAACCACCCACTAATAGTAACTGACAAAGAAGTTACCGACTAACAACACACATAAAAAGAAATACATAAACATAATTAAATACAAATTAATAATATATAACACACTAGTTGTTGTGAATTCTCAATTCAAACCAATATTTGGTTGATCAAACTCGATCACACTCGTGCACAAAACGAACAGATAATAAACTCTCAACCTCACAAGAACACACAAGGATCAAAGCAAGAACAAGAACACACGGTTTACTTGGTTCAATTGAGAGATCAATGTGAAATCTCAATCTACATCCAAGGAGCAAAGAAGAATTTATTCAACGTGTTTCAGAGATTTTACAAGTGTTAAAGTGTATGAATTAGCTGCAAAAGATCGCCTATCAACTGCTTATATAGACAACAGAATGAGCAAACCGATCGCATACAAAATCAGTTACAAAACAGCTCACAAACCAACCGCCAAAACTAACTCTCCCGCCTGTTAGTTTCTAACTGAAAAATAACTAACTTTTGAAATGTTTTGCTGTTTTCTGATTTGCAATCTTCGGAGTGTTTGAACCACACTCAACAATTCTCCACCTTGGTTCACATCTCTCCACATTCCATCCTTCTTCACTCCACCTAGCTCAAAGCTACTGATCCTTCAAGTTTATCAACTCCAAGCAGTAGAAGAATTTGCTGCTTGGAAGTACCTTTGTGATCATATCAGAGGGGTTGTGTTCTGTAGCAATTTTCTTGATCAACACTTCACCTTTTGCCACTATTTCTCTAACAAAGTATAGCTTGATGTCTACATGCTTTGTTCTCTCATGAAACATCTGGTTTTTGGACAGATGTATAGCACTTTGGTTATGACAATAACCTGCTTCTGAATATTCAACTCTTTAGCTATTCCCTCAAGCCACAAAGCTTCTTTGATTGCCTCTGTAAGAGCAATGTACTCAGCTTCTGTGGTTGACAAAGCTACCACCTTTTGTAAGTTAGCTTTCCAGCTAATAGCTGTACCAAATGCAGTAAACACATAACCAGTTAGAGACTTTCTTGTATCCAAACATCCTGCATAGTCAGAGTCCACAAACCCTGTGATTTCATCACTCTGACTCTCAGCTCCACCATATGTAAGAACCTTATCCAAAGTTCCTCTTATGTATCTCAAAATCCACTTGAGAGCTTGCCAATGTGACTTTCCTGGGCTTGCCATGAACCTACTAACCATACTCACTGTATATGCAATATCAGGTCTTGTACAGACCATAGCATACATCAAAGACCCCACTTCATTTGCATAAGGAATGTTTCTCATTTCATCCTCTTCTTCTGCAGTCTTTGAAGACTGCTCACTGGTAAGTTTGAACTGTTGAGACAGAGGAGTGCTCACAGCTTTTGCTTCAGACATACCAAACTTTTTCCAGTACTTTCCTCAAGTACTCTTTCTGAGATAAATATAGAACACCCATGTGCCTATCTCTCCTTATCTCCATTCCAAGAATCTTCTTAGCAGATCCTAAGTCTTTCATTTCAAACTCTTTCTTCAGACTTCCTTTTATTCCTGATATCTCACTTATGCTATTGCTCACAATCAAGATATCATCCACATACAGTAAAAGTATAGCAAAGTCTTCATTTGAGTTGAATTTGTAGTAAACACATCTATCAAACTTGCTCCTACAGAAACTTATTCTATTCATGAACTCATCAAACCTCTTGTTCCACTGTCTAGGTGATTGCTTAAGACCATAGAGAGACCTTTTCAGTTTACACACTTCATCCTCCCTTCCTTTCACCTCAAAACCTTCAGGTTGTTTCATTAGAATAATTTCATCAAGTTCTCCATATAGGAATGTTGTTTTTACATCCATCTGTTCAAGTTCTAGATCAAACTTGGCTACCATAGCCAACAAAATCCTTATTGATCTATGCTTTACTACTGGAGAGAAGACATCATTATAATCAATGCCCTCTCTCTGTGTGAAACCCCTAGCAACCAACCTTGCCTTATATCTTTCTGATTCAACACCATGAATCCCTTGCTTCCTTTTGAAAATCCATTTGCAACTTACTATCTTAGAACATGCAGACTTCTTTACCAGTTCCCATGTTTGGTTTTTCTTCAAGGAGTTCATCTCTTCCTTCATTGCAGCTAACCATTTGTGTCTATCTTTTCTTTTCAGAGCTGAGTTATAGTCTTTAGGCTCTTCTTCTAGAACACCACTTGCTGCAACAAATGAATATGCAAGCAAGTCTGCATAACCATATCTAGTTGGTGGTTTAGATTGCCTTCTGATTCTGTCTCTAGTAAGTATATAGGTCTCATCAGCTTGTTGATTTGCTTCCTGTATCTCTGGTGTATCAAAAGATGAATCAGTTTGATCATCATCATCTAAGAGCCAAGCTCCTGGTTGAGGTATAGTTCCCATAGAACCAGACTCCACCTCAATCTGGTATTTCTCAGGTGAGCCTTCAATTTTGTTGCTTTCTGTATCATTCTTTGAATCCTTCTTCTTGAATGCCATTTCTGATTCATTGAACACTACATCTCTTCTTGTTAAGCACTTCTTATGACCATCCTCAAGACACCACAGCTTGTATCCTTTCACACCCTCAGGATACCCAACGAACATGCATTTCAGAGCTCTTGGCTCTAGTTTGTCTTGTTTGATGTGAGCATAAGCCAAGCAACCAAATATCTTTAGTTTACTCAGATCAGGAGGGTGACCTGACCATATTTTTTCAGGTGTTTTCATGCTTAGTGCAGTCGAGGGGCACCTATTTATCAAATAACCAGCTGTAACAACAGCTTCTGCCCAAAATACCTTAGGTAGAGCTGCACTGTGCAACATGCACCTCACTCTCTCAAGAATGGTTCTATTGAACCTCTCAGCTAAACCATTCTGCTGAGAGGTTCTTGCAACTGTTCTATGCCTTGCAATGCCATGCTCTTTACAGAAATTGTTAAACAACTTAGAGCAAAACTCTAAACCATTATCAGTTCTTAGTCTTTTAACTTTCTTAGAAGTTTGGTTCTGTACCAGAGTTATCCAATTCTTGAAAGTTTAAAAGACTTCATCCTTATTTTAAGAGTATATAACCATATCTTTCTAGAGTAATCATCTACTATACAGAGAAAATACCTTGCACCAGAATGAGATGGAGTTCTTGATGGACCCCATAGGTCAGAGTGAATGTAATCCAAAGTTCCTTTGGTTCTTTGCTGCCCTGTGGAGAATTTCACCTTACATGCTTTTCCAAACACACAATTCTCACATAAACTAAGCTTCTCCAGCTTCTTTGATCCCAGAAGCCCTTGCTTATTCAGCTCAACCAGCCCCCTTTCACTTACATGAGCCAACCTTCTGTGCCAAAGCTCCACCTCATTCTGTATTGAGTTTGATCCAACAGCTGCAGAGCCTAAAATGACTTCTCCTTGTAGAGAGTAGAGTCCATTCTTCCTTAGACCCTTCATAGCCAGCATGGATCCTTTTGAAACTCTGAGAATTCCATCTTTTCCTTTGAACTGAAAGTCTTTCCTTTCCAGTTCACCAAGTGAAATGAGATTTCTCTTTAAGTCTGGTACATATCTCACTTCAGTGAGCAATCTCATTTGTCCATCATTCATCTTGAACCTCCACTGAACCAATACCAACTATCTTGCACGGTTTGTTATTCCCTAACAACACCATACCACCCTCTCTCTCTGTATACTCCTCAAACCACATTCTGTTGGGTGTCATGTGGAATGAGCACCCTGAATCCATCACCCATTCCCTCTCTGGATCATTCTCAGACACCATAAGGACATCTGCAGATTCATAGCCATCCTGTGTTATTGCTGCATCACCTGATCCACCAGATTTATCAAAACTCTTGCCCTTTTGCCTCTCAGGACAGAATCTTATGATGTGTCCTGGTTTGTGACAGTGATAGCATTTCTTTTCATTGCTATCTTCCTTCTTTGGTGCCTCTTTATCCTTCTTTTTGTCAAACTTGTTCTGTTTCTTCTGGTTTTTGCCTTTTACAATGAGACCTTCACCTTTTACAGAGGTTTTACCCTCATTCCTCTCATTCAACTCCTTAGAGTTTAGTGCAGATTGCACTTCAGTAAGTGTCAAAGATTCTCTTCCAAAGATCAGAGTTTCTTTGAAGTGACTATGTGTTTTAGGCAAGGAACTCAGTAACAACAAAGCCTAATCTTCATCATCTGAAGTGACATCGATATTTTTAAGATCTAAGACCAGTTTGTTAAACACATCCATCTGTTCTTCTACAGGCTTATCATCTTGCATTTTGAACGAGTATAAAGCTTGCTTAAGGTATAAACGATTTACCAGAGATTTGGTCATGTAGAGACTCTCCAGTTTCAGCCAGACCTCTGCAGCAGATCTCTCCTTGGAGATTTGTCGAAGCACTTTATCACCAAGACACAGAATGATGGCACTGTGTGCCTTTTCCAACATGGTTTTCTTTGCCTTCACATCCATTTCAGCATCAATGGATGATTCATCCAAAGCATCAAGAAGACCCTGTTGCACTAAGAGTGCTCTCATCTTAACACGCCATAGTCCAAAGTCGTTTAAACCAGTAAACTTCTCAACATCGAATTTAGTAGAAGCCATGGTTTGAGATCCACGTTCACCGCACCAATTTGTTGTGAATTCTCAATTCAAACCAATATTTGGTTGATCAAACTCGATGACACTCGTGCACAAAACGAACAGATAATAAACTCTCAACCTCACAAGAACACGCAAGGATCAAAACAAGAACAAGAACACATGGTTTACTTGGTTCAATTGAGAGATCAATGTGAAATCTCAATCTACATCCAAGGAGCAAAGAAGAATTTATTCAACGTGTTTCAGAGATTTTACAAGTGTTAAAGTGTATGAATTAGCTGCAATAGATCGCCTCTCAACTGCTTATATAGACAACAGAATGAGCAAACCGATCGCATACAAAATCAGTTACAAAACAGCTCACAAACCAACCGCCAAAACCAACTCTCCCGCCTGTTAGTTTCTAACTGAAAAATAACTAACTTTTGAAATGTTTTGCTGTTTTCTGATTTGCAATCTTCGGAGTGTTTGAACCACACTCAACACTAGTAATATAGTCAGCACTCCAAAAGGGCTTTTTATGAATCGGGCCCAGGCTGCATAAATTGCCCACCCCTGAAATTCGACCTTGTCCTCAAGGTCCAGCATCTTGAATTTCCAACCTCTTTCCTGTGAAATCGTAATCAGAAAATTCACACGATGATCCTTCTACCATAACTAATGTTAAAAATTGTGGGAACTTGCACTTTGTGCCCCCGTGTATACCGCTCCTCACAGTTAAAGCATAAACCTTTGGAACGCCGAGCTTGCATCTCAGCCTACGATAACCATTGAATTGGTAATTGTGGTTTAGTTGGTTGCGGCGCCAAATTAAAGTAGGATTCGGAAAAATATGCGATGCATCTGCAGGTGAAACTAAACGAGGATAAGGATAACATGAATCTCGCAACTTAACTTCAATGAAATTTTGCCAAATTAATTGCCAGATTTACAGTGAACAATTTGAGTACAACAACTTCCTGCTGAATATTAGTGCGCAAACCCGACATAAACAGCTTAAAATTTCGTCAGGGGGCAAACCAGTAATACAATTATTCAATCTTTCAAACTGAGTTTTATACTCCTGCACTGGACTTGTTTGTCGCAATTTAAAAAGAGCAGCCTGGTGATTCTCGTATGAAGAAGGCCAAAAACGTTATTTAAAATCACGAAGAAATGCTTCCCAAGTTGAAAAAAGAAAATTAGAGTGCATCCATTTATACCAACTCAATGCAATTCCATGCATATAAAATGATCACATATGAATCCTCTTTTCAAAAGGTACAACATGACATGAAAAATATTGTTCCGCCTGAAAACACCAGTCAAGTGGGTCATCACCCTCAAAAACCTGTAACTGCATGCATGGAGGATTACTGGTCTCGGGTTGGAAAAGTTGATGTTGATTTGGTCCAGGGATCTCTTGTGAGAGACTGCCAACGTGGTAAGCCTGCACATTTCGAGTTGGAGAAGTTGGACTGATTTCGGGCAGCATTACGCTCTAACTGCAATTTTATATCTGCCATTATAGTCATCAAACTTTTATTCTCAGCACGTACTTCAGTTAACTCGGCCTGAAATTGTTTCATTGTCTAAGAAACTTGTGTATCGTCCGTAGATTGAGATTGGGTGGGTTTTGGCGGCATGATGAGTCGATGAAAGCACCAAATTGACAGGATATCAGATTATTTAGTTCTTATTAGAGGAAGAACCACAACTCCTTGAATGGGGATGTGAGAAAACTGATTTGAAAATAAAATACAGACTTTGTTCTTCTTAATTTTCAAACATACGGATACAACCTATTTAAATATCTTACTCACTCCCTAATTAAGTGCTATCTTAACCACCCACTAATAGTAACTTCACAAAGAAGTTAGAGACTAACAACACACATTAAAAGAAATACATAAACATAATTAAATACACACTAATAATATATAACACACTAGCAATATATAAAGCCCAATTCTTCAATTATAGTAAGCACTCTAAGAGGGCTTTTTATGAATCATGCCCAGGCTCTTATGAAAGTGGAAGAAGAAATGCAGGTGCATCGATTTCGCCACCATTGCGGCAGTCGTTTGGTGAGCTGCTAAATGATGAAGTTATGCATAATCGCGGCCTCTGCTTTTCTCCGTCGGTCGTTGTCGGTTCTTTATTTGCCGCTGTTTTTTACCGCGGCTTCTCATCGAAGCGAACTCCCGTTATCTACTTTTCTTGAGCTTAGCAGTGGCGACTATGGCCACCATAGCTCCTAATCCCCCGTGGTCAGACGACCACAACATCCTCACCAACCCACCTACAAAATGCCTTAGTCATACAACCGCCGAATCTCTACAGTACGATAATTTGACTTCTTTTAAAACACCAAGACCCAATTTTCCGAAAGAAATCATAATTTCTTAATCCTTAACTAGGAATAAAACCCATACCATAATTATCCTTAGATTAAACAAGGATATTCAGTATAGAAAAAAAAAAGAAATTCATATTTTGTAATTTAAGTTTCACATAATGATGAAATTTGAAAATTAGAATTTATTTTGTTTTTCAAAAAAGATTTAGAAACTTCTTGGGGTCTAAATATAATTTCGTGAAAGATTTGGTGTATAAGTGTAAAGAATTCAAAATTAGATGGTCAAAATCCTAATTTTTGGTCAAAATTGTTGACTCCGACAAAAATTAGCTCTAAGTGGTTGACTGTGACGAAAAAGGTCTATTTTTGCAAATGCTACCACACTGTGGGACCATAATAACGACCTACCACTTTGTGGGACTAGTTTCACAAATAGGTCACTTTTTGGGACAAGTTCTGCGAAATTCCTTTAAAATATATTTTGTGATTGTACTAACATTTTGGAAACGCTTGGCATGCCTTGGCTTTGCTATTGTACGAGGTAACTATTGGTTTGATATTTTGTTTGATGTAGTGTGGGATTAAATTTATTTTTTGGAAAAGAAAAAGATGATGACCAATAGAGCCAAAATTCAGCAAAAGAAAATTTCAAAAAGCACAAAAACATATGTGCTACAAGCGTCAAACCTCTTATACTATGCCCCCGATTGCACTTTACCCCGTATTCGTTTGGCAAAATCCCCTTATGCATTAAAAATAACCCTTCTACTCCCTGAAGCCTAATCCAATGGAAAAAATAGACTTGTCCAAATCCAAAGGTGGATCAATGGCTCAAGGGACAATGTGCTTATTTATTAATAGTACAGAGGGCGATTAGCCAAAAAAAAAAAAATGAGGATAGGGGGCAAGGTGCCGTAGGAGGTTGACGCCTTTATCCCAGAACAAATTCCTAACAGTTAATTACAAATATCACTTGTGTTATACTTACTTAAAAAGTCCATGTGCAACTTTTATTAGTAAATATTCTATGTGTAAGCCAGTCAAATATGAAATCATGTTCAATAGAAATGTGTAGAGCATACAACGTGAAAAATAAATGTCCTTTTGACTCTATTTTCTATTTTTTGTAAACCCTAACTTTACCCCCTTTTCTTTTCTCTAATTTTCAAATGAAAAGTTTGCGTTCTAGCCTATTTAGCTTCAAACTTTAAAAAGGCGTGAAGAATGTGGCAAAGATAACCTTAAGCTTTGGATGGACTAACGAATATTCCCAAAGATACTAATATAAATGGATGGAAATCTAACCACGGCCAGTTCACACGTTTTATGAGAGTTAGGGTGGTAAATGCAAACAGTTCAAGGTTAGGTGATAATGTGTAAACGCTGGCACAAGTTCGGGGGTTTTCTGCATTTTACCCCTTTAATCTATTTATGTATTGCTAGTTCTCATTTTTCTTATGTACAAATATGGATGAACGCGTGTCTCCCATATCTGCCACTCGCATTAAAGTAATTACCCAGATAGGCATATTTAAAGCTGGCAGAGGAAGAAAGTAAGACAGCGTGGACGAAGAAATGTTTGTTAGATTTAGGGGTACAATTGTCAAAACAAATCTGTGTATTTTTGTATTTTCTTTTTATATACTTATATATAAAGGCAAAATCACTTACAAAACAGCTATACGATTTTGGCCGCTTTAAGTTTTTATTAGCTGTGACCCCTACTCACATAAACCCCAGGTCAATTTTAGTTCAAGGTTACGCCGCCTTCATTTTTTAGTCTCCTGTTATCGTCACGGCATCCGATCAGCTGCATTTGGCGCCACCATCATTAGCATACAAACGAATTTACCATTATTTATTCTCCCCTGCAAATAAACCTCACTCAGCGTTGTTCACAGATCTCAAATTGATTAATGAACTTTCGCCATATTTGATGGTGACGATTTAAAATTTATAGTGGAGATAGTTGGCAAAGCATCCGTCATTCTTGATGGGAAGATCTATATCTTCGATGGATATAACATACAACTTGTCCAGTGTTAAGCCACTATGTCGTAATGGTGAGACTGAGGTTGCGACAAGGATGTGCCTTATGGTTATTGTGATGGTAAATCCAAAAAAGAGATTTGGAATGGATGGAATTGAAAAAACGAAGACCTTTGGCTTTGTAAGTTTTCTTTGATCTCATCTATTTTATATAAAAAGCAATGGGTTAAACTTAAATTTGAATTGCCCTATTGGGTAATGAGAAGCGGGCTACTCCCCGAAAATGCCCCGCCCATATGTTCCTTTGTGTCGTTGGGGATTGAAGTAGAAGGTTTGGAAGGAATCCTGAACCTGTGGTGGGATATCGTCCTTGTGCTAACCGGTCCGATATCTGAAAGATCTCGTTTACTGGGTTTCCTTTTCCTAAATCAATGTGTCTAGAATGGCAATAACTATGAACTCTTTCATTTATTTTGTTGCTCAGGAAAAAAGTATTGTTAAAAGCACTAGTGGATTTATGGGGTAATAGCAAAAACTAACCCTGGCAAATAACTCCCTGGGTGTTATTTTAATAGCAAAAAGCCTCCCGTAAAATTCAAAAAATAGTCCTTCCAATTGTAATTTATTTCCTTTAGTTGATCACGGCATGTCTATTTTAATTTTGATTTATTTCCTTTAATTAATCACCGCATATCTATTTAATTTAAAATTATTTCCTTTAATTGATAACTCAGGCAGGTCATATAACTCAATCATGTGGTTCCTAACTAGTCTTCGCATATTTGTACAGGCCAATACACGGTCACTTGTTAGGGACCGAGTGGATTATCAGGCACAATGTCCAAGAGCTGGATCTTAGCCTTATAATGGAGCAGCCATTCATATTACCCACTTGTGTCTTCCATAACCCGAAGATAAGATAGCTCAAGTTAAGAATGAATATTGTCCTTCATCTACCCCCAAACATTACACTTCTGTCCCTTAAGATGTTGCGCTTTCACCATGTCACATTTCCAAGTGACAACTTGATGCAAAGTCTTTTTTCTAGTTGTCCTTCTCCAGCTCAGCTAGTTATAATAGATTGTGATAGGAGGAATCTGAGGAGTATCTCCATAACTATGCCTTCTTTACAGGTCGTAGCAATATATGATTTTTCTTTTTTACGTTCTGGTGATCTTGAAGGTTGTAAGATTAAGGAAGATGCAAGGAGTCTCAGACTATTTATTTACACTAGGAATCTACAAAATGAGATAAATCTCTATGGTATCTCTACATGGCATGTTGCTTCAGTTGACATTCTCATTCTTGATGGAATACAACAATAAATCACTGATCACAATGTTACATTATTTAGAGGCCTGAAAAATATAATTCGATTGAGAGTACCTGAAGACACCATTTAGGTAATTAATTTACACAATGGAATGCCTCATTTAAACACCATACTGATCAGCCATGTTGCTCTTCCATGCATGGTGGAGTATCTCTTTCGTGGAGACAATGTGCTTCCATTTCGTGGAGGCTTTGAACTTGAAAGGGAAATTTGGGAAATGTTCAATTGAATTGTTCATAAAGTTTGGCTACTGCTTGCGTCTAAGTTGGAATTTACGCGTGTCCGCGAGGTACAGTATAATGGAATCTACAGTTCAACCTCGGCATACTCTACATACTCGACTAATAGATGATTGTTTAATTTTGTATTTAGGGACTCGACCAATATGGAGAGGATAGCAGATTGATGGTTGGGCTATGTTTTGTCGAATCTCAAGATGGTAAACTACTACAAACTCCAAGGGACTGATGCAGAGTTATATTTCCTGAGGTTTGTGCTTCAAAATGCAACTGCATTGGAGAATATGCATATTTATGCTCCACTAATTTCGCAAAGGAACCAAGACTTGTTGCATGGAGTTGGCTTTGTGTACTGACATTGACATGAAATTTCATTCATGTACGTACATATTCTTTTCCCTTTTTCTTCTAGCTAGGTTTTACTTGATTGTATTTTTGAGTTTCCGAGCGCCTTTCTATGACTATCATGGCATCATCTCTCCAAAACCAAATTTCTCTCACTTTTAGTTTATCTATGCCAAAAATTTATATATCAATTAGCTTGAGAAGGGAAATTAGTTGTGCATTTTTCTGCTTGCATTCTATATATGACATTTTCAATCCCAAATCATCTATAGCAAGTGGTGTGTCGTTCTCTTTGCCATTACGCCATGTGATTGTCACAAGGTATAAATACACTGACTTACATTATACCCCACCAGATATTAGACGTACATTTCGTAAATCTATCAGTGAAATAAGAGTTGGCACACCATCTTAACTCAGATAAATTGGACTCCTTACCTTATGCAACTTGCACTTTCACCACAAAAGGAAGCTGCTTGGCCTTTGTCCTATGGATTACATTTCACACTATATGGTTTAATTAGTTCATAATTTAAAATTAATTATATCTATAATGTGCTCTGTTTTTAATTGTTCAGTTTTGATGTGCATTATGTTTCTATGAAGAATACAGTTGCCAAAAGGAGTGGTAAAATCAGAAACCAGATTGAGGTAGTTACTAACGCCGCTATTAAGCCTGCACAGGGACGGAACTACTTTGGCGATCTGGTAGAACTACTTTGGCGATCTGGTGATCAATTAAAGATCGATTATTCGGACATTGAAACATCTCAGACTATTTGACGACCTCTTGTATCTTAGTAAGTTTAGCTTGTGGATGCCATTTCCTGCTTTTTAAGCTTCTTAAAGGATCGTTTTATGTAGTTGTTGACATATGTACATCCAAAACTCGTACTGTGTTTCTCGTACCATCTGCTCTCCGGTCCTGGAAGCGAACATCATTTCTATTCCATGTCTAATTTTGCATTCTAACTCCGTTTATAATTTTGGCAATGAATGCAACCCTTTTGTACTTAAGAGTTCAATGGACGGCTACGATTTTGATTTTTTTACTGGTTTTTTGCTGGTGAACTGTGCGTCAGAAGTTTTGTTTTTGAGGTGCGTCTGACTTCCTGAATAATTTTTATTTTCAGTTTGTTTTCAAAATTTATTCTGAGGTTTTCTTAATTCTATTGAGTTTTAATTTCTTTCTCTAGAGAAGTATTTCACCATTTTCAGTTAACATGAATGGAAGCTTTAGTCTATGAACTCAACTGGCAGTTGTAATGATAACCCTCCCCAAATATTCTGTTGGCACTACAAAATAAAGTTAGGCAGTATGTTTGTGCACCAATTCGTTGCCTGGAAAATATACGAAAGTGCAGGGATATCACAAATATTTAGTCAGTGCCTAGCATCAGTTAAAAGTCACAACTTGTTTTCTTCAACAGTACAGATGACAATAGAATTATCACAAATATTTAGACAGTGCAATAATCCGAAACGAACAAACTAGATCAAGAGGCATGGAAACTTTCTCATCGCACCTGAATACAGTACCACAAGGGTCGCAACAGTACATAACAACAATCTTAGTTCAACATCCCAATTCGAGGAGTTCATATACTTCGTATTGCTGATCAATGCGAAAAGTGGCAAGCATGCAAGCCCCCATACTTAAAGCATTCTTCATATCAACGTCTCTACGGACTTCAATAAGATCCCAACACCGGTGTGCTTTACGTAAAAGGCATTCACCCTCCCTCAAACTCCTATATCCTTGTGCAATTTATAAATATCGGTCATAGTGAACAGTTGGTGATCACATGATCAACCATCCGAACGTCGCCACCTACTTAGCTAATCCGTGGATAACCTATAACAATCTCACCATATTGAACTCTGAAGGTGGTGGCCCATTTATCAACATTATTGACAAAATTATTAATATCAAAATTCAACATTTATTAGCAAATAACAATTGTGCTTACAAATGTTATCAAATGTAAAATTCAACCAACTAAACCTATTAACGTCTCAACTCATTGAACAACTCCATAGTCTAACAAATTCAACGCAAAGCATAATTTGGTAATTCTGTAATTGTCATAATTTTCCATTTATTATACATTCAAAATCTCCAAATTTTCTTAAATCCGAAAAATCTACACGCATACATTCAAAATTCTCAAATTTTCTTAAATCAACAAAATATACCTTATACATTCAAAATCCCCAAATTTTCTTAAAGCAGAAAAATCTACCCAACACACATTGAGGGACAAAATTAACTTCAAAAATAATAAACAATTATTCTAAAAATTAGGTTCTAAAGAAAAAAAATTGAAACCTTCGAATTGAACCTAAGTTATTCGACTTTTACGTATAATCATTCAGAAAATTAAGGCAAAAAAAAAATAGAAATCTTCAAATTGAACCTAAAATACTCGACTATTACATATAATCTAGCATAAATCGTAAATTCTGTTGGCAAACTATTCCTTAATGGTGTTCAAAGATATTGATGATTGTGGTTGGATGAATCATGGACCGGTCAAGTATTGTAGGCTAAATGAATTGGTCAATGAGACTATAATAACATTTAGGGGTCTATCATGTATTTTGCATATAGGCCCTTTAGTTAGGATATATGGGATTGCCCCCCCCCCCCCCCCCCCCCTCCAATTCATCCTATAAATAGGGTCATGACTTCATTGTTTCAATCATCCAAAAACAAGATTCTATTTTTCTTCCTATTCCTCTTTGTAATATTTCATATTGTGGGTGAGGTGTAATTAGGGAGTAGTGCTAGTGAATAGGCTTTGAGGGTCGTGAGAGTGATGGAAAATTATATAGTTGTCATAATTTTCTGTATAATTGATGTGTCAAATCTCGGTATCGTCATGGCGTAATACTCGGTATCATATGCCACAACAACACCATTATTTTTTAATACAAAATTACAATTTATGGCAAAACTCAAAATTAGGCCCATGCATGCCCAATTTCGAGTTATTTGGGGCCCAATTCGAATTGCACAAACCCAATTCGAGTTGTTCCAGGCCCAGTTTGAGCTGTTTTTAGTTCATTCGAGTTATTTTCTAGCAGGTCATTCCAGTTATTCAGAAGAGTTCATTCGAGCTATTTTCTAGGAATCCTAGTTTGACTTATTCAACTCATAGTTCAACTTGGAGTGCACTTCTAGCTGAATAAGGATTCTTATGCCTATATAAAGGGATCCCATTCCTCATTCTAAGGTACGTTTTACATTATTCCAAGCTCTAAGTTCGAGTTATATAAGTCGACCTCGACCTATTTCTCAAGCTCATTCGAGTTGTTCGTTAATAGCTCGAGTTCGACCTATTTTGGCTTGCATTCGAGTTGTTTTGTTCTGTGTTATTCGACTTGTTTGGCCATTCACATTTGACTTATTGTTTTCTGCTTATTCGACTTATAGCTCTCAGTTCATTCGACCTATTTCACCCAGTTCATTCGACTTGTTGCCTTGTTCAACAAGATCTCATATTCTGATCCGTCTGACTTGAGCGTCGGAGTGCCTTCGCTGGAGAAGGCACCGGCTTAGTTCACGTTTGGTGTTGAGTGCAGGTTCCGAACTCAAAAGCTGCTTGAGCATCCAGTAGGAACTGAAGCAGTCTGACGTGGAGTGTTGGAGAGTGGACACGTATCCAGGCAAAAATACCCCACATCAGTGGCTCCGTCTGTGGGAACCGCTAAACGCACTTAGGAGCAAACATCATCACTAATTCAATGGCTCACCGCAAAGCCACAGAGAAGAACGGAATGGCTGGGAGAACAAGATCACAGAGGGAAGATGAGAATCGAGTTGTTGACGCTTCTGAGCACACTTCAGTAGCTGCTCCCAATGCCCCTCTGGATCAAGCCCGCACTATGACGGACCAACCAATAGTGCCTCTGGTAGAACAACCATTGTTGAATCCTGCACAACTGACTCAGATCATGACAGCATTACAGCAAACCATGGTACCAATAATCGTGCAACAACTGGCCAACACTGAAATTGCAGCAAAACGTTCCAGCGCCAAATGCACGACAAACATCGACACAGCAAGTAAGGTCTCATCACACACAACGTCGAGCTGACTCAGGACAACAACAATCAAGGATGACAAGACAAACACGGAGGGATCCATCACCTTCCCAAGAACGCAGAAACCCGCGTTCAGTGAGGGCTGCAGGGAACAAGGCCCCAAGCCGGGCAAATGACAAGGGAGGAGAAGTCAATTCTAAGCGAAGAGATTCTGAAGATCAACCTGCAGCTAGTCACACGACATCCAGGAGTAGAGACCATCATGAAAAAACGAAACCAAGGCCGGAACCAGTTATCGCTGAAAATATTCCATCAACCGAGCGACCAACTCCATTTTCTGAAGCGATTGGCAAGTTGACACTAAAGGAGGGATTCAGACTTCCTGACATGAAGAAATACGATGGAACAACTGATCCTGCAACACATTATGATGACTTGGATCTCGAGCTGCAGATTCTGGGGTACCATGAGAATTTAAGGGCGAAGCTGATTTCACTAAGCTTAAGGGGAACTGCTAAAGAATGGTTCAAGAATTTGAAATCTCATTCGATTGAATCAGCTGAACAATTCAAAAGCATGTTCGTTAAGAAGTTTGCCATTTATCGGTTAAAGAAGAAGTCTCCAAGTACTTTGTTCAATATCTACAGGAAGCCGGGAGAGACGCTGGGAAAATATATAAAACGTCTAAATCTGGAAATTGGAAAAGTGAATGCTCCCACTGTGGACTTGGTTATCTCGGTGTTGCAAAACCGTTGCCAGAGTGCAAAGCTGATTGAAGTGTTAACTTGGGACGCTCCTGATTCGATAGAGCAAGTAATGGATCTCGCCAATAAAGTGGTTGAGGTGGGGGAGATCACCATGAATCAAGGATTAACAGACCTGGCAGAAATTCCTAGAGAAAAGGAGAATAAAGACTGGAGGAGAGATCCTAGGGGGAAAGATCGTGATCACAACCGACAACCTTTCAAGAGGTTTGATAATTGGACTCCTTTGAAGAAACTAATTGGTGAAATTTATGTGATAGTAGGGGCTAAGGAGAGGTTCAGATCTCCAAGACCCATGGTGCAAACTGAAGAGATGAAGCAATCCAAAAAATATTGTAAGTTTCACCGACAAAATGGACATATCACTAACGATTGCAGGGCCTTGAGAATGGAGATTGAACGGCTCATTCTCGAGGGTAAGCTTATTGATTATGTACTGGAAAATAGGCAACCAAGGGATGAGAAATCAACGGGTGGACGAAAGCGAAGTCGTTCCCCAAAAGCAAAGAAGGACGAACCAAGAAGAAGGAAGGGTAACGGTAACGATGATATCGAAAACGGAGTATATGTGATTGCCGGAGGACCTACAGGTGCGGATTCGACCAAAAGCAGGAAACGGATTTCACGTGATATACAGTATGAGCGTTTGAAACGTCCAGAGATAGACCTGGTCTTTGCAGTAGACAAAACGGATACAAGGATCACATTCGATGATAGCGACTTTGATAGCTTATCTTCACAAGCTAAGGAGGCTCAGTACTTGAATTGCCCAATGGTGGTTACCGCGGTGATTGCAAATCACGCTCTAAGAAGAATTATGGTAGATAATGGATGTTCATCTAACATTATCTTCATGGATGTTTTACAACAAATGAAGCTTGGACAGTACGAGATCTCGGAGGTGAATTAACCTCTATTAGGATTTGGCGGAAGTGAAGTCAAGCCTGTTGGAAGAATAATGCTACCAACATCTTTTGGTGTCAATCCAAAGAGGAGAACATTGAATGTGGAATATCTCATTGTTGATATGCCGTTTGCGTACAATGTGTTAATTGGAAGACCAGGAATAACCGCATTTGCTATGATCATTTCAACAGTTCATCAGAAGATAAAATTTCCAACTCCTGGGGGAGTCGCAGAGTTAACAACAAACTATCGTGATTCATGGAGTTGTTATGTTACATCAACAAAACCTGCCAAGGCGAAAGCTGCACCTGACATAGCTCTGATTGAAGCTCAAGATGCGGGGACGCCACAAGTTACGGGGAGTAAAGATATTGAGATGGTGCTTGCAACACAAGAGGATCAGCGAGAAACCACTGAAGATTCTGATGTTCCCATGAAGGGAGTTGAACTGAAACCGACAAAGGAAAAAAGGGAGGATAAAACCACTTTGCGTTACAAGAAACAATTGGAGATCGAACGCATGAAGCCTCCTGGAGAATTCAAGGAAGTTATTCTAATGGATAATGAGCCTGAGAAGATCATCAAAATTGGAAGTGAACTGCCAATGGAGATGGAGAAAGCGTTGATAGCATGTTTGCAGAGAAACTTTGATGTATTTGCATGGACTGATTCGGATTTAAAAGGCATAGACCCACGAGTTGCAGTACACCACCTCAATGATAATCCAAATGTAAGACCAGTTTGGCAAAAGAAGAGACATTTCAGTGATGAGAAGAATAAGGCGGCAAAATTGGAAGTGCAAACAAAGTTAGCAGCAAGTCACATATTTGAAGTTCAATATTCGGAATGGCTAAGCAATGTTGTCCTTGTGCCAAAGAAACCAACCATATGGCGTATGTGCGTGGACTACACGGATTTGAACAAACATTGTCCACGAGATCCTTTCCCGTTGCCTAGGATTGATCTCGTGGTTGATTCAACAGCTGGATGTGCACTACTTAGCCTTTGTGATGCACAGAGTGGTTTTCATCAAATCTTGATGGCGGTCAAAGATCAGCACAAAACCGCATTCATAACAGACAGGGGGATATTCTGTTACAGAGTAATGCCATTTGGATTAAAGAACGCAGGAGCAACATTCCAGAGACTGGTTGCAAAGATGTTTTACCATCAAATAGGTAAGACAATGGAGGTCTACATAGATGATATGCTTATCAAAAGTTTAAGGGCGGAAGACCATGTTAAGCATCTTGAAGAAGCTTTTGGGATCATGAGGCAGTACGGGATGAAGTTAAATCCAAAGAAGTGTACATTCGGAGTCAAAGCGGGAAAATTTCTAGGCTTCATGGTAAATGAAAGGGGCATAGAAGCGAACTCGGATAAGATCAAGGCTATAATGGATTTGCCATCTCCCAAATCGGTTCGTGAAGTCCAACGATTGGTGGGGAGAAAAACGGTACTCAGTCGTTTTATATCACATTCCGCGGAGAAAAGTTTGCCTTTCTTCAAGAAGTTGAGAAAAACGCCAAAGTTTGCCTGGACGGAGGATTGTGAGGAGGCATTTCGTCAACTAAAGACTTACCTTACAACGCCACCACTATTATCAAAGCCCAAAGATAACGAAATATTCTATCTCTATTTAGCCTTAACGAAGAATTCACTGAGCACAGTGTTGGTCCGAGAAGAAGATAAGAAACATCTGCCGATTTATTACGTGAGCAAAGTTTTGAACGGAGCAGAACTCAATTACTTGGAAATTGAGAAGTTGGCCTATGCATTGGTGATAACTGCAAGGAAACTAAGACCATACTTTCAGTCACACCCAGTCATAGTGCTTACAAATCAACCATTGAAGCAGGTCATGGCAAAGCCAGAAACATCAGGCAGGCTGGTCAAGTGGGCAATCGAGCTAGGAGAATATGGTTTGGAGTACTTACCAAAAACTGCAATCAAAGCACAAAGACTGGCGGACTTTGTCGCAGAAACTATCTCGGAAGCAGAACCATCAATCGATGTGGCTATGGTGACGGAAAGCAGTCAAAAGGATAAGTCTGGGGCAGCAAAGGAGATTTGGACTCTACACGTGGACGGATCCTGCACAGTTGATGCGGGAGGCGCAGGAATTTACATAAGATCGACAGATGGAAGAGAATTCGATTATGCCATTAGATTGAATTTCCAAGTCACAAATAATCAAGCAGAGTATGAAGCCATGCTAGCCGGTATTAAGATGGCAAAATCGCTTGGGATAACTAAACTTATGGCATTCACAGACTCTCAATTAATTGCGAATCAATTTGAGGGTAGATACGAAGCTAAGGAGGCGGCAGTAGTGAAGTACCTTGAAAAGCTGAAGGAGGCGACATCTAACTTTGAGACATTCACTATATCACAGATTCCACAATTGGAGAATGAACGGGCCGACTCATTATCAAAATTTGCAAGCACTGCAGAAGTCTTTGTGGAGAGACGAGTAACATTGTTGGCCGTAGACCAACTGTCAATTAGCAAAGGCCTGGAGTCAACGACAACGCAAGCTCTAGATTACGTTTTGCCAGTAGAAGTCGAGGCGTGTTGGAAGGATGAAATAATAGACTATCTACAAAACGGAAAATTGCCAACTGATCCACAAGCTGTGAGAAGACTCAAATATAAATCAGCGAGATTCACCATGTTTAATGGAGAACTTTACAAAAGATCTTTTGAGGGACCACTCGTAAGATGTTTGTCACCCACCCAGGCGAAGCAAGTTTTGAGGGAAATTCACGAAGGAAGCTGTGAAAATCATTCTGGAGGGCGGTCTTTGGCATAGAAGATACTCCGACAAGGATACTTTTGGCCAACGATTATGAGAGATTCGATGGATTATACTAGGAGGTGTAGAAGTTGTCAACTACACGCAAAAATCATTCATACACCTGCACAACCAATGACAATCGTGAGCTATGGATGTCCCTTCGATCAATGGGGAATTGACATTGTAGGACCAATGCCAGTGGCGTCCGGCGGAAGGAAATGGCTATTGGTGGCGGTTGAATACTACACCAAGTGGGTTGAGGCTGAAGCACTTGTGACAATAACAGAGACCAATGTGAAGAAGTTCATCTGGAAGAACATTGTGTGCAGGTTCGGAATCCCGAGGGTACTAATATCAGAAAATGGAAGACAATTCCAGGGATTCAAAATTCAAGACTGGTGCAAGGATATGAAGATTGAGCAGAGGTTCACATCTGTCACGCACCCAGAAGCTAATGGACAAGTAGAGGTCACAAACAACACACTCGTGAAGAGTTTGGAGAAAAGGTTGCAAGGTGAAGGAGGAAATTGGGCAGACGAGTTGCCAGGAATATTATGGGCATATCGTACGACACCACGAACTTCTACGAGCGAAACTCCGTATTTGTTAACGTATGGTTCAGAAGCAGTAATACCCGCGGAGATCGGAATGCCAACTTATCGAATCGTCACATATAATGAGGAACAAGCACTAAGAGCTAGACAAATGGACCTCGAGCTAATAGGAGCAACAAGGGAAGAAGCCTACCAACGCACTCAAGCTTACAAATCCATGATGGCAAAAGCATATGACAACAAAGTTCGTTTCAGAAACTTTCAAGTGGGGGACTTGGTCCTAAGGAAAGTAGAAGCCACCAAGCATGTGGGGAAATTGAAGCCAAATTGGGAAGGACCATACAGAGTGGAAAAAGCAAGCGCAAAAGGATACTATTACTTACAAGAATTGGGAGGAAGGACATTGTCACGCCCTTGGAACGTCAAGAATTTGAGAAGGTTTTACAGTTAGAAGAGCTAGCAGAACAACAAGCTGTGTGGCAAGTTAGGACCGTAGTTTCAATGCTTTATTTACTTATTCTTTTACGAATTATGAGTCTCGACGCAAGAGCTCCAATTGTAATACTTAGCAGTGAACTACGGGGACTTGATTCTTAGCCACCTATACATGGCGGGATACGTAGGCAACTCGGAAGTTAATCGAACTCAGTCCCAAAACTTATAAAATTTCATATTTTATTTAAGTTTGGTTGTTTTTCTACGTCATATTAACATTCTTATCAACATAAGTATCAATGGACTGACTTCGTAAGACGAGTGTTATGCCTCGCAAACTCTTAGTAGGCCGAGCATGGTGCCTCACCGCCTATCCGTAAGATGAGCATTGTGCCTCGCAACCTATTCGTAAGTCGAGCATTGCGCCTCGCAATCCGTCCGTAAGCCAAGCATTATGCCTCGCAGACAGTCCGTAAGTCGAGCACTGTGCCTCGCAGACAATTCGTAAGACGAGCATTGTGCCTCGCAGACGTTCAGTAGGCCGAGCATGGTGCCTTACCGCCTATCCGTAAGACGAGCATTGTGCCTTGCAACCTATTCGTAAGTCAAGCATTGCGCCTCGCAATCCGTCCGTAAGCCGAGCATTATGCCTTGCAGACAGTCCGTAAATCGAGCACTGTGCCTCGCAGACAATTCGTAAGACGAGCATTATGCCTCGCAGACGTTCAGTAGGCCGAGCATGGTGCCTCACCGCCTATCCGTAAGACGATCATTGTGCCTCGCAACCTATTCGTAAGTCGAGCATTGCGCCTCGCAATCCGTCCGTAAGCCGAGCATTATGCCTCGCAGACAGTCCGTAAGTCGAGCACTGTGCCTCGTAGACAATTCGTAAGACGAGCATTGTGCCTCGCAGACGTTCAGTAGGCCGAGCATGGTGCCTCACCGCCTATCCGTAAGACGAGCATTGTGCCTCGCAACCTATTCGTAAGTCGAGCATTGCGCCTCGCAATCCATCCGTAAGCCGAGCATTATGCCTCGCAGACAGTCTGTAAGTCGAGCACTATGCCTCACAAACAATTCGTAAGACGAGCATTGTGCCTCGCAGACGTTCAGTAGGCCGAGCATGGTGCCTCACCGCCTATTCGTAAGACGAGCATTGTGCCTCGCAACCTATTCGTAAGACGAGCATTGCACCTCGCAGTCCGTCCGTAAGTCGAGCATTACGCCTCGCAGACAGTCCGTAAGTCGAGCACTGTGCCTCGCAGACCATTCATAAGACGAGCATTGTGCCTTGCAGAATCAAAGTAAGACGAGCATTGCGTCTCGCAGTCTCCTCAAAAGATGATCACTTCACAAGATAGATGATAAAAATCATAACAAAGACACAATCTTTTCACCAAAAGGATGACTACAAAACTCGAAAGACGAACAAGGAAAGACAAAACTTGGCACAGAGGATAAAGGAACACAAAGACATTTCTAAAAATCAAATATCTATTAAAGAAAAGGATAAGCGCAACAATGGCGCAATGTCAACAGGAATATACCAAACAAATATCAACACCACAATGACAAAATGTTAGAATGTGCAGAAAAGAGATAGTGGCACGAAGGCCCAAAAATCACAGCGCACAGGCTGGCCTCACAACTACTCAACTATTTCTTCAAACGGAGGCCAACCGACTTCAATGCACCTCGACTCTGTCGAGCAATATCATCCATCGACTCATTTAACAGGGACGTATCATCCTCAGGACGCACCCGAACCAGAGTAGGAGCAGGCTCAGAAACAGCAACAGCACCGGGATTAGCTCTAGGGTCAGGAGATGGAACTGAGATAGTCACGAGGTCAGCAGAAGCAAGAGGAACCCCCAAGGGCATGTCGACAGGTAAAGAGGAAGGCAGAAGCTCTCCCTCCTCGAGAACCTCACTCGAAGAAACCTGGGCGGGAGGAACCCTGGAAGTAGAAGCAACAGCAGCAGCACGCGAAGCGGCTTCCTTCTTGGCTCTGGACCTCGCCTGCGCTCGTAGGTGATCGCGGAGCCAGACGGATCTCATCTGTCGTATGTGCTGGAAAGTCTCAGAAGGACCAACGCTCTCAGTCTCTGAAACATCCTCGTCATCCGAGTCAGGTACTCCTTCAGCAAGTCGATCAAGGATGTCAAAGTCTTCCTTCTTGCGACCGGGAGCAAAGCCACCTTTGCGCTCCACATCATCTAAGGCATAATCATAGCCCTTAGATAAATCAAAACCTCTGCGCACAGTACATATGGTACCCCAAGCGGAAGAGCGAAAGAATTCAGCAACTGCTGCAACTTTATCATCTGCTGACAAACCCTACAACATGACAAGAACAAGAAAGTCTAAATAAGACAATTACGTACTAAAATCATGATAAGAGGAAAGAGGTGACAGAGAACCTCAGCCTTAGCCCGATCATAGCCAATCTGCTCAGAGGTAGACGCTTGAGCCAGCGCCGCGCCACGCTCATCCTCCACAACCTTCAAACACGCAGCTAAAGCAGTAAGCTCCCCCTTGGTGCGGATTTCCTTCATCCCTAAGTCGTCCTTGGCCCGCTGAAGCTTGTCAAAGTCCTTGGATAACGCCTTCAACTTGGCTTCACTTGCAGCATGAGCCTCTTTGGATTTCTTCAATTCTGCTTGTGCCAACCGGAGCTCCTCCACGACGCATTTCATGGTGGCTTCCACCTCACGAGTTTTCTTCTTAGCTTGCTCTTCCAGAATCTGAGCCTGCGATGCGGTAGACTTGTAATGGTCCAATCGAGAGTTGTACTCGGCTCGAGCATCATTAAAGATGTCAAAATTCTCCACCATAGTCTGCATATTCATCATCGCCTGAAAATAAAAGGGTCAAGACAAGTCTTTTGAAGACTAAAAGAAGCTATTAAAAGTAAAATGCGATTAGCACTTACAGTGGAGAAAGCTAGAGCAGTGCGGCTGCACAAGCCCTCAGGACCAACTTCTTCAAAATACCTTTTCCTCTCAAAGGAAGAAAGGAAGCCCTTGCAAGCACGCATGGCAGCAGTATCAGTTAGCTTGTAATAGCCAACATTCATGTGAGCGTGAGATACCTCCTCGACATTGATGTCCAAATCGTCAGAAGTATATCTGTTAGAATCGTCATGAGCAGGGCGCTTCTCGCGGCGGCGGTCATCTGAAGGTGCAGGGCGTTTGCGTGCGTTCGGATCCGGACCAGCAAGATTGCCATCACGCACAGCTTTAATCACTGCAGGGTTGCGTTCCCGACCGCTAGCAGTAGTCAAAGGCGTAGGAGCCGGCTGAGAGGATCCGCCAGTCGTCTTACTCCTAGAACTCCGAGGTGGAATCGCGGATGAAGGAGCACTAGGCAACGAGGTGCCAGCAGGAGATGTAACAGGGGCAGTTGCTTCAGAAGAATGAGGAACAACAGCAGGAGCTGGCTCGGGGACCCCAGTCTCGGCATCGGCACTACCTGGAATGCCAGATCATCAAATACTTCTTGCATAGCAGCGAGCTTACGCCTTGATTTGCTGATAACCATCTTTTCTGCAAGAAGCAAACAACAAAGGATTAGTATAACATTTGAAGTATAAGAGTGACTTGGTAAAGGAGACAAGTAGAAATAAAAGACAAATATACCAAAATCAACTGTTCCCTTATATGGAACGACGAACTTATGACTTCTCAACATGAGTATGTCACCAGAAGATAAAGAGTCAGGAGGACACCGGGGGGCTTGAGCTCCATCAGTCCAATCTCGCCTGAAGTTGAATTCTCCAAGCGTGGACTCTTTTACGTAGAACCACTGATTCTTCCACTCTTTCCCAAAGCTAGACTGGAGACCGGTTAGGAAACTATTGTTCTTCCTAGCAGTCAAAGAATAAAAACCCGCATCTTCACCGGTTGTTCTAAATTTGCTAAGGAACATTTGGAAGAAAGAATCAGCAGTGCAAGGTAACTTGTATACCCTCATCAAAATAATAAAGGCATGGATGATGCAGTAGGTATTGGGAGTGAAATGGGATGGACAAGAAGGCAAACGCAGCAGAATCTGACGAACTACATCGTGAAGTGGAAATCTAGACCACATGATAGAAAATTATGAAAGATGGTCAAACAGCCAGGAGGAGGAGTGTCTAATCGATCTTCAGGACCTGGAAAGATAATCTCATATGGGTCAGGTACATCATACATAGACCTATAGTATGAGGCTCCATGGGTGTTCATGGGACGAATACCGGCAAAGTTTAAAAGGTTGTTCATAGAGAGGGAGCGTCAAGGTTTATACCTTCTTCAACTAATTCCTGCATGGTTTCATCTACTATACTATCGTTCACTTCTATGGGTACGGGAACGTTTGATGAATCTTCTATAGTGGTTGGTTCAGCAATGTTAGTTAAAAACTCATCGTCAGAATGATCCAAAATATTCACTTCTTTGTCAGAACCTTGGGCGTTAGATGATGAGGCATCACTATCTGAATCCCCACTACCCGAGGATGACCCAGACCCAGAACCCGACGACTCAACACAATCAGGAACACCTAAAGAGCTAGTGGTTTCCATGTCTGATTCAGAAGCCATTATAATACTAAATAGGAAGAAGTTAGTGATTACCGGTTCTAGGGTTTAAATCAGTGACTCTTTCGAATTCAGGATCATGCCTCTCGTAGGACCTTTCCGCTGGTACAAATATTCTGGGGGCACCCGGAACTGGGATTCTAGCTGGACGGGAAGGTCGGGTCAAACGTGGAGGACTGGTCCTATGAGTTGGGAAGCGCTCACGATCGGCAGTGGCACGTGTGGATTGTGGATGGCGTTCGGAGTATGAAGGTGGTTCGCAGTGAGAGCGATGCTGATTTGAACGAGCCATCGTGAGGAATCTGCATGAAAGTCCGTTGCAAGAATCAGCTCGTGAAAGTTTCAAGAATTTCAGAAAAATTTTCTAAGTATTATAGCTCGAAACCAACACATTCGACCTATGCCAATAAGTCGAAAATAAACCTCGTAGAGGGTGGTACGACTTATCGAGTTATTTGTTGATTCCAAGTATTATAGCTCGATTACAAACACTTCCGGCATATAGCACATAAGTCGGAAGTAAATCTTGATGAGCATAGTTCGACTTATCGAGGTGTTAGCTGTTTGTTCGAGTTATTTCACTTGTCATAATTTCTATGGAGTGATTCATGCAATTTCGAGTTATCAGGCTAAGTATTCGAGTTATATGGCTATTTCGAGCAATACCTTTGAAGAATCGAGTTATTTTATGGTATATTCGAGTTATTTGCACCTTCTCAGTGTATTCGAGCTTTTTGTGTTCGAGTTATTTTCGAGAGCTCGAGTTATTTGCGAAAATCTGATGATGCACTAACTCGGTACGGCGGGTATTTATAGAGGCGATCAGCGGAAAAATTACCGATATACCCTTGATTCGAGCTATAGCTCATTCGAGCTATAGTTCATTCGACTTATTTTTCAGGCGAAATTTTTTCTAAGTTTTTTCTAAAATTTGGGCTTTGAAAATTCAAGGGCCCGACTCGTTGCACGATTACCGGGATTCTTGCGCTATTTTTAGTTTGAATGACCAATGTTTTCGCACATTACTCTTCCAAACTGGGGGACTCCATGATGTGTCAAATCTCGGTATCGTCATGGCGTAATATTCGGTATCATATGCCACGACAACACCATTATTTTTTAATGCAAAATTACAATTTATGGCAAAACTCAAAATTAGGCCCATGCATGCCCAATTTCGAGTTATTTGGGGCCCAGTTCGAATTGCACAAGCCCAATTCGAGTTGTTCCAGACCCAGTTTGAGCTGTTTTTAGTTCATTCGAGTTATTTCCTAGCAGGTCATTCGAGTTATTCAGAAGAGTTCATTCGAGCTATTTTCTAGGAATCCTAGTTTGACTTATTCAACTCATAGTTCAACTTGGAGTGCACTTCTAGCTGAATAAGGATTCTTATGCCTATATAAAGGGATCCCATTCCTCATTCTAAGGTACGTTTTACATTATTCCAAGCTCTAAGTTCGAGTTATATAAGTCAACCTCGACCTATTTCTCAAGCTCATTCGAGTTGTTCGTCAATAGCTCGAGTTCAACCTATTTTGGCTTGCATTCGAGTTGTTTTGTTCTGTGTTATTCGACTTGTTTAACACAGTTCATTCGACTTGTTTGGCCATTCACATTTGACTTATTGCTTTCTGCTTATTCGACTTATAGCTCTCAGTTCATTCGACCTATTTCACCCAGTTCATTCGACTTGTTGCCTTGTTCAACAAGATCTCATATTCTGATCCGTCTGAATTGAGCGTCGCTGTGCCTTCACCGGAGAAGGCACCGGCTTAGTTCACGTTTGGTGTTGAGTGCAGGTTCCGAACTCAAAAGCTGCTTGAGCATCCAGTAAGAACTGAAGCAGTCTGACGTGGAGTGTTGGAGAGTGGACACGTATCCAGACGAAAATACCCCACATCAATAGTGAATTTTCTCTCTTGTCCCATGGTTTTTCTCCGGTTTTGGAGTTTCCACAAAAATCCTTGAGTTGTTACTATCAGTGTTTATTCGTTTTGCTTCATATATTCCATAATGGGTAAATCCTGGGGGCGCATACTTGTGGGATCAAATACCTAACAGTGGTATCAGAGCCCAGGTCCTGTTTAGGTGGAGTTATTGTTGAAGCGAAGCTCTGGTGTGGTAGTAGTTGTGATTACGTATAGTCTAAGGCGGTTCAGTGCAAAGGAAACTGGTTATAAATGGGACCGTTGTGACCTCGCCAGTAATCTGGGAACCTTCAGCTTGTATAGGAAAGATTGAGCATCTCTCTTCCCTGGGGATTACTTAGTGAGTAATATTTTGGTCTACTTTAAATTTGCCAAAACTCAAAGTTGTAGTGTCGCGGAGCAAGGGAACGAATAGCAGATTTGAAATAGAGAGGTTTGACAGGAAAATCAACTTTGGCTTGTGGCAAGTGCAAGTTAGGGATGTGTTGATTCAGTCAGGCTTACACGAGGCTTTGAAGGGTAGAGATACCCTTGTTAGTGCAACATGCAAAGCTGCAATGGCCAATGATGATTGGGAGGATCACGATTTGAGACCTGCAAGTGCAATCCGTCTGTGCCTATTCAAAAATGTTCTGAAAAACGTGCTAGGAATATCTTCGGCGAAGGGACTTTGGGAAAAGTTAGAGGAGTTATATCAGACGAAGGGCGTCTCAAATCTTGTGTACCTGAAGGAGCAGTTTCACACACTGTGGATGAACGATGGTACAAGTATCTCAGAACATTTGAGTGTTCTAAACGGAATTGTTGCCGAGCTTGAATCCATTGGAGTTAAGATTGATGAGGAGGATCAAGCCTTGAAACTCATCTGGTCTCTTCCACGTTCTTACGAGCACATGAAACCGATCTTGATTCATGGGAAAGAGAAAATCAATTTCTCTAGTGTCACTAGCAAGCTACTTTCTGAAGAGAGGAGGCTCAGTGGGAGTGACGGTTCACATGAAAATAGTGTGATGGTGGCTTATGGCGATAGGAAGAGGAACTCATGGAAGAAAGCCTGTTGGGGGTGCGGACAACCTGGTCACCGGAAAAGAAATTGTCCAAACAGGGGAACTAGTTCAGTAAGAGGCTCTGGGTCAGTACAAGGAGATACTGGTGGTGACACTGACATTGCTTACTGCGAAGATGTCGTCTTATGAGCGGCATGCACATCCTGATGGCATGAGACCATAAAAGTTTTTCATGATTCAAGATTTTAATGTTAGTGGGTTTTTGATTTGCACACGGACATTGTTCTAGAATTGATGCAAGGTGTGTGGTGAAAATTCGTGTTCATGGCTGATAACTTCCAAGAAGGCCAAAAGTGGGAGTTGCACCATAATTATCAGCAAGAATATTTTTCAACATCGTCTGAAATGCTTGGAATGGTTTTATTCTGAGTGGTTGTGCTTTTTATGGTAAAGCATGGTAATTCTTAGTGAATTATGCCTGCGTCGCAGTGGTAGCAGAAGCTATGACGATCATCGTTGAGGTGGAATCATTGTGGGGTGACGAAAGGCCAGGACGAAGATGGTGTGAAAATGTGATTAATCACTAATCAAATCTTCAAGGTGGAGATTGTTGGCAAATCATTCCTGAATGGTGCTCAAAGAAATTGATGATTGTGGTTGGATGGATCATGGACCGGTCAAGTATTGTAGGCTAAATGAATTGGTAAGGGGGCTATAATAACATTTAGGGATCTATTATGTGTTTTGCATATAGGCCCTTTAGTTATGATATATAGAATTTCTGATAACTTCTTGGAGGGCCAGAAGTGGGAGTTGCACCATAATTATCAGCAGGAATATTTTTCAACATAGTCTGAAATGCTTGGAATGCTCTTATTCTGAGTGGTTGTGCTTTTTATGGTTGGGCATTGTAATTCTTTGTGAATTATGTCTGCGTTGCAGTGGTAGCAGAAGCTATGACGATCATGTTGAGGTGGAGTCATTGTGGGGTGACGAAAGACCAAGACGAAGATGGTGTGAAGATGTTATTAATCACTAATCAAATCGTCAAGGTGGAGATTGTTGGCAAACCATTCCGTAATGGTGGTCAAAGAAATTGATGATTGTGGTTGGATGGATCATGGACCGGTCAAGTATTGTAGGCTAAATGAATTGGTCAAGGGGGCTATAATAACATTTAAGGATCTATTATGTATTTTGCATATAGACCCTTTAGTTATGATATATAGGATCCCCCCCCCCCCCAAACATCCTATAAATAGGGTCATGACTTATCCACAAACATGCTTCTAGTTGTATTCCTATTCCTCTTTGTAATATTTCATATTGTGGGTGAGGTGTAATTAGGGAGTGATGCTAGTGAATAGGCTTTGAGGGTCGTGAGAATGACGAAAAATTGTATAGTTGTAATATTTTTCTCTATAGTGAATTTCCGCTCTTGTCCCGTGGTTTTTCTCTGGCTTTGGAGTTTTCACGTAAATCCTTGTGTTGTTACTATTGTCAGTGTTTATTCGTTTTGCTTCATATTTTCCATAATGGCCAAATCCTGTGGGGCACATATTTATGAGATCAAATACCTAACAAATCCAACACATATGTACAATACTCATCAGAGAAATTAGACAATATTAGACAACTAATTCAACACACCCCAATGAAATTCGACAAATTAGACAACTCATTCAACAAACCCGAATGAAGATAGCATTTACCGTAGTTTGGAGAGGAAGATCATCGTCGCGAGCTTCTCTCACGCTGTACGGGCAACCATGGAGTTTGAATTTCTAAGGATGACAGAAAGAATAAATTAGGGTTCGTCGTTTGTACGAACTGGATTGAGATTTGGGGTTTTAGGTTTCAGTCAAAGAGAGGAAAAGAGGCGACCAGTTTGGGCTGGTTTTTGAAAAAAAAAAAAATCTAAAGTTTTTGATTTGTGTTTGGGCAAATTAGACAATGATTCGTGTTTGATTTTTGAAAAAATATTTTTTTGGATTATACGTTTTCAATCTTTCACGTGAGAATCAGATTTGTTTCTTTGTCTTTTTTTTTTTTTTTTTTTTTGACTTTTTGTAATCATGTGAACCTCACATGCCAATTTCAGGCTCAAAGTCAAATGTTCTGTAATAAAATTGAATATTCCGTTAACGCATGACTAATTTTACAATTACTATTAGTTATAAGACCAAAGTCTGACAAATTTACTATTGTTGCAAGAGGAACAAGTTATGGTATCATTTTTACAAAATCATTGTAAGTTCATGGTATACGCAAGTGTATATACCACGCTTATAATACCCAAAATGAAACTAAAGACTTGTTGTCATTCCAAAAATTTGAATAAATATATTAAATAATAGTTGGAAAATCAAGATAGGGGATGAATTACAAAGTTAGATTCTAAGAAGATCTTGTAGATTGTTGGGTGTAGGGATATGATTAAAAGAAAACAAACAAAATACGAGGCTAGTCACATTGAAGCTAATTTATTGAAGGAGTATTGAATATGTTCTCTCTAAAAGCTCAAGCTTGTATAGAGGATTGACATTTTTTCATTTGTGATTTAATAATCCAATACGTTTCCTCACGTGTAGGCCGTAAATCTTTTTGTTACGCCTAACACGTGTCATTTTTTCTAATGAGTGGGTGGCGTTGAAATTTGAACCCAGGACGTCTTCTTTGGCCTGAACTCTAATACCATATCGAGGGGGTGTTTGCAAGAGCTTATAGAAGGAGCTTGTGTATTTTTGTTTAAAGTCACTTTAAGTGACTCTTGACAAAAAGTCGGGAATTGTTTGCAAATCCTTTAAAAAGCTACTTAAAGCATTAATTAGGTGTTTGTAAAATTAATGAGAAGTTGCTAGGCCTTTTAAACACTTTTAAAAAATAACATAATTTCAAAAGCAGTTGGAGAAGCACTCTTGGGCATGCTTTTGCGGTTTATGCTTTTTCTGAGCTTTTTTAGACAGGCAGAAGAAAAATTCAGTGTTCCAAACACTAAAAATGTGTTTTTGCGGCTGTAAAAACCAATAAGCCCTCATCATAAGCATTATCAAACACCACCTGAATATCGTTCTCTCTAAAAGCTCAAGCTTGTAGAGAGAATTGACATTTATTCATTTATCATTTATGTATTAATCTCCAACAAGAAAATGGTTACAAATGAATTTCCAAAGACATGCATTAAGATTTAGAATAATTTACTTCTAAGAATGTTTTCACAAAGCTATCAATTGTTTCTCCTAGCAATTGCCCAAGCACTTCTCTCTCGTCCCTTTTTTCTTTTTATGTTTGCTCTCAGTTTTCTCTCTCAGCTTTGCCAAACAATTAACTCCATATCACCTATATGTAAATAAATCTTTAACCGACTTTATCGTACTATAAACAATATTTATTATGATATTAATTAGTTATGCATGAATCTAATTAATATGTAGGCATGGACGTATCTATTGTTGGGCTGAGGGAAGGCTGTAGCCCTCTCCAGATTTTTAAAGGCACTAGAATTATATTATATTATATAACAAATATATACAAGTAAAATATCAGTTAATATTGTTAAAGTTGAAACAGTCATTTTGATGTAAACTAAAAACAAAACCTCAAACTATAAAAGACTTTATCATCTTCAACATTCATCAATTAAAATAGACACTTCCCTCGTTGTAGAGAAGAAGAGGGTCAATTTTTGAATTAGTTCGAAGTTCTAATAATGTAGTTATGACAAAAAACTCAAATAATATATAAAAAGTTTTGTTCGTATATAAGCTTAATTTTCCGATAATTTTCTTGTATTATCTGTATCAATATGATTACTTCTACATTAAAAGGTATTACTTTATAAGTAAATACTTTTATTTCTTATATTGTTTGTAAGTACCTTAAATATTTATTTTTTTTATCATGTAAAAAGTAATTCTTTGTATCGTCTTTGAATTCTTTTTTGAAATATCTTCAACAAATTAGCCCTCCTCATGATACACCCCTGTATGTAGGACCTATTGATTTAGGTAAGAAATCCACCAATCGAGACTAGAACTTTCATAATTATAGGTAGATTTCTTGAGATCAGGGGCGGAGCCAAGGGGAGGACTTTGGGGGCCCTCGCCCCCCAGCTCCAGCCCACCCCTACTAATATATATATATATATATATATATATATATATATATATATATATATATATATATATATATATATATATATATATATATATATATATATATATATATATATATTATTTGTACGTATAGATATTATATTGTATAAACTTTATATATGTATATATCTCTGTTTTATGTAAGTATATGTTTCAACATATTATTTTGAACATTGAGAAATTCTAGTATATATTTTTCCCAAGTTTTTTTATTTGTTTTTTCTTTTAGCTGATTTAATTTCTTAGATTTATAATAATTTACTTATACCGGTTTTTAAGATTTGTTCAAAATTCATTTACTCTTTTCGTTAATATATAAAATAAAATGGTGATTATCTAATATGGCGTGTAGTTTTTAATTGGGTTTTTGGCAATTTACCTCCGTGTGTTATGTCAAATTAGCAAATTACCTCCCTGTGAAAAATAAATAGGCAAATTACCTCCCTGTGATTTTAAAATTTGGCACACCACCTCCCCTGTAATTGTTTTAGTGTATTTTTTATACTTAATGACCAAAATACCCTTGTTATTTCTAATATTTTATTTTCTGTAATTTCAAATTTGATTATAACCTTTCTTTAAAAGATTATAAGTAAAAGAATGAAAATATTATAAAACATACATATTACGAAATCATAACTTATTTATAAATTTTATTTTTAATTTTTCCATTTTTTAACAAGTTAAAATATTAAACCAAAAATTTACATAGTTTTTTTTTTTTAAGAAATAAAGGGTATAACTGTCTTTTTTGCCTAAAAAACCATTCCCACTCTCAAATTTGAGCAAGTGAACTACACCTCCCTATATAAGGAGGTAATTTGCCAAATCTTGAAATCACAGAGGTGTAATTTGCCTATTTATTTTTCACAGGGAGGTAATTTGCTAAATTAGCATAACATAGGAAGGTAAATTGCCAAATCCTCTTTTTAATTTCTTCTTAGAGACCTTTACAATAATTTGTTTTTTAATGAAGAGTTGTTGAGAAAAAGTTAGAGACTAAAGTTATTTTCTTACATATTGCATAAATCATACAATATCAAGAAAGATATTATTTTGTACTTTGATGTTAATTTATTTATGAAATTATACTCTGTTAAACTGTAAAACATAATTACAATGTTTGAGTACACATGAATAATAAGAAATCTCTTGAGACGCATACGATATATCTATTTTAATTTTTTATGACATGTTTTCTATATATATTTATGTATTTTTTTTTTACAAATTTTTTAGCTATAATTGTGTTACATTAAAAAAATGTAGTTTTATTTTTTAAGAAGATTTATTATTTTTAAAATTAATTAAAAATAATTAATAATGATAATAATAATATCCTTCACATAATAAAAAAAAAAAAAAAAAAAAAAAGAACACGTGATCCTTTCTCCTGAACTAAATTCCTGGCTCCGCCCATCTTGAGATCACAATGATGGGGTAGGGTGGTGTGTTTTTAGTTTTTCATCACAAATCATAATTTAATTAACACACTCTCTCTCTTAATTTGCAACACATACCTCATTCCGTAACTATTCTATGCATTGATTGCTTTTGCGGAAAAGACTATATAATTGGAGTTGAGAGTATACTATGCGGTCAGTACTTAAGTGACGTACAAAATAACATATAAAATCTTTCGAATATAACACTCACCTAGAAACTTTCTTCATTTTGTAGTAAATATTCTGCAATGTTGTACATATTTCATCACCGCATCTTTTTATTATTGTCATCATTATTCGTCGGGAAATATTTTTTATGAAACATTGCCTATTCGCCTTTCTTACCGTGGTGATACGGTCTTTGATGGGTAAAAAAAGATAATCTACAACCGTGGGGTTACTCGAGGGGTATCCCAAGGCGTCGTGATATGAGAACGGGTAATTTCCTTGGTCGATCGACATCCACTCAATGCCATTGTCAGCTCGAATTCATCTTGGAGCATTTGTAGGACTTTTCTTACGCCGGCCTCACCATCGGCTGCCAATGAGAAAACAACTGGACGTCCAATCTGTAATGCCAAAAACGACAACACCATATATAGATCAAATTTATTGGCATGCGCATAAGGTAGGATGGATGATAGTTTGAGATAACTCAAGAGTTGATGTTAGGTGGAAATCCTTGGTTTGTATACTTACAAATACACCAGATGCTCCAAGGGCCAAGGCTTTGAAAACATCTGTTCCACGCCTAATTCCTCCATCAAGGAAAACGGGAACTCGACCTTGTGCAGCTTTCACGACCTGCAAAATTGAAATATACCGCTTATGTTTAGAGTTAATGGTAAAGTATACAGTTTATAGGCGAGTACGGAAGCATTTCTTGAAACTATTTAGGAGATGAAGTACCTAAACAGTTCAGAGTCACTTGAAAAAGTTCCCTTTTAAAATAGTGGCTAAATAAAAGAAGAAGCTAGATCTACCTTAAATGCCGGTAAGACAGTCAAAATATGAAAGAACAAGGCAGGAAACTACAACTTTTGAGCTCAAGAAATTTAAATTGCAGGTCTCAAAACACATCCGTCAAATCCCGTGAAGGAAAAGAAAGTTGTTGAGACATATTCATGTAACTGATAAAAGTGATACTTCTATGTTTCGACAAATGCGAATTTCGCAATCTAATAACTCAACCTAATGAGAAAATTTAGCATAAAACAACAATAAAAAGACATGAGCAACCTCTTCCAGAGCCATTATGGTTGCAGGAACATAATCAAGTTGCCTGGCTCCATGATTCGACACAATAATCCCTGCTGCTCCAGCTTGTACTGCTAGAATTGCTGCAAAACACAAAAAAGATGTCAGATAAAACAGAACATCAGTCATCCCAGTAACTTAACGTGGAATCTTCTTTACGGTGCCTACCGTCCTCTGCAGTTAAAACTCCCTTCACTAGAATTGGCAACTTAGTGATCGTCATAAGCCACTTTAAATCCTATATAGAGTACAAGCCAAAAAAACAAAATTCAAGTTACAACTTTGAGCCATTGGTTAAAGAAAACTTCTATGAATGCCATTTATACCTTCCAGTTAAGAGACCGGTCTACTTGGCCAGCAACATATGATGCAAGTCCAGAGTCACTGGTCTGTAACATATCGAATTTTACTCTTAACAGAAACAAATGATCATGGAAATATATAATAATACAAGAAGCAATTTTGAGGTTATTTACCCTGTCTATTGTGCCAAGATCCAATCCCTCGAAATTCTTTAATGTCAAGTTAGATGGCAACACGAATCTGTTAAAAACCAAATTTTGTAGTTAAATACCAAAAATCATGTGTTCTTAACATAGTAATACCAAAAACCACCTCTTCTTGATATAATTAGTACCAAAAATCATATGGTCTTAATATAGGTAATAGCAAAAATCACCTGTTCTTGATATCAGCTTCCCTTCGTCCTAGCCTTGGTGTATCAACTGTTAATGCTATCGCCTTGAAACCAGCTTTTTCAGCCCTTCTCACAAGCTGTAGAACTATGTTTCTGTCCTTGTAAACCTATATTAAAAGAAAATAATCTCGAATCAGGAAACATGAAGGCTATATACATCAAACATGAAAACAATAAAGTTCAATCTACAGGGCATATATATGCAAAGTTTGTTAAGACAATTGAAAGGTTTAAGTCAAAATGTCGTAGGAAATCTAAGAACATTCATAGTAACATTAAAAACAAACCAAGAAGCATGGTATCGCTTAATAGGTGGAAGTAAAAAGTATAACTCAAACTCACGTAGAGCTGGAAGAATCGAATTCCAGGTCCAGTTGAGGCAACCTCTTCGACGCTTGATGTGCCCCATGAGGATAGTGTCTGTTTTTCCCAGTCAAGCATCAATTAGAAGCATGGTTATCAAAGGTAAAATTCATTTACGGTTTTAATAGTTGTTCTCTTCATGCAACAACTGCAAATAAGTTGCAACAAGCAATATATATGAGTACAAAAAAGATTGTTAACATCCAAACCATGATGGTGCCAGCTGCAGATGTTGCCCTTGAAGTTGCAAGCTCTCCTGCATAAGAGTGGAAGAATCTGGTTTCAGGAAATAAACGACACAATTCCCAGATTGAAAATACAGTTTATAACCGGTGGAGTATGTTTTGAGTTTATACGTCAAAAAATATTCTTCAGTGTGCAAGGTTCTAGTTTCATATCTTTGGTACTTGCTTACTTGTATGTGGAAACCTTAACCTGATAATTTGCTTCCTCTAAAAGTTTCAAGTATGCCATTCTGGAAGTATATAAAGTTTTCGAGTATTACAACAGTTCGTTTCATTATCATATTTTCTAGCACCAGGCATGATATTTGTTAAACACTATAAATATTACATAATTCTCCTTTCTATAAATTCAAGTTTTCAGATGAGTTGGTTATTTGAATAAATAGATGAGGTGATTATTTCGAAAAAGTATTAGAGTGAGGCCAGAGCTAGGTCTTGTGTTCAAATCCTACTGCCATCATTAACTAAAAGTGTATCAAGCGATAAGTTTCACAAAATTATCACAATCTGCAGGTGAGCAGCGTGTTAAAGACTACAAATATTAACTCGCTCTCTACAAGCTTAAAACTTTAAAAATTAAGTGGTTATTTGATAATATATTTACCTTCAGGATGTGCCATTTTCTGCATAGCTGTTGGAGCAACCATGACCGGCATTGAGATCTTGAATCCCAAGACTGTTGTGGTTGTATCAACATTGCTAACATCAATTAAAATACGAGGCCGAAACCTGATTCAAAAACATAAATGTGAGTTTTGGGAAACAGAGAAAAAAAAACATGGTAAACAAAGTGCTAAGCAACACCTATCACATCGGAAATATGTATATGATTCATCTTTACTTTATAATAAAGTGACTGCACAAATCCAGATTAAAACAAAACGATGCATCTAATGAGAATGCAGAGACACATTACAGTATCCTAGAGAAAGCATTTTGATTCTCTTGGAGAGTCCACTGGTCCTCGGCACCAGAGGCGTAATAGTCGTAAACCATCTTTGGCAATTTCTCCTTGGCAATTGCCTGATACTCCATAACATTGGTAATATTTTCCATTTTTCCAGAACTCTTGTCCACTGCAAGAAAGCGCTTTCTGGGATATGAATATTATACCAAAACAACAAAGTATCGTAAAGTCACTCGAAAATTCATAATATACAGGTCAAGATAACTCAAGATTTTATAAAGACAGATTAAAAGGAGAAATCCAATTGAAATCAATAGAAAATTGTAAAATTGTACAAGCTGCCATCAAAACTTCCTCAGTACTAAAGTTAACCCTTAGTAGCTAATAAAAATATTATCTTTGTTAATTTCTGATTCTCCATACTCAAGCAGAAAATCATAGTTACAACCCCTTTACTAGATTATTGATTAGTTTTTATATAACTTTCTCAAACTTCTAATGCAAAACTGCTGCTGATACTACACATCCGTGAGATTAATTATATTATTAGCCTTCATATCGACCAGTTTTTTAATTACTAAGACATATTTACAACATATATAATAGCTTATCAGCTGTAAGTATGAAGATATGTACATCCATTCTAACTCCAAAATCTTGAACGTAACATGCTTAAATATAGAATCAACCAAATCATTGAAAAACAAACATAGTTATATGGTACATCAATTAATTTAAAAGAATGATTGAACGATTAATTAAGATGAATCAAGAAAGTTGATGAAGCAAACCTGTGCTGCAGCGGCGAGTCTTGAAGATTAATGAAAAAGTCCGATTGAGATGAAAGACAAGTCAAAAATGACACGCAGCTAGTTGTGATGATGATTTATAAGAGTTAGCACTGAACAGACCGATATTCGAGGACGAGCCAACTTATAATAATAAAATTAATGAATTAAAGGACAAAAAAAAAGGTGACATGCTTTATAGTTGGGTTTCTGTAACCTTTTCAGGCTTTTCTATAGAATATTGCGGCATATTATTATTTTAATTAATGACCAGAAACTAAAAGCAACACAGTAGTGGATTAGTTCAAGTGTTCAACCAATAATTTGGTTGTTGTCGTGTTCAACTTTGTTAGCTTTTGAAGAAAAATAATCTAATTAAGATTTTGCGATAACCAGTTGCAAAATGAAACTTTTTATTTCGTTTTAAATGGATTATAATCTGATTTTCGCAATTATCATCCCCTAATAGTTTCGACGTGTTTTTCTTTACGTGGAACTTTTATTAAACCTGGTGCATGCTTTAACATCTTTGTTTCCTTTTTTTCTTTTTCTCTTGGCTATATAATACAGTGCATTAATTTGATGAACGGTGACCGATCATTCCGAAAAATTTAATGTAGTGTAGATATGGCTCAACTTTCCACGCACTTAAATCTATTAAACTTGATCACTAAGATATTATATTATATAGTACTATTGGAAAACAGAACCTTGATTTCATTTCCTCCTCGTTGCTCCAAGAATTAAGTTTTTTTAGGAATTTTCAGAATCACAACACCAATTACAATATGTTGACCATTAACATCGTGAGGCGCGCATATATAAGAGCGATCGCTCAAGATGAAGGTGTTGTTTATTTATTAAGTGGATACAAAGATAAAAGTTATCTTTATATTCCTTTAAATTTTGGTCAAGTTCCATAAGATTTTCGAAATTTGCAAAATCATATAAATATCTTCTAACATTTAAAACTACAGAGCAGCTCACATGATCTTGAATAATCATGAACAGACTAAGAAAAGAATATTATAGTAGACTCTTTTACCTTTCATATTCTTAAAATTAGTGGATGTCTCAATAATTAGTCAATTTAATAAGAGACTTTTCAATTAGACCAAATCTTACGAGTTAAGGAGGTATTTATCTGTAAAATATAATTGAAAAACTCATCGCCCAAAGTGATAAAGAATTATAATACGACAAGATTGCGAGTTTATTCCATGGAAAAAAGATCTATATGGTACAAATTTGTCAAATTACCTATACCTGCAAAGGTGCAGCTAGCCACTTGCACGTGATTTTCTTAATGAACTAATTAAGCAGAAAGATCACGGGCCTTGCATGTCACATTCTATCGGATGTTATATAACCTTGTTTCGGAATTTCTTAACATTATTTAAAAAAAGTGAAAATTAGAAATTCTATACTTTTTTTAACAGGTCAATCCAGAGGCGAAGGAAAGGGGTCATACAGATGAAAACAATTCAACATTATTTTCTCTCACCTCGAAGTATATATGAAAATCACAATTTTAGTCAATAATTGTAGGGTACCCAAAAATAAAATTCAAAAAGAGATCTCTGCGGGCCATTTTATTGTAAAAGAGTTATAGACAAGGCCTTATTCTATTATCTCCTTCTACTGCAACACGTGGCCCAAATAAAACCCATTGTAACGTGACTAGTACAAGACTGTCAGACTTGACACACTAATAAACTTCAAGGGACTTCACCAGAGGGCTCTATGATATGGAAATTGGAATAAGAACAGAATTCTCTAAATTAAAGGAAGGCAGAAATGCAAATTATGCCTACTAACTATGCCTATTTTCTATTTTTGTGCAGTAATTTTTTGGATTGTGATCTAGCCTTGCAAGTTTTAGTTTTTCCTGTAAAATATATCTAATCGGGCTGCAAATGAGCTTTTTGCCTACGTGGACTTTCAATGGCTAAATTGCTTATCCACGTATAAAATCGTGAAGCCACCTGTATTTTTTTTCACAGCAAAACACGTTTTTACCAAAATTTACAGGGCACTTTTGTAATTTTGCTTAAAAGTTTTAAATAAATTCAAAAATTTTATATTTTTAACATAAACAAATAATTTACATATGATTTAATAATTTATGAATATATAAAGTCCCAAAAAAAAAAATTAAATCATTTAGTTTAATGAATCGTATCAAGTTTTCATGGACTTAATTAATATCATAATTTTTTATTCTCATTTCACATTAATCTAAAATAAAGTAAATTTTATATTTATTTTTAACTGAATTTTTCAATTTCAAAAATTAAATAATAACTGAAAAAGAAAAAAAATAAAAAGAATAAAAAATCGGGGCGATGTCTTCCCCGATTCACCGGTCACCCACCCACCACCAACCCAAAAAAACATAAAAAATTGAAAATCAACACACAGTGGAGGTGTGCGAGAAGAGTGTACCCGATGATCTTATTGAGATAATTGGAGAGACTCGTTTGCCAAGAGGACCCTATAACGACGGTTCTTTCAACTACAACAGTCACCTGCTTCGCGCCCACCTTCAACGGTAGGGACGATGATGATGACGAGGAGGAGGAGGAGGGGTGTTTGAGGTGAGAGGGGGGTGGGGTGGACGGTGAATTGAGGAAGACGTCTCCCCGATTTTTTTTTCATTATCAATTATTATTTAATTTTTGAAATTGAAAAATACATTTAAAAATATATTTAACATTTAATTTATTTTACATTATTTTGAAATGAGAATAAATAATTATAGTGTTAATTAAGTCCATGAAATTTAATTGATACGATACAATACATTAACCTAAATGATTTTAATTTTTTTTTTGTGATTTTATAAATTCAGAAATTATTAAATCATACGTAATTATTTTTTATTAAAAATTATTAATTTTTTGAATTTATTTAAATTGTTTAAGCAAAATTACGAAAAAATGTCATGTAACTTCTGGTAAAAAGTGAAAAAAAAAATACAGTTGGCGTCGCGATTTTATACTTGGACAAGCAATTTAGCCATAAGGAGTTCACGTAGGCAAAAAACCCATTTACAGCCTGATTGGGCATATTTTGCAGGGAAACTGAAACTTACAGGACAAAATCGCGGCTCGAAAAGTTACTGGACAAAAGTGGAAAATAAGCATAATTAGTGGGCATATTTTGCATTTCTGCCTTAAAGGAATACCGTAACTAAAGTAATTACAAATTTAAAAGACCTCTACTGTAACTCTATTATGATGGACCAAAACAATTCAATTGAGCGGGAGGATGATAACGTACTAAATACCAAATTAGAGTTTGATTGAGTACTAGATACAAGAGGTCGATAATATCAGATCACATATCGACCCCTTATTGTTAATTTTTAAAAATTAAAGTCATGTGCACGAGTTCAGTCTTCAAGTAAAAGCAAGCATGAGAAAAATAAAAATAAAAATAAAATAAAAACCAAGCAAAAGATTTGATTTTTAAACTTCAAAGGTCACCTGCATGACGATATGATATAAATTATGCTTACTCGCTTGTACAGTCAATACGTCATATAATCTCCTTAAATATTTTCATGCAACACACTTGCTTTTATATGCTTTTGGATTGTTATACTGCTCAAAGCATTTGCATTAAGAATGCAAATTCTTTTCTAGTTTCTTCGCCACACAACATCAAATTCATGTAAATCTTGTTTTTACTGATGTAAACCTTTTTTCAATTATTGTGTTTTTGTCTTCACTTTATACTTGAATTTTAGGTGTTATATTGTCGTATTTTTATTTTAATTTTTATGAAATAAGTTTGACAAAATACTGAATCGTTGAGAATTTCCAAACTAAGATCGATGATTACTAAATCGCATCGACTTGGTTTTGATCCGACAAACGATACGACTTTTAAATTACCGAATCATACTTCAGTTCTAAAGTATTGAACCAATGATAAAATTATACTGTATAGCACATGCCTACCCAAACAGATCTGCAAATTTTCATTACATCCTTATAACATTAGAATGATACTGTCTCCTTTGTCAACATTGTAATTTTCATATTTCTTACGAAAACGTACATAATCAAACAATATAAAGGAGCCAATAATTAGTTGAGTTATTTCTTCACTAAGAAAAACAAACACCCATGTTAGATAATAATAAAAAGTTGCGGCAAATAACAAAGGTAAAACGCTTAAAACCCCCAACCTATGGGACGTTTCACAATGTGCCCCTGAACTACAAAAAATAGCAATTTACCCCCCAACCTTTAGAATTTGTGCGAAATGCTCCCTGGTCAACTTTTCCACCAAATATTATCGGAAGTGTGCCCTGCACGTGATCATCGTAAGGGCATTTTTGTCCGTCCATATTTGGCAAAAATCTTATAAAAAAAAAAATCAGCCCCTAACCTTTACCATATGTGCAAAATACCCCCTGAACTTTATGAGTATGTGCGTTGTACCTCATAAACTAAAGACTTCTAACTTTTCAAGTTAAATGAAAGCATTTAGTGTTGGATTTGACAAATCTTTATTCATATAACACAACTTAGTTTCAATCAATATCGATGTGCATGCATCACAAAATTGGGTGATTAGGATATCACTTACTTTGTATTGGTTTGAGTTATAAGATGGGACTAATTGGAATCAAAAGCTAAAGATTGAGTTGTTGATTTCATGCTACGGTGGTGAGAATATATATGAGATTCAGCCTGTAGTTTGATATACAACTTGTGCATTATGCACTATAGTTGCAGTATTTTTTCATATCTTTTGCTAGTTATCGGCACTACACGCATCATTATTCGTTCCATCACAAGGCTGAATTATCGGTTTTTTTTTTTTTTTTGCCTCTTAAGGATTATAGAACCGATAATAGTAGGTAAACATCCAAAAAGTATGAGAGTTCGTCTCATAAGTCGTTTGCGTAAGTTCACAGAAGAGAAGATAAACATGATGAGGGGTTTTTTCAATTTAATAGGATTCAACTACTATAATGCCATATATGCATTAAGTAAAGTTAACTCGTCTAGTTTCAGGTACACGGCAGATGTTGAGATTGTAAACATTGGTGGATGACTCATTTCCTTACATAATATATATAATATGTAGGAGGTGATACTTCAAGACTAATTTAAATTCACCTCATGCATTCTTATAGGAGATCAAAATGGACACCAATTGATAAACGAGCAAGAAATTCAAGTACGAGTTTTATAACTCAAAGAAATCTTGAAACACATAAAATAAAAATATAATGATCCCCTGGTTTATATTATAGAGAATGATAGAGCACATTATTCAATTTCACAATCTTTTTACTTTCACCAAAATTTAGAAAATTGATCGATAAGTTTAAGGAATTGATGAGGTTGCAAACGACACTTTGGAAGTTGTTGAAGTCATGAAAGATGAAATGAGGAAAGATTACATACATGATCACATATGTTGTTTACATGAAGAAATGAAGTACAATCCCTTATTTTTTCATACTATTTCATATAACAGGAATAACTTGTCTTGAGTTTTCACAATGCGATAAAATTTACTTCGTTATGAATGACTTAAGATCTCGCAAGAATGATGGTGTTAATGTGAAGTGCTATTTTGTGTGGTCGTTGATAGACAATTTCAAGTTGTATTCTGGATTTTTAGTTTGCTTTGACTTTAATTATTTGGAATTCAAAAACAAATTGAAGCTATAAACTAAACATCCGGCTCTTTGGTTCAGAAAAATTGTTTTCCAGAGAAATTGAAAACATCTTCCACAAGTATTGGATCAATGAGTTTAATATTTTAGACTAGAAGTGCTTAATTATTTCACATGAATCACCATTGCGCCAATTAAGAAGCTAGGTCATTAATAGGTCTCGCCATTAAAATGGCCCCCGTCTTAGGCAATCACCTAGAACTTTAACTTCTCTACCCTACTCATAAAAAATTTCAGAGCATATGGTGAATGAATTCATTTGACTAAGGCAGGAAAAATTGCACAAATTCAGGGGGTACAACGCACATATTGGAAAGGTGAAGGGGCATGCTCATAAAGTTTAGGGGGTATTTCGCACATATTGAAAAGGTTAGGGTGGGACGATAGGTTAGGGGGTGATTATTAATTTTTTAAAGTTCTTGTTAAATTTGGATGGACAAAAATGCCCTTCTGATGATCACGTGCAAGACACGCTTCCGGTAAATTTTTGCCGGAAAGTTGATCAGGGGCATTTTGCACAAATTTTAAAAAGTTAGGAGGCATATTGTTCTTTTTTGTAGTTTAGGGGACACATTGTGAAACACCCCATAGATTGGGGGGTTTTAAGCATTTTACCAAATACCAAATTGCCAACAAACTATAGGTAAAGGAAAGCTACCTTATGTTGGAGAATTTGGTGTAAAATGTCAGACTCTGGAACTTAAAAGGCACAAAAAATTGTTCTTCTTAAACAATTTGCCCCCACCTATTTGAATCTGGTGTCGAAATGTGTTGCAGCGAATCGCTTCCCATAATGCAATTTAAGCTCAGAAAAGATGAAACAATTGACTGTGTTTTTGCACTAACAAAATTAATTGAGAGAATGAAAACAAGCATGTAGAAATAAATACAGAAATAATTTTTGCAAGAAATATAATTGTGTAAATGAGAGATAAATATTAATTATTTGTTTTGCTTTAGACTAATAGTGCAGATTTGTAGACTCTGAAGAGATGTCTTGAACATATATAACTTTTATCGGGAAGCCTTTCAGAAAGGTAAAACCTTTCACAGAAAGATGCAACTCTTCAGTTTAAATCTAGTTCGTTAAATCATCTGATCTGGCTGTTTAATTAATTAGACAATTTGATATTTAAAATTTAAATTTTAAATATTCTCATCTGCGACAATCGATGCAAGCGTGCAAAAGTGCTAAGTGCTTCTTAAGTGCGCCAAACAAAAGTATCACTTAAGCACTAGAAGCCTACGCCGCGCGGTTCGCATCGCTTATGGCCTTTGCACTTTCCAATATACAAGTAGCTAAAATGAAAATATAAATATACCCGCAAAATATATCATATAATTTTTGTAATGTGGGACACTTAGCTACCTAAAATAAAATCCTTAGCCGGGTAGACCTAAGAAGCTCTTTAGCCTATAAAAGCATTTATCTTTGTCAAAGTGTAAATCCAACATTCTTTAACCAATGTGGGATAAAACTTAGTAAGACTTTTATATTCTCTTGCATCCACATCCCACCAATGAGAAAACAATGTGTGATACTTATTTATTTATCTATTACAAGATTATTTAGGAAATAATCTAACACCTTACTCTGTAGAACTTATGATTGTGATACCGCTATATACTACTAAATGAAAAAAAATAAGGTTTTAAAAGAAGAAATATCTAGGATTTTCCGAAAGACCCAATGCATTATGCATAAGAGACTAAAAGATTATGTGAAAAGAAGGGTAATACTAATACCTCATGCGCCACAAAACCTCGATCGTGTAAAAGATTCGGAAAGGAAAAGAAAAAAAGAACCAATGTGATTTTAGAAAGAGGCCAAAATGAGAGGTTTCTTTGTTTAAATTTTAAAATCATAGTACAGTTTTTTCGCTATTTATCTTTTACATGAATTCTTTTCTACTTGCTGAGAATTTTCTCCTTTTCCTTTTTACGGGACTTTTTTTTTATAAATTTTATGCATGATGGCTCTTTTAACTATTGCTCTAGTACCAATATATACTCAATAAAATTACAGCCATTTTCATTAAAAAACATCAGACACCTAATAATATACTTCATTAGAACCCTAAACCCTTTATCGTTTAAAAAGAGAGAAACTTGTCTTCCAACTTATTTAAAAAGTGAAGATTGCTTCTAGTCAACAATTTGTCAGTTGTTGATGGAATATTCTATTTGAGATTGCACATTTCAAGTGATATTTCGCGAAAAGCAGATATAATATGCGACTTTTGATGGAATAGTCTCTATTTGATTGTGTCTTACACCGATCTTCAAAAGTTGACAGAAAGCTGATCATTGGACAAATTGAACATTTTTAAGTAGATTGAGAGATAAGTCTCTTATTAAATAACAAGGGGACAATGTGAAATGTTGTATACTATAAATGATTTATCGCTTTTTACCCTAGATTTAATGTGCACCAGAATTGGGTATGGGCGAAGAATTGTTCTTCAAGTGTATGCCTGTTTGTTAGTATGTTTGCCTTTTCATAAAATTTCCTTTCTCCTTACAGTAATGTGGAACCTGTGAACAAACTGAAGTTGCTTAGACACAATACATAAAAAATTGCTAATATAGTTATGCAAGATGAACAAATTATCAATATTGAGATGCCACATGGACAACTTAGCTAATTAAATAAAATCCTCATTCTCCTTCTTTATCTGTGATCCATAAATTGCCCAAGGGCATATAGGGTGCTTGCATTTTACTTGCACCTTGTGTGTCATTCTTTGTGAAATTAAGATCTCTCCCGATCATTATTGAGGGGATGTCTTACTGCAACTCTAAAGGTGGCTGCATCAGTGAAACACAAACAATAAATAAAAGTAAGGTTTAATATCTCAAATTTTGAATTAAAGAAAGGAAAACTCCGGACATCTACCAATTTTCTTTTGGATGTTACCACAATATTACGAGTCTCAGCGGTTATAGTTACACTACACCCTAAACCCTGTAAGCTACCCCATGAACCGCATCCTCCCTAGCTTTCACATGCGCAACCTCATCATAGCCAGGCCACACTCACTATCCACTAAGAAAATAAAGTGTTCGGAGTCACGCCCGCAGAATGATCACATATTCAATCTCACTGTCTTTTCATCTATTAGATCATCAAAGACTTGTAGCTCATTGTTATATGCTACAGCTTCTTTCCCACGCATACTAGCATTTAACCCTTCTCCTCCCTGATGGTAAGATAACACCTCATTCTGTCCTCCAACCTCAACTTCTTCACACTTAGGATTAGTTGACATTTGATTTAAGTTCATACTAAACTCCCCAGTATGGCTCCCTTCCTGTTCATCTTTCTCTAAACTAACATCATCAGTGTTATAAGCAAATTGTAGCAACAATTATTTCTTCATTGATAAAATTATTGTGGTTGGTGGCATCCAAACCGGTTTTCATAAACTCTCGATTTAGTGGATGATCAATGTCAAATGTAGAAAAGTAGTAATTTGCTTTACAAACATCAGGGTATCCCACTAGCTTAGCCATCTCTTCAATTTCTATAGGGGTGTTCATGACCCGTCTAATCCGCCCGAGCCGCCGAACCTGCAACCCGCATGGTTTAACTTTTAACTTAACCAGCTCGGGTTGAGAAATTGGTAACCATCAAATTTCGTGTATAGTCACATTTTTAATGACAACCTGCTCAAACCCGCCTGAATGCACCCCTAGTTTGTATATTTGTAGAGGAATGAATTAGCAAGGAAAATTTTCGAAAGTCTTATAGTTGTATGTTCATAATATTGCTATAATATATTTTTTTTTTTTGCTAATTTAGGTTGTTTGATAATTGTATTTTGGATTGTGGATCAATTTAAATTGTTTTTTTGTAATGTAAGTGGATAAATGTTCGCTTACATTCAATATTATTATTTTTAAAGTTATGTTGTGATTTAAATTTTTTGATTAAGTTATGGTATTGTTGTGTTGTTTTTTAGAACGCAAAGTAGATTAGCTTTTGTTTTTATATCGAAATGTTACCAGATTTTTCTCACAATATAAACCCGCCACTCGCCCACAACCCGCTCAACCCGCAACCCATGTGGTTTATTTTTTAACTTAACCCGCTTGGGTTGACGAATTGGTGACTCGAAATTTTGGGTATGATCACATTTTTAACAAAAACCAGCCGAAACCCGCCCGCAAACACCGTAGTTTCGAACATGCTCATTTTATCCATATCATAAAAATTAGAACGTGAAATCTCACCATTAATGTACATCGGGCATCCAGATTCACGAGTTTTTCATGGTGGTGCAATCTGATGTTGAAATAGTCATTTTAAGCACCTGCAATTACAAAATAAAGTGACTTACTCTTATATTTTTGCAAATAATGCCAACTTTGCATTACATAAATAATTATGTGGGGTAGGAAGAATTTAACATTAGCGAAATAAGATGCAAAGGTCCAAAATGAACAAATAAAATAGTATGAAACCCTCAAAAGCAACAAAATAAACATTGGAGACCACTTTGTAGTCCAAAACCCTAAAGTTAACTTAAATGATCGATAAAATATGAGAAAAAGAAACAAAATCAAGACAAAAGTACATAGATTTACTATTTATTTTTCTGTAAATGGATGGAAAAAAAACTTAGGATGGAAGATGAGAATTTCGTAACATAATAAAGTGCATTTTGCCTCTCACGTATCTCGTCCGCTTCTCATCTCAGGTTCCAAGTAATTGTTTGCAGATTCATAATAAAATGAACACTCATATCAGAAATTGAATGAATTATGTAAACTATAACTTTACCCCCTTTTCTTTTCTCTAATTTTCAGGTGAGAAGTTTGCCCCTAGACTATTTAGCATCAAACTTTAAAAAGGTGTGAAGAATGTGGCAAAGATTACATTAAGCCTTGGATGGGCTAACGAATATTCCCCAAGATACTAATAAAAATGGATAGAAGTCTGACCAGGGCCAGTTCGCACGTTTTATAAGAGTTATGGTGGTAAGTGTAAAATTTTAAAGGTTAAGTGATTATATGTAAAAGGGGGCACAATTTTGGGGTTTGATGCATTTTACCCTTTTATCTATTTATGTATTGCTAGTTCTAATTTTTCTTATGTACACATATGGATGAATGTGTGTCTCCCCTATCTGCCACTCTCATTCAAGTAATTACCCAGATAAGCATATTTAAAGCTCGCAAAGGAAGAAAGCAAGACAACGTGGATGAAGAAATGTTTGTTAGATTCAGGGGTATAATTGTCAAAAACAAGTCAGTGTATTTTTGTATTTTATTTCTATATACTTATATATAAAAGTGCAATCACTCTACAAAACGCTATTTGGCCGCTTTAAATTTTTTATTAGTTGTGACCTCTCTCATAAATCCTAGGTCGATTTTAGCTCTAGGTTACTCCGCCTTCATTTTTTAGTCGCTTGTTATCATCAGGACATCCGATCAGCTGCATTTGCCGCCACCATCATCAGCCTACAGACAAATTTACCATCATTTATTCTCCCCTGCAAATAAACCTCCCTCAGCGTCCGTCATTTATTCACAGATCTCAATTTGATTAATGAACTTTTGTTAGATTTGATGGTGACGATTTAAAAATTAGAGTGGAGATTGTTGGCGAAGCATCCGTCATTCTTGATGGGAAGATCTGTTTGTTAGATGGATATAACTTATAACTTGTCCAGTGTTAAGCCACTGTGTCGCCATGGTGAGACTGAGGTTGCGACAAGGATCTGCCTTATGCTTATTGTGATGCTAAATTCAAAAACATATTTGGAATGGATGGAATTGGAAAAACGAAGACCTTTCGCTTTGTAAGTTTTCTTTGATCTCATCTATTTCATATAAAAATCAATGGGGTAAACTTAATTTTTATCTCGTTTATTGGGTTTCTTTTTCCTAAGTCAATGTGTCTCTTATACAAGAAGACATTCTAGAATAGCAAAAAGTATGAACTCTTTCATTTTATTTTGTTACTCAGGAAAAAAAACATTGTAAAAAGCACTAGTGTATTTATGGGGTAATAGCAAAAACTAACCACAAGTATTCTTAGTTGGCAAATAACTCCATGTGTTATTTTAATTAGCAAAAAGTCTCCCGTGAAATTTAAAAATTGATCACTTCATGTCCTTTCAATATTAGTTTATTTCCTTGAATTGATCATGGCATGTCCTTTCAATTTTAATTTATTCCTTGAATTGATCACGGCATGCATATCTATTTTAGTTTTGATTTATTTCTTTTAATTAATCACTGCATGTCCATTTACTTTAAAATTGTTTTCTTTAATGGATAACTCCGGCAGGTAATTGCTACCGGAGTGATTCATAGGTCATAGAACTCAAGCACTTGGTTCCTAACTGGCCTTCCCATGTGGCCAATACACGATCTCTTGTTAGGGACCGAGTGGATATTTTTGATCTGCGGGATATTTGAAAATTTAAGTGACTCAGTTTCATTAAGCCAAAGCTAGAGGTTTTCGTAGCAATATACATAAATAAATGAAAACTTAAAATGTCGTCTAAGACTATTAATCGTCTATTGGATTAATATTAATGGTTGGTAAACTGCTTGCTTCCTAAATTTTTTTCGGGTTTTTTGCATTCTAGTTAATAGTATAAGGAGCTTTATGTTCATCATAAGTATGTAAATGCATGTCTATATATCATATATTGATTAATGAATTACTCATATCAAGAATTTTCATTTTGTTGAAAAAAGAAAAAGCCAATTGATGGACATGGAGCAGAATGTTGGTGAAGTAGATGAAAGACTTGCTGATCAGGAGCAGAATGTTGTTGAAGTAGATGACAGGATCAGCCCTATACACAATTGCCTTCTTCACCATATTCTGCCATTGCTTCCTATAAAAGAGGTCGTGACAACATCAGTTTTACCCCAAAGATGGAAGAACTTATGGACTTCTATCCCCAGCCTCAACTTTGATGATATGTCATTTTTTTTACAAACAGATATAAAATACCCTCTTGATGCTTCGTTGCTCTTGTCTAATCTGACAGATATTTGGTCCCCACTTGATGTCACGCGTTTCATGAATTTTGCTGTAAAAGTGATTCTAATGAGAGATGAGTACTCTAGTTTAGATTTCTTTCTTCTTTATTCTCGTATAAGTTTCAGTGCAACAACTGTCTTTGATTAGATAACAGTTGTTATCGAGCACATTGTCCAAGAGCTGGATCTTAGCCTGATAATGGAGCAACCATTCATATTACCCACTTCAGTCTTCTGTAACCCGAAGATAAGATTGCTCAAGTTAACAATGAATATTGTCCTTCATCTACCCCCAAACATATAACTTTCGTCCCTTAAGATGTTGCACTTTCATCATGTCACATTTCCAAGTGACAACTTGATGCAAAGTCCTTTCTCTACTTGTCCTTCTCCAACTCAGCTGGTTATGATAGATTGTGATAGGAGGAATCTGATGAGTATCTCCATAACTATGCCTTCTTTACAGGTCTTAGCAATATATGATTTTTCTTTTCTATGTTCCGATGATCTTGAAGGTTGTAAGATCGGGGTAGATGCAGAGAGTCTCAGAGTACTTATTTATACTAGGGATCTACGAAATGAGATAAATCTTTACGGTATCTCTGCATGGCTTGCTGCTGCAGTTGACATTCTGATTCTGAGTGGAATACAACAATAAATTACTGATCGCGGTGTTACATTATTTTGAGGCCTGAAAAATATTAGTTGCTTGAGAGTATCTGAAGACACAATTCAGGTAATTAACTTACACAATGAAATGCATCCTTTTGTATTAAATAAGTCAGCTTCCTCAATTAACCATCATACTGATCAGCCATGTTGCTCATCCATGCATGGTGGAGTATCTCTTTCGTGGAGGTAGTATGCTTCCATTTAGGATCTTAGAGGCTTTGAATTTGAAAGGGAAATTCGGGAAATGTTGAATTGTTGAATTGTTGATAAAGTTTGATCAACAATTCAATTCAACATTTCCTGAACTTCCCTTTAAGATTCAAAGCCTCTAAGATGCTAAATGGAAGCATACTATCTCCACGAAAGAGATACTCCACCATGCATGGAAGAGCAACATGGCTGATCAGTATGATGGTTAATTGATGAAGCTGACTTATTTAATGCAAAATGATGCATTTCATTGTGTAAGTTAATTACCTGAATGGTGTCTTCGGATACTCTCAAGCAACTAATATTTTTCAGGCCTCAAAATAATGTAACACTGCGATCAGTGATTTATTGTTGTATTCCACTCAGAATCAGAATGTCAACTGCAGCAGCAAGCCATGCAGAGATACTGTATAGATTTATCTCATTTCGTAGATCCCTAGTATAAATAAGTAGTCTGAGACTCTCTGCATCTACCCCGATCTTACAACCTTCAAGATCATCGAAACATAGAAAAGAAAAATCGTATATTGCTAGACCTGTAAAGAAGGCATAGTTATGGAGATACTCATCGGATTCCTCCTATCACAATCTATCATAACCAGCTGAGCTGGAGAAGGACAACTAGAGAAAGGACTTTGCATCAAGTTGTCACTTGGAAATGTGACATGATGAAAGCGCAACATCTTAAGGGACGGAAGTGATATGTTTGGGGGTAGATGAAGGACAATATTCATTCTTAACTTGAGCAATCTTATCTTCGGGTTACGGAAGACTGAAATGGGTAATATGAATGGTTGATCCATTATCAGGCTAAGATCCAGCTCTTGGACATTGTGCTCGATAACAACTGTTATCTAATCAAAGACAATTGTTTCGCTGAAACATATACGAGAAGAAAGACGAAAGCAATCTAAACTAGAGTACTCATCTCTCATTAGAATCACTTTTTCAACAAAATTCATGAAACGCGTGACATCAAGTGGGGACCAAATATCTGTCAGATTAGACAAGAGCAACGAAGCATCAGGAGGGTACGTTATATCTGTCTGTAAAAAGAATGACATATCATCAAAGTTGAGGTTGGGGATAGAAGTCCATAACTGAAAAATATTAGTTGCTTGAGAGTATCTGAAGACACCATTCAGGTAATTAACTTTCACAATGAAATGCATCATTTTGTATTAAATAAGTCAGCTTCATCAATTAACCATCATACTGATCAGCCATGTTGCTCTTCCATGTATGGTGGAGTATCTCTTTTGTGGAGGTAGTATGCTTCCATTTAGGATCTTAGAGGCTTTGAATTTGAAAGGGAAATTCGGGAAATGTTGAATTGAATTGTTGATAAAGTTTGGCCAGTGCTTGCGCCTAAGTTGGAATTTATACGTGTCTGCGAGGTACTATATAATGGTATCTACAGTTCAACTTCGGCATACTCTACATACTTGACTAATAGATGACTGTTTAATTTTGTTTTTAGGGACTCGACCAGTATGGAGAGGATGGCGAATTGATAATTAGGCTATGTTTTGTCGAATCTCAAGACGAACTACCACAATCTCCAAGGGACTGGTGCAGAGTTATATTTCTTGAGGTTTATGCTTCAAGATGAAACTGCATTGGAGAATATGCATATATGCAAGAAAATAACAGATTGTTGCATGGAGTTTGCAGAGGTTCCGGCCGTTGTGTACTGACATTGACATGAAATTTCATGCATGTACGTACATATTCTTTTCCTTTTTTTCTAAAATTTAGGTTTTACTTGATTGTATTTTTTTCAAATTAGAGTTTTCGAGCGCCTTTTTATAACCGTCATGGCATCATCTCTCCAAAACAAATTTCTCATTTTTCAGCTATTCTCCACAAAAACTTTATATATCAATTTGCTTGAAAAGGGTAATTAGTTGCGCATTTTTCTGCTTGCATTCTATATTTGGACTTACCATCCCAGATTTTCTATGTCAATTGGTGTGTCGTTCTCTTTGCCATTATGCCACGTGATTGTCATAAGGTATAAATACACTGACTTATGTTAGACCCTACCAGATATTAGACATATATGTCGCAAATCTATGAGTTGGCACACCATGTTAACTCAGATTAATTGGAATGCTTACCTCATGCAACTTGCACTTTCACCACAAAAGGAAGCTTCTTGGCCTTTGTCCTATGGATTACATTTGGCACTATATGGTTTAATTAGTTTGAATTTTTAAATTAATTTAATCTGTAATGTGCCCATTCATTAATTATTTACTTCTGATGTGCATGATATTTTAAGGAAGAATACAGTTGCCAAAAGGACTGGTAAACTTAGAAATCAAATTGAGGTAGTTAGTAGTTTAGTACTAACGCTATTGTTGCCTGCACAGGGACGGCACTACTTTGGCGATCTGGCCATAGTTGGCAATTGGTTGATAGCTCGACATCTTGTTTGCTGCTTTTGCTCTGATGATCGGTTAAAGATCGATTATTCGCACATTGAAACATCTCAGACTATAATACGCCATATATGCTTACTCGTTTGTACAGTCAATACGCCATATAAACTCCTTAAATTCTTTCATGTAATACACTTGCTTTTATATGCTTTTGGATTGTTATACTGCTCGAAGCATTTGCAATAAGATTGCAAATTCTTTTCTAGTTTTCTTATTGCAAATTCTTTTCTAGTTATTTCACCACAGGACATAAAATACATGTAAATCTTGTTCTTGCTAATGCAAACCTTTTTTCAATCATTGTGTTTTTGTCTTCACTTTATAATTGAATTTTAGGTGTTATATTGTCTAAATTTTATTAAAATAGTTTGACAAATTACTGAATCTTTGATAATTTTCAAACTAACATCGATGGTTACTGAATAGTATCGACTTGGTTAAATTCGATAAAAGATACGACTTTTAGAATTACCGAATCATATTTCACTTCTAAAATATCGAATTAATGATACAATTATATTGTATAGCACATGCCTAGCCCAACCAGATCTGCAAATTTTCATTACATCCTAGTAACATATAATAAAATTACCGTTTCCTTTGTCAACATTGTAACTTTTACATATTTCTTACGAAAATGTACATAATTAAACAATATAAAGGAGCCAATAATTAGTTGAGTTATTTCTTCACTAAGGAAAACATTACCCGTGCTAACTAATAAATAAAAAAGTTGCAGCAAATGACAAATTGCTAACAAACTATGGGCAAAGGAAAGCTACCTTATGTTGGAGAATTTGGTTGAAAATGTCAGATCCGGAACTTCAAAGGAACGAAAAAATTGTACAGTGTAATTTGCCCCCACCTATTTGAACCTGGTGTGCGAAATGGGTTGCAGCAAATTGCTTCCCAATATACAATTCAAGCCCAAAAAATGTGAAACAATTGATTGTATTTTTGCACTAACGAAATCAATTCAGCGAATGAAAACAAGAATGCAGAAATAAACACATAAATAATTTTTTCAGTAAATATAACTATGTAATTGAGAATTTAAGATTAATTATTGTGTTTTGCCTCAGATTAATACTACAGATTTGTAGACAATGATGTCTTGAACAGAACAACTTTTCCCATGAAGCCTTTTAGAAAGGTAAAACCTTTCACAGAAAGATGTACTTCTTCAGTTTTAATCTTGTTCGTTAGATCATATGATCTGACAATTTAATTAATTAGACTATTTGATATTTAAAATTGGGATAAAAGCGACAAACCCCCTTAACTTTTTTTTGGCAACAAGCCCCCTATACTATGGATAAAGAAGCACTTTGTCCCCTCAACTATTGACTGGAAAAAATAATTTGCCCCTGATGGAATTTTTGGCCAATTTTTGCCGGGATTTAAAACGTGACCATGATGGTTCATCACTGATTAAATTCAGATTCACTAAAATGCCCTTTTTTCTTTTCGATTTTTGTTATATTTTCTGAATTTTCAAAACTTAAATTTTGATAATTTAATTAAGGTTTGAAAATTAAGAAATTATAACAAAAATCGAAGTGAAAAAAGGACATTTTATTGAATTTGAGGTTAAATAGTAATGAACCCTCATGTTCACGTTTCAAATTCCGGCGAAATTTGCCGAAAATTTGATCAGGGGGCAAAAAGTCTTGTTTATCCATAGTACAGGGGGCTTGTTGCCAAAAAAGAAGTTCAGGGGAAAAATTGCTACACCCCCTATAGTATAGGGGGTTTGACGCTTTTATCCCTTTAAAATTTAATTTTCAGATACTCTCGATAGAATTTTGGATTAATTAGAGCTGTCATATTTAATCTTAAGTAAGATCAAATCTACACCGTCCAATTTAATCTTAATTATTTAATAACTAGATTAAATCTGAACCGTCCACTTTATTTAGTTTAGCAAATAGTAAAATCTACGGTATAGATCGACAATCGATGCAAGCATGCAAAAGTGCTAAGTGCTTCTTAAGTGCGCCAAACAAAAGTGTCACTTAAGCACCACAAGCTCACGCCGCAGGCGTTCGCATTGCCTGTGCCTGCACTTTCCAATACTTAAGTAGCTAAAGTGCAACTATAGCTACTTAAATTAAATCCTTAGCACAAAAGACCTAGAAGCTCTTAAGCCTATAAAACATTTATCTTTGTCAAAGTCTAAATCCAACATTATTTAACCAATGTGAGATAAAACTTAGTAGAATTTTATGTTCCATTACATATACAACTCACTAATAATAAAACAATATGTGATACTTATTTATATATCTCTCACAAGATTATTTAGGAAATGACTTGCACCTTACTTTGTAGAATATATGATTGTGATGCCGCTATACTACTAAATGAAAACACTAAGGTTTTAAAAAAAGAAATATCTAGGCTTTTCCCAAAGACCCAAGGCGTTTGCATAAGAAGGTATAAAACGATTAAAAGACGAGGTGTACGACCTCGGGATTTTTTCTCTCTCTAGATTTTTTCTAGTCTTCTCTCTCTGTAGAGCACCTCTCTTAGGTTTTACTGGGTGCCTTTCTCCTCCTTCCCCTCTTTCCTCCCCTCTTCCTCCCCTCTTCTCCTTCTCCGTTTGGATTATGGAACTTGCCTCTAAACTTCACAATGCCACCATCCAAGACCCAGATGAAAAAGCCTCCACCGAACATGCTTTTCTAGCTAAGATTCTTACTGGGAAAAGCCAAAATGCCGGTGCTTTTAGGTCTACTATGCTAAGGGCCTGGAACCCCAAAAAAAAGGTTTCTATAAAACTTGAGGATACAAACATCTTCTCGTGTATTTTTGAGCTGAAAGAAGACTGGTACAAAGCCCTCAACCTCTCCTGGTCCTTCAGGGACCACCAGGTCATCCTCAAAGCTTGGTCACTGGAGCAGGCCTATTACGACATGGACTTTACTACAGCTCAGTTCTGGTGTCAGATCTCTAGGATTCCGGTCTGTCACATTACGCCAGGGAATGCCAAGCTCCTGGGTGATGCCCTTGGAAAATTTATCGGCCTAGAGAGCTCAAGCTTTGGAGGAAGATGGAAACGTGCTTTCAAAGTCAGAGTGGAAATCGACATCACCAAACCCCTCTTGGATCGAGTTGCCCTACAAATCTCTCAAGAAAAATACATCTGGGCTGAAGTGAGATACGAGAGATTAGGGGATTTCTGCCACTTTTGTGGTCTGTTAGGGCATAAGGTTCAAACTTGCCCGACCTCCGGCAGCCTTGATCCGCCGGTGCTGACGTTTGGTGGGTGGCTGCGGGCTGAATTGCTGAAAGTTGCGAACCCTAATTTTTCGTCTGCTGGGCCGAGTTCAGCTACTGGACTTATAAGCCCAAAACCCAATTTGCTGGTTAGTCCTTCCCCTCTCAACTCTATCCCTCATGATGGACTGGCCCATATTTCCCCCTTGAGCCCATCTCTTCCTACCTCTTCCGCCTATACCAGGCCCAATCCCCCCTACTGGATCCACTCTCTTTCAAACCTGTACTGATATTGGGCTTTCAGATATTCAAGCCCAACCTGCTGTTATACCTTTAGCCCAAGTTCCTAAATCTGCCCAAATTTCATCTCCCCCAAACCCAGACTCTGCCTCATCCCCACCACTGAGCCCAAATATCTCCACTACCAAACTCACCATCACCTCAATTGATTCTGACGATGAATCCCTCTCCTCCACCATTGACCAATACTCCGCCACTAACACCACCTTACAAACAAGCAACTCCTCATCTAACCCCTCCAGATTGAAACGATTACCCACCTCTGCTAGGACTTCGCCTACATTCACCCTCTCTGCCACTCAGAATTCTCTTAGCCTCAAACGTGCTTTCCCTGGCCCTAATTATTCCCCCCCCCCCCCCCCCCGCCCTCGCTCAGTCAGACCCAGAACTGAAACTCCCTCTTTCACCGTACCCATAAACGACACCTTTAATCTGGAAGCCATCTCCTAAACAGATTCAAACTCTTTGCTCTCACTCCTCTCCCTTAATCCTACCTATGTCCCCCTTATCTGCGATGAAATCCCATCAGAAGACCCCTCCAGTCAAGAGGGGTCAAACAATTAGTCGGCTATGAAGATTCTCGCTTGGAATTGCCAAGGTATCACAAAACCTTGTGCAATCCAAGCATTAAGATCGCTGCTTGTCAGCGCTCGACCTGATTTAGTTTTCATCTCGGAGCTCAAAGCTTCCTCTCTCTCTCATCTCCTCTCTCTCTTCGGCCAACTCTCTCTCTCAAACTCTCTCATTGTTCCTCCTGTCAGATTGGCGGGGGGGATTTGTCTTGCTTGGAAGAACTCCATTGATATCACTATTACCTTTTCAAACTCCTTTCTGATTAATGCTCTCATCAAATCTCCTGATTCCTCTACCTGGCAATTCACCAGCGTTTACTGTCCGCCATATTCTGAAACTAAACGGCACTTTTGGGATCATATGTTAAATGTCTCTTCCTCTTTTGACGGGCCATGGGTGGTAATGGGCAATTTCAACGACATTTGCAACCAAAGCGAGAAGGCTGGAGGAAACTCCTTCGCGAGTTCATCTTCTCACTCTCTCTGTTCTGATTTGGATAATTTATCTCTTATTGATCTCGGATTTTCAGGATACGATTTCACTTGGAATAACCACAGAGACGGGATGGACAATATCCAACAGCGTTTGGACAGGGGAGTTGCAAACAGCGCGTGGTGCCTGCTGTTCCCATTCGCACACATCTGTCATCTCACTCCTCTTACCTCGGACCACTGTCCGATCACGCTTAACACCTTTAAGGAGTCTGCTATTGGCCCCAGGCCATTCAGGTTTGAGTTAATGTGGCTCTCTCATCCTGCTTGTGCTCGTGTTATTCATGATGCTTGGAACCTCCCCACTGTTGGTCCTCCTATGAAAAAATTGGTTTTAAAAACTAAGAATGTCCGTAGGGAACTTAAAGGTTGGAACCATAATTGTTTTGGTCATGTTGATAGATGTATTAATATTCTGATGATTCGTATTGGTGATTTGCATGCTGGTCCGCAAACTTTGTCTAATCTCTCTTTGATTAAGAAGCTTAAATCTGATGTTGATCTGTGGTTAAAAAGAAAATGCACACTTTGGAAACAGAGATCTAAGGAAAAATGGTTAAAGGAGGGGGATGCCAATACTCACTATTTCCATCTTAAATCTGTTATTCATTCTAGGTTTAATAGAATTGATTATCTTATTAATCCTGATGGTTCTCATGTCACAGATTGGAAAGATGTTGGCTCATGTTTTGTTGTTTACTTTAAATCCCTCTTTACTTCTTTTAATGCTGCTGCTCCCCCTTACCCTGTGCATCTTGATAATCTCTTCCCTGTTGTGATAAAGGATTCTGACAATAATCTGCTTTGCATGATTCCTTCTCCTAAGGAGATTAGAGACTCTCTGTTCTCTTTTGCCTCGGACAAAAGTCCGGGGCCGGATGGCTTGCCTGCTGCTTTTTACAAAAGATTTTGGCACACTACTAAAGATGCTCTCATCAAAGCAGTCATCTCTTTTTTTTAGGAATGAAACTGATCTCAAAGATTTAAATCATACCCTCATTGCTCTGATTCCTAAAAAGCAAAATGCCCACTCTGTTGATGAATTTAGACCGATTAGCCTCTGTAACCTTACCTTTTTAATTTATCTCTAAAATACTGGCTAATAGGTTTAAAAATCTATTGCATCTCTTTATTTCTCCTTACCAGTCTGCTTTTATAAAGAATAGATGCATTCAAGACAATTCTATCCTCTCTCATGAGCTTATGGACTTTATCTATCGTAAAAAAGGAAAAAATAGTGCTATGGCTTTTAAAATTGACCTTGCTAAGGCTTTTGATAGGGTTGAATGGGATCTCCTCTGTTGCATTTTGACTAATCTTGGTTTCCATAGCACTTTTGTTGGATGGATTAAGTCTTGTATTTCCACTACTTCCTTTGTTGTTTTGGTGAATGGATCCCCTTGTGGCTTTTTCAAACCTTCTCATGGCATTCGCCAAGGAGATCCTATCTCCCCTTACTTGTTTGTTACCTTTGTTGAACTCTTTTCTAGGCTGATCCTCAAACAAGAAAATATTGGTTCCTTTAAAGGTATTAAGGTGTCCAGAACCAGCCCTTCTCTCTCACACCTCTTATATGCGGATGACCTTGTTATCTTTGGACATGCTACCCCCATTAACTCTTCTGTCATTAAAAATGTTTTGGACACTTTTTGTGTTTGGTCTGGTCAAGCTCTAAATTTAAACAAGTCCTTCATTCATTTTAGTGGCAACATAAATCTGAGGATTAAAAATGATATCCTTGTTTCTTTGGGTGTAAATGAATGTTCTCACTCTGTGCCTCATCTGGGCCTTCCTTTTTGTAAGCCAAAATCTCGCAAAGTGGCCTTTTTCTGATCTTATGTGTAAAATGAATAAAAGTTTGGCCTCCTGGAAAGTTAGCTCCCTCTCTCAAGCGGGTCGTACTATCCTGATTAACTCTGTTGCGCTCTCTTATCCCGTTTATGTTATGGCTAATTTTCGGCTTCCCATCCATTATTGCAAACGTATTGATGCCTCTCTTCGCAGGTTTTGGTGGGGAGAAAATAGCAATGGCAATTTCCTTGCCCTTAAAGCGTGGGACTCTCTTTGTAAGCCTAAATCGGTGGGGGGGTGCTAGGTTTTCGTAGAATGGAGGATTTTAACAAGGCCATCATCTCTAAATTAGGCTGGAAAATGATTAGTAATGCTGATTCACTTTGGGTGAAAATTTTCCATGCCAAATACCTCCGTGGCACCTCCCTTTTCAATGCCAGCTCCTCCTCGTCCACTATGTCTTGGACATGGAAAGACATTCTTAACTCTAGGGATCTTCTTCTTAAGGGCACCTGCTATCCCATCTCTAGTGATTGTTCTGTCTCTACTTGGAACCAGCATTGGATTCCAAGTATCCCCTCTTTCACCCCCAAACCTATCGGCATTTCCTCCCATGTCTACTACCGATTTTTCTTGGTTAAGTCTTTCTTTTCCGATGACAAGCTTAGTTGGAATTCCAACAAGCTAGCCATTGTTTTTGATCAACCCACAATCAATGAGATTTTGAAAATTCAAATATCTCCGATTGATCATTGCCGCTCTCCGATTTGGATTCCCTCCTCGTCAGGGATCTTCACTTGCAAAAGTGCTTATCTAGTCGACCAATCTCCCCGTTTTAATCTCTCTAGTAATGCTGATTCTGTCCTTTTAAAGCGTTTGTGGAAGTCACGTATCCATGGTAGACACAAGCTTCTTTTGTGGAAGATTTTTTTGAACATCCTTCCTACCCGTTCTAAGCTCAACGGCATCTTTCCTATCATTGATACTTCCTGCCCTATTTGCAACAACGACATTGAAACGCTGGAACATCTTTTCATCACTTGCCCTCTCACTTCTCAATTGTGGCTTCTTTCTGACTGGCATCTTAATCTGGATCCTTTTAGGAATTGGAACATCAAAGAATTTTTGAGGCTTTTTCTACTTGATTCACGGAATTTCTTCACGAATGTTGCTTTTAAAGAGAAGTGTCTTATCTCATTTGTCATTTACTGTGATATTATTTGGCAAAACAGAAACCGTATCACTCATGGAACCCCTTCTTTAAATTTGCAGGAGATGGTACACAAAGCTGGAGAAAGTGAAAGAGAGCACTGGTCCGCTCAATTCTCACTATCCCTCACATCCCGTGCTTGTCCATCCACCATTTGGAAGCCTCCCCCATCCCGATGGCTCAAGGCGAACTCGGACGCTACATTTAAAGACGGTGAAGCCTATACAGCCTACCTTATCCGTGATGATCATGGCACCATCCTTTTTGCCTCTTGCAAAGCTCACCTTTGTATGAACCCACTGGTTGCAGAAGCTCTCGCACTTCTTCATGCTTGCCAGAGTCTTGACAAAGCTGGGATCAGCCTTGCTATTTTGGAATCCGATTCTCTGATCTTGATTAATGCCATTACGGATCCGCACTTTGTCACTCCTTGGACTGCTTATCCACTTGTGATTCGTATCAAAAGATTTTGGAATCAGTGGCCGAGATCTCTTTTGTCTAAATGGTCGAACTTTTTTTGTGACCATAACCTCCCAAATGTCTCATTTTGTGATGGAGGATTTCCTATTTCAAACATTTGTAATTCATTTATTCCGTAATTAATTTTATTCTGATTCTCATCAAAAAAAAAAAAAAAAAAAAAAAAGGCGTTTGCATAAGAGACTATAATAGATTATCTGAAAAGAGGGTAATACCTCATGCCCCACAAAACCTCATATAAAAGATTCAAGAAAAAAAAAAAGCAGGTGATTTAGAAAGAGTCCAAAACGAGAGGTTTCTTTGTTTAAAATCACAGGACACCTTTTTGGCTATTTATCTTTTACATGGAATTTTTTCTACTTGCTCACAACAAAAGAAAATTTGTCCTTTTCCTTATTACAAGATTTTTTTTTTTTTTTTTTACTTTTACGCATGATTTGCTCTTTCAATTTTGCTCTAGTACCATACTCAATTAAATAAAGCCATTTGCGTAAAAAAACATCAAACACCTAATAATATACTCGGTTTGGCTAGACGCCCTTTAACGTTTAAGAAAAGAAAAATTTGTCCTCTAACTCATTTAAAAATGTGTAGATTGCTCCTAGTCAGCTATTTATCAACCGTTGGTGGAATATTATATTTGAGATTGCACATTTCAAGGGAGAACTTGCCAAAAGCAAACATAATATGCGATTTTTGTGGAATATTCTTTTTTTGTTTGTGTCTCGGACCACTTATTTTTTCAAAATTTGACAGAAAGCTGACCATTGGACAAATTAAACATTTTTAAGTAGATTAAGAAATAGGTCTCTTTTTATACAACAAGGGCACATTGTGAAATGCCGTATACTATATACGATTTAACGCTTTTTATCCTAGATTTAATTTGCAACAGAATTGGATATTGGCATAGAATTGTTTTCAGCTCCCCCTGCAGTTGGGTCTATACCTATTTGTTAGTGTGTTTGCCTTTTCCTAAAATTTCCTTTCTTCTTACAGTAATGTGGAATCTGTGAACAAATGAAGTTGCTTAAAACAATACATAAAAAATTGCTAATATAATTACGCAAGATGAACAAATTATCAATATTAAGATGCCACATGGGCAAAGAATTGTTCCTCAGCTCCCTTTGCAATTAAGCCTATATATGCCTCTTTGTTATTATGTGTGCCTTTTATCAAGTTTTTCTTTTTCCTTGCAGTAATCCGAAATCGGTAAACAAACTGAAGTTGCTTTACGTAGACATAATAAAAAATTGCTAATCCAATTACGCAAGATAAAAAAATTATCAATATTAAGATGCCACATGGACAACTCATATCTTAAAATATATGAATCCCCTCTACTAATGCAAAGTTATAAAATTATATTAACACCTAAGTATAGCATCACCATCGTAAACTATAGCGTCTAATTTGAATTACGGCGTTTACTACAAATTCTTAAATGGCAACTGGCAAGATAATGACCCTTACTAATGTCAGTAAAATTCAAACTTCGTTTACTGTCTTGGCCGGAGATATTTTAATGGAGAGATGACGAAAGATGATTAACTCATTTTTTGGGTTTTTACGTGCACGTTGTGAGTGTGACGCGTGGTACATTTAAAGGGTTAGGATGCATGATTGGGCTGCCTCGTCATCCTAGTTTTTGTTGTAAAATTAAATTTATGGTTTACTTTTGAAACAAGAAAATATAATAAATGAAGTAGCGGTGATCCGTATACAAAAAATATGTGCTTAAATCAGGGTGGTTGTGTTAACTTATGGAAGGTTGGATATTTTCGGACATAATTGAGTGTACGTGGATTTGGTATAAACGTAGAAGTATGCTTAACGAAATAAATATAATGCTCTTTTTTTTGTTGTAGATTATTATTTTGATTTTTATGTTGAAGCATGATTCTCATTTAGTATGACTTGGCGTATTCAGTGGACTAATGTAGATATTTCGCATCAGTACTAATTGGTTTGTTCATCGTCTATGAGTAATAAAAGTTTAAGCACATTTTAACTATGTCTTTTACGATTCAACGAAATAAAATGTTTTGTATTATCCTGCTATTAATGTTACAACACGATCAACTTTTTCACGCACATATAATCTGTTATATATTGAATCTTTTCTCATCTTATGTACAATAAGCGTGTCGAATATGGAGTAAAATTTAATAAAGAGCATCTTTTTTTCTTCCAAAAACAATGCAGATTTCTCATTGCATTCCTGAATATTAAATAATACTTTCAAAGCTATGCGCAGTATATATACTTCCACCATATGCTAAATTGGTATAGGCATATCCTCAAGTTAGTAACAGCTTATGCTTTACAGTCGTTCTCTACGTAAATCATAAAAAAACGGAGGATGAGAATGCAATTTTGATAAGTAGCTGTCTGCATCTACTAATGTTACTATAAATACTCCTCTTCCATTACAAATTCATTAACCACTTCCACAAACAAAATCCCAGCCCTTAAACCATCCAAATTCTTTCAACTCAAGCCCTCTCCAAAATGGTCATGACAATTCTAAACCATACAGAAACTCCCCTGAATTTCGTCAAATTCGAAAAGAAGGCCAAGAATTCCAATCTGAAATCCTTTTGGGCCTTTTTGGTATCCATTTTTATTTACATTTCAGTATTTTATGTTTTCAACCTCTCACCTTCAACCCTTTTCACCTCCACCAAATTCTGGTTTTTCATATCGAACACACTCATTCTCATCGTTGCAGTTGATTTTGACGCCTTCTCGTCGTCAAAGGAACGTGACTTTTACGATGAATACGTGAAAAACGATGTAAGAGCAAAGAACGTTCCCTCTTTTGAGATTAAATATGAGAAAGTCGTGGAGAAAACAATGCCGAATAGTGATCAGAAAAAAGAAGCTGAAGAAAAACCAAATGAAAAGATAATAGGCATGGTGGTATTGCCTGTTGCTGCTGATGGTAGACATGCGGAAAACCCGAACGAGAAATTCGAGAAGAATAACACAGACATAGTTAGTACTAAACCAGAACCTGAAAATGGAGGCCCGCAAGTTAAGAAAAGGAGATCAACACGTCGAAGCAATTCGGACAAAGCAATCCTCATGTTGCCAGCAGCAGCGGAAAATGAGGAAAAAATGGATTTGCGGAGGACAGTATCAGAAAGACGAGAGGAGTCAAGGTTTAAAGAAAACGAGTTTTCGAGAATGTCAAATGAAGAGCTGAACAGAAGAGCTGAGGAATTTATTCAGAGAGTAAACAAGCAGATTAGGCTCCAAGCTGCCAGGAACCGACGACAACTCGCTGTTACACCTTATTTACAACAATAGCGTTTAACTGCCCACCATATTGTCTTGTTTGAGTCTCTAAGATTGGATGCATTGAGAGAAATGAGAACCTTTTTGTTTTCTTTTTGAGTCTTGCTCTTCATTCAAGCACAAGGGAGCCTCACTAGGATTGGGTACAGAGAAAGAAATTGGAATGAAAGTTTTGTCGAGATGTATAGGCTTTTAGTTTGACGATTGCAATTTGCAGAGGTTTTTGTTTTTCTTATCCGCATATCACAAATCCTGCGAGTCTTTTTATACAGGAGAAACGCTATAAACTAACCCATAATTAGTCAAGGACGTAGGATCATCGATCATGAATATTTAACAATATTGTTGGCAATAGAAAGCCCAAAACAAAACCATAGAAGCAAAACATAGAATCTTAGGAGAGTCTCAGATACATAAGCAATATGCTATTTGGATAAGGCCTAACAAAGAGAATACAATTAATAGACCAGAGGGTAATCAGAAACAAATCAATTGTAGTTATCATAGTATTTCACATACATCGTTTAACAAATCCAGTTATCGGCAGCATACATGTCCCCTTTACTCCTTAAGTGATAGAATGGACAGCTGCTCTTCAATTGAGCAATCTGTGTGACAGGAAATTCGACAATGGAAAGGAATAAGGATGAGACCGACAACCCGGTGTTCCATTGGGGAAGGAGAAGATCTTCTGGTGCTACGATACTCCACTGCATCTTGAAGAATAATGTTCCCCTGTTTATCAATACAATAAAACGTGCCTAAGAAGAACCGTCCATCCTTGATCCCGACCAGCATGCGACGATGTATCAGTTTTCTCACTTGGGCTACAAATTTTGAGCTGTTAGAATCCGAGGCATCAGAATACTCCACCTGATCATGAGATGGTCCGGCTTGCTGTGTAGAGTCCATCAACTCCTGTTGAGGAAATCCAGATTAGTTAACAGCAAGCGTGAGACGAGTCAAGCCATATTGACCAGTGCACGTTGAAAATGAACATAGTAAAGTGAGTAGATAAAGTACACTCTGTAAAATAACTGGATGGTAAGAGGTGATTCATCATGATCCACAATTTGGTATAACTACACCGTCAATCAAAATAAAAAAATTAGAAAGAAACTCGTAGAATAACTTTGACATGTTCTTACATGCATCTCCCTCTAATTTCTTTTTAATATGACATGAATGTAGACTACCAATCTCTTAATGAGATAGCTGACTGCAACTCGAGCATCGCTATCTTCCATATCTCCAGAGATCATCTAATGTCAAGACTCAAGAGACAACTTTCTGTGTTTATTAGGCAATCCAAGAAAAGGATTAATTGCTGTTCATCCTTTTGTTCTGCTGAAATGTGAAATGTGCTTCATAAAACATCAGCAAAACTAGAACTAAGAGATACGCCATGTATTTCTTTTACATGGTTGGGTGAAGAAAGGTAGGATAGTAGAATTTTAGGGGGGGGGGGGGGGGGCGGCAATAATGTCGAAGAGATTAATGAGACCTTAATATTATGAATCCACATGCGTAAACCTATAGTCCCAGATTCAACCAACAAGATGTCCGTCACCGAATACGCCAAAGCATTTAAGTGGAATCATGTAAACTTGCACAAGTTTTTAAAAGTTATAACCTTTAACCAATGCCATACACAAGTGAACACTGCCTTCGTTACTCTTTTAGCTAATCCAAGATTTCATCGAATAAAGGCATCATCCTCAGTATCTACGTCAACTACCGAGTACTGGAGGAGAAGAGTACTCATATATCATATCACTCCTCCACAAAGTGTGAATAGTAACAAATAAACTGATCCGACATTACTCTCAATTCTAAACCTACTAGCGTACACCTCACGGAGTAAATTACCAAGCGCAACAACGTGGGCTATAATCGAAAAGATGCAACAAGGAATTGCCCTAATAGACTCACATTTTATGAGTTTCAAATGCCCATTTTTGAACAGCTATCCATCATCCATAGTGAAGCTCCACACGAATTAATGCTCGACAGATCAATTATGAGGAACCAAAACATTATTTATTTTTTTGCCAAAGTGCACATAACAACTAACAGAAAATATTGCAAAATGAATAATTATGCAGCCCCTGCGCTATCTATATAAACATTTGAAAACGATCTCAAAAACCCATATCCAGATTAAACTAAGGCGAACTGCGATTGAAATAACTGTTACCTCGTTCCTTATTGCTGATCAATGCAAGAGATTTTTCAATTGCCCAATTTGGGGATAGGGTTAGGGTTTATAATTTGTTTTTGGGTGTTTAATTTGAATTTTTTATAACTTAAAATGTGTTAATGGGCATAAACCGGTTATTGCAGCTGGAAGTCTTTTATTACCAAAAAAAACTATTCTTATTAGCAACATATTTATCCCGTGGTAATTGGAAAAATTATTAGGTGCAGCGGCTGTACGATGACGTGGTACAGCATGTGGTGGAGATTAAATACTATTCCTAAATTATAGGAAAGTAACTTCTCCACACCTCATCCCAACCATGCATTTATATAAATAACCGACTTGCTGCATCACCTCATCGTACAGCCGCTGCACCTAATAATCTCTCTGGTAATTGCGAAAAGCACATTTGTGTTATTATTACTAATTGGCAAATAACCCCATGTTATTTTTATTATCAAAAAACTCCCTGTAAAATTCAAGAATTAGCAAAAAAAATAAAAATCCTAGAACACTTATTTAATTTGTGCGTTCTAAAACTGATAACAAAATTTGATTTTTATTGTACTTATTTGATGTTTAAGGAATTAGTGTTGTTCAACTTGAATTTTACATAAGCGATTTATCAATTAGTTTGAAGAGAAATTTTTATAGATCTTAAGAAACAAAAGTATGTTTTTAAATAATTCTAAAAAGATCTCAAAATATTATAAGAAAACTTATAAGATTTATTTGGATAAGTATATGTTTGATATAAACTTTTAATGCACAAAGATTGATAGTTATCGGTGCAATCAACTAAAAATATAATCACATGGCTTTTTTGCTTATTTTAAAATTTTACGCGGTGTTTCACACAGATTATATGTCAATTAAGAATAACACGGGTGGTTTTTGTTATTACCTCCTACTTATCTCTTATAAGTTACAACATCGTGCCATATGCAATCAACTTTATATCAATTCTATGCAATTGAAGAGAATAATTTGAAATGTTAACATAAAATTGGGTGAATTTCGTATGTAAGTTTTTTTTATCGTAACTCGTAAGTCGTAACTTCAAAAAATATAGACGTTATGACGAAGTATAAAACTTTCAAATATAAGTATAACTATGTACGATGCATCAGTTTTACAAGCTAAGGCAAATGAATAACAAATAAATAAGCGGAAAAAAGACGTGAAGGACTACATTTAATAAAGTATATTACTAGAATTACTTACCATAATCATTGGCAACTAGGACCTGGAAAGAAAAGCTAACATCATTTTGTGTTCATAAATATCATATATGTCAATCGGATAATCATTGTCGCATTTTATTAATTTGGGTTAATTGCGATCATCGCCTATCGTTTGAGGCGTTTTGCGATGTGTCTCCTATCGTTTGGAATTTCGCACTTTGCCCCCTAATGTTTTGTTAAGTGTGCGCTTTACCCCTAGAACGTTGACCGGTGGAATATTCCACAGGAGATTTCAAAACGTGCTCAGCACGTGCCCGACGGAAGGGCATTTTCGTCCGACCACTTTTGACTATTACCCCCTAACCTTTTGTACCAACGTTTCCCCCTTAACGTGACTCTGTCCCCTAACGTTTGCATATACTTTGAGCAGTATGCCCCCTAACGTTTGTACAAAATTAGCGTAGTGCCCCCTAATGTTTGCTCCAGACTAGAACTTTGCCCCCTAATGTTCGCCTCTTATAGGTTTTCATTTCCTTCGGGCAATTTCTCACTTTAAGTGTGCTGAAAATCGATTGTTCGTTACAAATTGTTGCATATGTTCGTTATTGTTATTTAGTAGGCAAAACCATCTTTCTATCTGAACTTCTCCTTCCATTTTTGAGCACTGCCACAATGTCCCTATATCGGGTTAATGTACCTATCATTTACGTCTTTGGTGAATTTCTCTGCCTACTGAAAAATATATAGTGAATATAGTGTATCTTAGTAATCCTTTACTATAACCAATAAAATTTATTTATCGTCCCATGGAGAATTGATTACTTATTAAACGATGAGTGTATAGTTGTGTTGGGAAAAGGCAATAGTGTTTCTCGGTTTATCATTTAGTTCCCTAAAAAGATGTTACTATCGCATACTTATGTGTGCTACTTGGACCATGGTTGGTGACATGCTGACATGGAAAATGATGATAAACCAATAAAATTGTATCAAACGATTAAGATTTTAAGCCCACAAGGATTGCCTATTTGGCTAAAGAGGTGAAATTATTCCCCAAAGTCTCAAACTGAATTCGCTCTATAGAGCAACTTGATTCTATATGTCTTCTGAATTTGTGGTTGTCACACCTAGTTTTTCAAATGTGGTTTGTCCCGCTAGCTAGATTTGCAGGCTATTCGGAAATGAAATATTATTTCCTATTCCACAATGGACTATTTAATCCACTTTAATTTATCATCTAGTAATCCGAATAGTTGTTGATTGCATTAACAAACAAATTTTGATTTGTTATCAGTTGATGAATTTTATAATCTTGCCTATATGAATATATTCAAATGCCAAAGTAGAAAGATATAACCATATGATTCGAATAAAAGAATCATACTTATGTAATGACAAAAAATGAATCAAACCATAGGGGTAATCTGCTTAACTTGGACAAACGTTAGGGGGCATAGTGCTCAAAGTATACAAACGTTAGGGGGTATAGTCAAAATATTAAGGGAGAAACGTTGGTGAAAAAGGTTATGGGGTATAGTCAAAAGTGGTCGGACAAAAATGCCCTTCAGTCGGGCACGTGCTGGGCACATTTTGGAATTTCCGGTGGAATATTCCACCGGTCACGTTCCAGGGGACAAATCGCACACTTAACGAAACATTAGTGGGCAAAATGCGAAATTTGAAACGATAGGGGCACATTGCAAAATGCTCCAAACAATAGGGGTGATCGCAATTGACCCTATTAATTTTTACCAATTTTTTATTGGAAGAAAGGTAAGAGGTGTATTTGTTCGTAAATCGTAAATCATCACATATGTTCTCACTTCTCACTATGAAAAGCACCGAGACTTTGACGTATCCAAATAATTTACAAATATTTTACCTACATATACATCTGTTGAGCTGTTATTGTGGTCACATTTAAGTTACGAGTCATACTCAACTTCTGAAATATAATCTGTTACTTAATCCCCGTTTGGATAGGACAATGAAGCCGAATAAAAGATATAATTAATTAATATCATGCATTTGAACGTCAATACACTTCGAAGTTTGAAGTCGATATTATTATAATTCCTCTCACGTAAAGTGCGAATTAACAAGAAATAAGGAGGTAGTTCCACAAATCAAAGTCTGTCCTGAGACGACACAAAAGTCATTAAACACTATAGAAAAAGAAGATAAGAATGACTTAATCGTCATTCTAAGAAAACAATTAAATTTAGTTTTTGTTTTCTTTTTCATAATTTATTTGTCGAAACGCTTTATAAACTCTATCCAATAAAATATGTTATCATAACATAAGTTGTCATAATTGTAAGCAAACACAACCTTAATAATAGTAAGTTGCGTATCTGAGAGGCGCGGGTAATTCGTTTATCCGTTAGTACCCTTTTACTCTCTCTCGTACATGGTGATCATTGGGAAGTGTAATAATCTCATGTCAGCAGCACTCAGCCAAATCTGATTCGTCATAGCTCAAAATTAACATCAAAAAACAAGAAAAAAGAAAAGAAAAAAAAACATCAATTCACACTCCAGCTGCAGAAAGGTACCACCAGATTATTGTTATTTATTGTAGCTAGTTTTTATTGTTGTGATAATTGTAATAGTGATAAGAGGATTATTTGATTTTTGGCAGTTGTATTTTATTTTCGATGGCGTCCAAGAAAATCATGACGGGGATTTGGAGGGCCGGTAAAGCGAGGAGCTTTTGCGCAGTGCCTGAAGGGAACAACACTGCTGCGGCCTTACAATCTTCGCAAAATCTAATCGACTTGGAATATCACCGCAGTGCTCACAAGTACACTACATCTATCTAATTTATGGGTTTTTTAATTGTTTATTTGTTACTTATGCTTTAATTAGTGATTTATTAGTTTTATCTTCATGTGTAAAGTGTTTTGCTTTCTGGGTTTTTTTTGTTACTGATGCTTTCATTTGTGATTTATTGGTTTAATCTTCATGTGCAAAGTGTTTTGGTTTCTGGGTTTTTTTTTTAATTTTATTTTAAATTTATTGTTTTCATCATTCTGTGAGCATGTAGGATATGGTGAATTAGGAACTTTTCATAATTTTCCCGCAAAATTGCTTCTTTCTTTCTGTTTTTCTTTTCTTTTTCTTTTTTTCTTTAGGTTGGTGTTTGATTTGAGTTTTCATAGGTGCTGGAAAAACAGACGTGTTACTAAAGGGCTAATCTAAGAGAGAGTTTAAGGTGTAAGCTGTACTCTGTCTTTGGAGTATTGGTACTAGTTCTTTTTATATTGATTGTCCTTGTTTCTGTTTAGATAATTGCCTTTCAGGAACTAAAATATTATGTAAAATTAATGAGACATAATTAAGATTTAAGTTGCTATTTTTAAGAATACGTCTAAGAAATTCACTCATTCTGTTTCTTTGCTTTATGCGCTGTGGAGATTTGATAGAAAAGTTAAAGTTGGATATATGAACTCATATTAGCTTGAGCAATTGGCGGTGATAAGCTATCGCTATGGCAACGGGAAAGGCTTTGTACTTATTTTTGTAACTTTTCTATCTTATAAAAGAGTAACTTAGAGACACTTTTGGTTATGTTGCAGCTACCATCCTATCCCAGTTGTTTTTTCTCAAGCCAAAGGATCATCTATATGGGATCCGGAAGGCAACAGATATGTAGACTTCCTATCTGCTTATTCTGCAGTTAATCAGGTACACGAAATAAAATAAGTGATTTGGTATTTTGTTATATTGGTGATCGTTGCTTTGTGCGTATTGTGATGTAGTCTCACTGATTTTTCCAACTCCTTCACAATATATAATTTTCTCTTTTATGAAGATATTCTTGGTTTTCAGTTGCTTAACGGTCAAATTTGCAATAGGTTTATCATATGAGCCATATTTTTGGGGCATCAGCTCAACGAAATCTTATGAACTAACAACACTTGCTGCAGGGCCATTGTCATCCGAGGATCATGAACGCATTGGTGGAACAATCTGAAAGACTTACTCTCAGTTCAAGAGCCTTCTACAATGACAGATTCCCAACATTTGCAGAATATCTAACCAACATGTTTGGATATGATATGGTGCTTCCGATGAATACAGGTGCTGAAGGTGTAGAAACAGCATTGAAATTGGCGAGGAAATGGGGTTATCTGAAGAAAAACATTCCAAAAGATGAGGTATGGAACTCTGGCGATCATGAGAAACTTGCTTCTTTTCTATTGCATTGGTGAACTTTTGATAGTATTTGAGAAATTTTAAGTGGTAAGTTGGGGCTTTAGTTGTTATGGAGATGATGCTGATAGTTCAGTTTGAAACTTGAAACTTTCTTTATCATGAATGTATCTGCCCATGGCCAATGGTTTTATGTAGTGGAAAAACCTAATCATGTAGGATAACCAGTGATGAGTGCCTTGCACGGTATTGCTTTTGAAAGCTTTATGAGGTCTCTTAATAATTTCTCAAGTTATATAACGACTTCCAGTTTCTAATATTTCTGATGTTTTCTGTTAAACAAGTGACTTATTGTAAATGTTAGATCTTTTTGCCGGCTAAGTAAAGCATTTCCTGGCTAATATACTTAATGGGTCAGTGTTGGAATGGGTCAGTGCAACACTAAACTAAATTAGATGTTTAGTATGTTTGAGATGCTTCAGTCACATCAGTGTTTAAGATTCTTAACAACCCAAGAATTTTTCTTTTGCTCTTTTTTTTTTAATCTTCAATCCAGATTGCAACTAAAGTTACTAGACCACTCTTATCTCAATGGCAGGCACTAATAGTTTCATGCTGTGGTTGCTTCCATGGTCGAACATTGGGTGCTATCTCAATGAGCTGTGACAGTGAGGCGACCCGTGGCTTTTGGCCCTTATTGCCTGGCCATCTCAAAGTCGATTTCGGTGATGTCGCCGCCCTTGAGAAAATATTTAAAGGTTTGCACAGTTTAAGTATGCTATCTCAACAGGACAGACGCGCCTGAATCGATTTAGTATGAACTCATCATTTGTTTTGGTTGTATGTCCAGAGAAAGGAGATCAAATTGCTGGTTTTCTATTTGAACCCATTCAAGGGGAGGCCGGGGTATGTATGTTGCAGGATCAGTCTGATTACAGAGGGATTTATATGTATCATTCTTATTATCCGTGTCCATATGAGACACAATGGAGATTAACCTACTTCATTTTCTTCTTGTAACAATACAGCAATAAATATGGTTCTATTTTATCATTCCAACTCAATCTCAGGTTCTTTATTTTTGATTCTAAAGTTTTTGTATTTTTTCTAGGTTATAATTCCTCCTGATGGTTATCTGCAAGCTGTGAGAGATCTTTGTTCAAAATATAACGTTTTAATGATTGCGGATGAAATACAAAGTGGGTTAGCAAGATCGGGTCGGCTTCTGGCTTGTGATTGGGAAAATGTCCGCCCTGATGTTGTAGTAAGTACTCTTATCTGATTCATAATTTTTATTTTTTGAGTAAATAAAAAGTATTGTTATTCATATGGGGCTTGGTTTCAATAATATTCATTACAATGGAAGTTGAGAAAGTTATTTTAGTGTATCTGAAGATATGACTTTTAATTATTAAAAACTTGCATCAACTTTTATACCAATTAAGCCTTCAGACACCCACAGAAGTATAATTGAAACTGACATAGATAGTAAAAAACTGGCGAGATTCTTAAGTTCGCTGATCTTTAAATATTTGCCTTGGTGTTCACTTTCATTCCTCTAAGACATAAGTATGATCTCTCGTCTTTGAAGTTATTCTTTGTACATATAGGTTACTGGGTGCTTTTCCAATATCTAGGCTATATGAACAGTAACTCGGTAGAACACTAAAATGATATTAGACGACTCATTTAATTTTCTACTTGTTAAGATACTAGGAAAAGCATTGGGCGGCGGAGTGTTGCCTGTGAGTGCAGTTCTTGCTGACCAAGATGTTATGCTCTGCATTCAGCCTGGAGAGCATGGAAGGTTAGTGCATCTTTTGCACATAAATCACAGTTATTTCATTTTAGACTATAATTTTACAGATCTAATAAATATTATATTTATCCATAAAAAATATGGATGTAAGACAACTGTGGTTCCAACTCTATGGAAACGGTTGATAATTGTATTGAACTGTAGTCTTGTTACATGATGAATATGGTTTGGTAAGGAAGGAAGTTTAAATTCTTTTCGTAACTGCCTGAATGTGGTCTACAGCCATATGACCAATATCAGTTGAAGATCTAGTGAAATAAAATTAGAGTGTATGGATTAAAATACCATACTGCAATTTTAGAGTTTATATAAGTTTTTTCTTTTCAAAATATAGTATATTTATATTGGTTTGATATTGTAAACTATTTTAGTTTGTTGGTGTAGTCACATGAATTTGCAACTTTTTCATTCCATTGATTTGTTCATTTGAAACCTCCTGCAAGTAAAGGCCTAATAAGTTGCAGATGAAAAGGGAAACAGCTAACTCTTATAGTATCCCACTAATGAAATTCAGAAAGTCTTTAGTGGGCCTTCATCTTGGAGGTTTGTGGTGTATTCTTAATTTAGTGAAAGTGCACTTACTGATTCTTTTTTTACTGTCATCAATATGTTAATGTACAACCATTCTGCTCCTAGTTTCTTATGGATTCATGGTGGTGTGCACCGGAAGCATGAAATAAGGATCAAAATGATAAAAGAACTAACACGGTTCAGTAATGCTAAAGATAGAGTCGTTAAATTGAAAAAGGAAGTTCACCATTGCATTCGAATAATTGAAAATCTTAGTAGTTGGTCTAACCATTCTAAAAACAGCAAGAAAGGCCTGAACCAGTTGGATAGTGACTTCAATTCGTTTCATTGGACCATATTAGAATTGGTCATGGACTGGATTGGATCAGGGTTGGATGAGCAACATGCTGGATCTTCTAATAGAAACATATATTTCTCGATAAATACTTTGTACACTCATGTTCGCTATATATAGAAAAGTAATCAAAATCCCACTCTAATTAGGAATCTAGGTATTCCAAACCACTCTAATAATAATATACTTGTTGACATCCGCTTCAAATTGATGTGGATTTGTCGTGAAACATTAGTTTGTCTACTAAAAACAGATGTTGATGTCAAGAAAACGCCTTTGTCACTATGTTGGCAATCTGAAGATCAATAGATTCGTGGGGAAGAGTTATTTGCTAACGAGTATAAGCTTCCCGAATTGAGTGACAGTCCACCTTTATATGCTTTGATCACTCATGAAAGACTGATTTACTGCAACTTGGATGGCGGTGTTGTCAGCTTGAAGAGAAGTTGGATCTTGCTTAGCAAAACCAAATTAAGCAAATTCTCCATCCCTTTAAACCACCTTAATGCGAGAATTCTCGTCCCCCAGAACTATAAGATTTTTTGTTGTTTGTTGTTGGTCCCTCCTATGTGATACTGCAGTGGGCAGTATCCATGTGATCTTGTTGCTCCTTCTTTGATACTCATTGCTCATGAAAATATTTGAAACATCTATAAATCTTAGTTTACTTTTCTTCATCAAGGTTATGGAATGATGATCAGAAGTACATGATGTAGGGTTCATTAAAATCATGAAATATTTTAAACTAGAATCTCGCAACCTCTAGAATTCGCAAAGCAACAACAAGTTTGTTGAAGTTATCCAGATGCTTGATCATGGGCATGCATGTCTTATACTTAAAAAGTCATAGAACTTCTTCAAATAAAGACGACTATTGTCATATACCTGTCTTCTAATTCAAGGACTTGTTTCCACCAATCTCGTTTGTTTTATATTCTTTTCATAAAGACAATGGATTTTACTGCAAATTTGTCGATTGACAAAATCTCAGTATTCGATGCTCATATTCTTTGGTTTAGCTTCCAAGACACTATGAGATCCCTCTCAAATTAAAAGTTTAATACTTAACATTGTCATATGTCAAAGCTGTTGGTGCTGTCAATTTTCTCCATCTCGAACTCGACACTAGACAAGATAGTTCTTCTCTTTGAACCGCTGATGGATATTTCTGGTGTCCGTTTGTCACCCAGATGGAATTCAGCACTTCACATTCATGATTTCTACATTCAATTGTGCCTCGAAGACACGTTCAAAGCACACCCACCCATTGTGCGCCTCCGGGACATGCTCTAGTCCTATATGTCTTTCAGCGGTCTTCTAGCCTTAGAGTCGAAGAAGTCATGTCCGCCCCGGACATCCGCAACGTCCTCCCACGCCTTTTTTCTATTTAAATTTTGTGCCTGATTGAAAGAGAAGAATAACACACTCGGTGGCTTTCGCTGTTGCCCTCACTGAACCAACTTGACTCTGAATTACGATTCAGATCAAGTCTAACCGAAATCGGATCCATTTCGTGCCATATGTACTTAGAATCTCCTTTTTCTTCCTGGTCCAATATTTGTGCTTGAAGGCCTTCATTTTCGTCTATCTGATCTCATCTGCTCTTATTGAACCTAAACATCACCATAATGAAGGAATATATATGCGTCAAACGGAAAAACAGATCTCACAATGCATTGGATATGATTGAAAACCTTAAAAATCAGTTTGAACTTTTCTGAAACCGGCCAAAAAAAGGCTTCAGTTGGATTAATGAATTGAACCCATTTGGACTGAATTCACTCGACTAGAGTATGGCTAGACCTAGGCCCTGGATGGATCAGGGTTGGACTGGATGAGATCTAGTCACTACTGGCTTTTGAGCAATATCTAGTTGCTGCTTGAGCAGGTACCGTGCGGTTCAAGTCAATAGTTGGGTCAAATCCTTCTTCCCTGGTGAATTAAAAGTTTTTTCGACAGCCCGGTAATTTCCTACTGGTGCTTCAATAAAGCTCCGATTGATCTTTTGGAGCCTTTGGGTGCTCGAGAAAATGATATTTAATATTCTCGGCTGTAGATCTTTAGGATGATACTCTTAGAAATTTTCACACAATTTTCAAGTAAAGTATCCAAAAAAATAGAAAAAGAAATGCTCAAAACTTCACCAAGGCTCTTGATACTAGTTGTTAGAAATGTATATTCACATTGGTACAATTGTCCGTTGACAGTGGACATAATTGTCATAGACTTGTTTTTGGATTTTACCCTGATGCCTTTCATACCAAAAGATATATTTTTCATCTTTACATACCCATAATTACGCCAAGTTGTTTTCTATGTGGAAACTTTTTGTTCTCGTACCCAAAAGATACATTTTTTGTTAGATGTTTGATCCCACAAATACGCGCCCCTTAACTTGTGGCAAGTGCGAGTCAGGGATGTGTTGATTCAGTCAGGCTTACACAAGGCTTTGAAGGGTAGAGATACCCTTGTAAGTGCAACAGGAAAAGCTGCAATGAGTGATGATGATGGGAGGATCTCGATTTGAGAGCTGCAAGTGCAATTCGTCTGTGCCTAGCCAAAAATGTTCTGGCAAACGTGCATGGAGTATCTTCGGCGAAGGAACTCTTGGAAAAGTTAGAGGAGTTATATCAGACGAATGGCGTCTCGAATAGAGTGTACCTGAAGGAGCAGTTTCACACACTGCGCATGAACGAGGGTACGAGTATCTCAGATCATCTGAGTGTTCTTAACGGAATTGTTGCTGAGCTTGAATCCATTGGAGTTCAGATTGATAAGGAGGATCAAGCCTTGAGACTCATCTGGTCTCTTCCACGTTCGTACGAGCACATGAAACCGATCTTGATTCATGGAAAGGAGAAAATCAATTTCTCGGATGTCACTAGCAAGCTTCTTATGAAGAGAGGAGGTTTAGTGGGAGTGACTTTTCACATGAAAATAATGCGATGGTGGCTTATGGGGATGGGAAGAGGAACTCAGGGAAGAAAGCCTGTTGGGGGTGCGGACAACCTGGTCACCGAAAACGAAATTGTCCGAACAGGGAAGCTGGTTCAGTAAAAGGCTTTGGGTCAGTACAAGGAGATACTGGCGGTGACACTAACATTGCTTACTGTGAAGATGCCGTCTTGTAAGCGGCATGCACATCCTGATGGCATGAGCCCTAAAAGTTGCCATGATACAGGATGTTAATGTTAGTGGGTCTTGTTTCGCACACGGGCATTGTTCTGGAATTGATGCAAGGTGTGTGGTAAAAATTCATGTCGATGGCTGAGGACTTCCAGGAGGTCCAGAAGTTGGTGTTGCACCATAATTATCAGCAGGGGTATTTTTCGACATGGTCTAAAATGCTTAGAATAGTCTTATTCTGAGTGATTTTGCTTTTTATGGTGGAGCATGGTAATTCTGAAGAATTATGGCTGCGTTGCAGTGGTAGCAGAAGCTATGACGATCATCGTCGAGGTGGAGATTGTGTGAAAATGTGATTAATCACTAATCAAATCTTCAAGGTGGAGATTGTTAGTCAAAGACATGCCATTAATATGGCATGTGGATTGGTGATGTAGGGGCTGTTTGGAAGGGGCCAAATGAACCGGTCAAAAATATAGGTTGGTTATTGCATTTTAGGGGCCTATATAGAAATTGCAACTAGGTCCCTCTAGTTATGCTGAATATGATTTTGACTGGTTCATTTGGCCCCTTCCAAACAGCCCCTACATCACCAATCCACATGCCATATTAATGGCATGTCTTTGACTGCCAACTAACATTTTTGCATCGAGCTTAAAATATATATGATTTTGTTTCTGTTGTGTGAAAAAACGAAGATGTTTCCATATTTTTGATAAAAGTGTTTTGAAACCTTATTCCATAGTTATGTTACTAACTTGCCATAGTGTTCCTGTGCAGCACCTTTGGAGGGAATCCTTTGGCCAGTGCAGTTGCCATTGCATCACTGGATGTGATAAGGGACGAGAGACTTGCTGAAAGGTATCAAACCTTTTTCCTTACTCTCAGCATAAAGTCCACAAATCTGAATATGCTGCACGAAAACATGTATATTCTGAAATTTGTTCTATTTGATGGGTGTTGCATATATCAACCAGTTTTTCTTGCATTTGTGATTCTGCACTTTATCCTCCGTGTCTAAAAGTGGCCACCTAGTTTACGTTTTGAGGCTGTCGTTTGATTAGATCTGATCAGCTGGGAAAGGAGCTTAGGCAACAGCTTGGAAAGATTCACCAGCAGTTTCCAAATCTTATAAAGGAAGTACGAGGGAAAGGTTTGTTCAATGCTGTGGAGCTCAATAGCAAGGCATTGTTTCCTGTGACTGCGTATGATATATGCATGAAGCTTAAAGAACGAGGAATTCTCGCAAAGCCCACCCATGATACCATTATTCGGCTCACTCCTCCTCTGTCAATAAGGTATGCAGTTATATCCGAATCATAGTTGTGGCCTTTAGTAATTTCTGTTTAAATTTCTATATTGTTGAGTCATTTGCAACCAAACCTTCGTGATACAGTGCAAATGCAATTCCTCGTTAATTGAAAAAAAAATAGCAATTCACTCTAAACATACTTTTTGTTCACAGCAGTATAATACTCGTTTCTATAGCAAGTGAGATGCACTTTTGAGTAGTTGACAGTATGTCTATCTTTTGATTTTTGAGTAGAAAGACAACTATAACATTTCGAGATAACCCTCTCATCATATCAAGCACATTTACCTGTCGTGATAAATATTGGTGCTCGGTTAATAGAATGTTTTAATAAAGAGATATCTTTTACTATAAACTGACTAAAATACACAGAAGAATTAGAATGATTATCATTGAAAGAAAGTTGGGTCATCGGTGTTAGTTTATAACTAATTTGTAAAAGATGTTATGCATTACAAAGATATCGTGTAACTAATTGACGTGCTTTTCTTGCTCAGTGTGGAAGAGCTCCAAGAAGGTTCAAAAGCTCTACAACATGTTTTCGAAGTTGATGTACCCAAACTGCAGAAAGAAAAGCCACATACTACCTCCTCTCATGCTGCCTCTAGTATCTGTGATCGCTGCGGGCGAGACTTATACGCTTCTTCATAGTGTTCCTTAGTACATGCATTTGCTCGACTCGAGCCACCCCTTTAATGACACTTTATTTATTTGTCATGTAAGATCTAAAATAAAGTACCATATGGAAGTTCCTTATGTGCATTTTTTTTTCTCCAATACCTGAAGTTGCTGAAAACTGAAGATTTCGAGTTTAATTTTCCTCTTAATTTGGTGCTAGATAATTATGATGTTGTTGATATGAGCAGTATAAAGTTGAGGCCATAGCTAGATATAATAGCTAATCACTCAATGTTGTGTCTTGCAAGTGAATTATGTACTTTGGACTGTAAGACGAAGAAACTCGCATTTAAATATAAATTAAGCATTCTGATATTATGTGAAAGAAGTGGTTACATGGGGTATTATTCATAATAATAAAACTAATAGGGCTCGAAAGCAAGAAAGGGAGGCTTGAAAGGTCCTTCGAGGCTCGTCAATGGCTTGGCTTCAGGTTTTTTCATAATAATAAAATCTTAGACTCTTAGTGGGTAGTTAGTTTATTTTGTTTATTTTAAAATCTTATTTTTTTTCCACAAAAGAAAGGCTGCAGTATCAACATGGCAATTACATATAAGAGAAGAATTTTTCCAAAAAAAAAAAAAAAAGAGAAAATTTAACAAATTGTGTGAGCTATATCAGCCGCAAACTCTAAATCAAAAAGGAGTTAGCTTTTAGCCAAATTGAAGATATTTGTTACGTAAAGTTAAGATACGTGACAAAGACCTCTTGCCATTGTTTTTGTACTTAAGCTAAAAGACAAATCGTAGAACCTGAAAGAAAAAAAAAAAAAAAAAAAAGAATTTGGATAAGGTCTATTCGAGTTATATACTCAAATCTTGAGCACCGTGTTTGGTGGATAAGTGTTAATGACTGGATTATATTTGCTTTAATCTATTGCCAAGTACTTTATTGAGCCGAAGATTTAATTAAACAGAAGTTACAGATCTGTTCCCGTGTCAATTGACAACTATTCGTTTTTTCCTATCATTTGTTGGAAGCTACTTATATTATAATTAGGCGAATCATTTAGAGGTGAATTTATTAATGCATGCTTCAATACTAATTATGTACATTTCCATAGTCGGACGCAGTTCTTGCAAATAGCCCACAGTTGTCCTTTACCAAATTTGAAATAAAAACGGAACTGAAACAAATGTTATATACATTGAATAGATAGATATATGGGTGGAGGTGGTGCACTACTATATACGTGAGTCGTTGTCATTTAAAGCTAAGCGTGGTGGTATTACCTAAAAAAAACAAAGAGGCGATGCGTGATGCCCATGTCGAGTGTCATTTTGGATACGCAAGCATTAGCACGCGCACTTAATTAAGTTTCGGCCAATTGGTTGACCCTTGGTCCATTTGTTCTTTATCCCTAGTGTGTAAAAATAAATAATTTTTTTTCTCTTCTTGGCCTTCGATCAATTAGATAATGACATTGTTCACTCGTGGCTCATTTTTTTTCTTTGGGAGGGGGGGGGGGGGGGGGGTGTCTCGTCTTATGTCATGCTTGAATTCATTTTCAATCATAATCATACTTTGCTATGCATGAATGGGTTTGTTAGTGACATGGTCCATTTGCATGAGAAAACACTAGTTTTAGTTATATTCCATCTATCATAATGGAGGGCTATACAATTGAAGTTAGGGGGGGTGGGGGTAGTGGGGTTTGATGGGGACACCTTGTCTCCTTTTGATTAGCATTTAAGAGCTTTTGTGGGGATGGGAATGGGCTCGGTCACATCTTTATTATGTTATAAATTTCTAAAGTCTCTTTCCAGAATTTTGAGAAGATAGCCATCAACAGATGAGTATGGTTGAATTTAGTGGTTGCATGATATGGACCAAAAAAATGATTATTTTCCCGATAGAGAATATAGGGAAAGATTTCAAATGAAAAAGATGTAATTGTTTGGGCCTGAAGTATATAGACAATGAATTGATAAATAACTGGGGTGGCCGCGACAGTAACCTGATAAGTTAAGAGTGTCTTACCGATTAAATTACAAGAATATATAATATGTGGGATTTACATAAAGAAATTGAATAGGACCAACCATTAGTCGTGTCTCTATAATATTCACTTACGTTGCAAACTTTATGACATCTCTTTGTTATTTTGGGTTGAGGAATTGTATGTGTTTATGTATATATATACTAGCCATTGTGTGCACGCGCGGACCGCGTGCAATGTGTTCTTAGATATTAAAAATGGGCTTGTAATTAATAGATTAAGTAGGGTTGATTTACTCTATTGCCAAAAAAATTCATGGTAAAAGCTGTAAAAAGAGGTAGTTTGTGGAGAAAAACGAAGAAGAAATAAGAAGATGAAGAAGTTTAAAATTTTGAATTTGTTTAATTAGGAAAGAAGTGGTGAACGTGATACTCTGATTGAATCAATCTCCCTAAATTTTAGGAGGTGGTTTTGGATGATGGTTACAAATATTTGGGTAGTTAAAAGATCGGTGTTGTGGTATACTAAAATAATTACAATATTAGGCTCTTAGAAATTAAATTTAGATGATTAAATAGGGGCAAATTTGGAAAACACTTTATTTGTACAACACAAAACCTGTTTGTTTATATATATATATATAAAACTTTCCCTTTTAAATCAGTGATAATTTTTATTTAAATATATGCAAGTGAAACGTTGAACCCAACTTATACCAATTTTGCAACATGCCACTTTAAAAAAAAGGAGAGTAGTTAAACTGCTAGCCTTTCAAAATATGTGCAACTTATGTTTCTTTCATTGACGATTATACTCGTTATTGTTGGGTTTATTTAATGAAATGTCGTTCTGAATTTGTTGATATTTATGCTCAGTTTACAGCTTATGTCAAAACTCAACACTCTAAAGTCATTAAGTGCTTTCGTTCTGATTTGGGAGAGGAATATACTAGTAAAGCACTATCTGTTGATGGTACTTTGCATCAATCTTCTTGTACAAATACACCTCGACAAAATGGTGTAGCTGAAAGAAAACATAGGCACATAGTTGAAACTGCACGGTCTATGCTTTTATCTGCTAGTGTGCCTAGTGAGTATTGGGGAGACCCAGTACTCACATATGTTTATATCATTAATAGGATCCCCACATTGAGAAACTCAGGTATCTCCCCTTATATGCTAAGTTATTTGGTCAAACTCCTGATTATTCTCATTTAAGGGTTTTTGGTTCCACTTGTTTTATCCTTTGTCGCACACAACTATCATCTCGTGTTGCTATATGTGTCTTTTTGGGATATGAGAATGGACAAAAAGGTTATCGTTGTTATGATCCTATTGTTAGAATGTGTTATGTTTCTCCTCATGTACAATCTATTAAGTATCTTCCATACTTCTCTATACCAAAAAGATCCCATAATGTACCTCTATAGATATTGTCGATGTTGATCCTTTTGCTCATGATAATGTTAATACTAGTGGTGAACTTGATATTGGTGACACTATTGTTCATGAAAATATTGGTATTGATGATGGAGATGGAGCTGATAATGGTGTTGATGAAGTGTTACCGCCTACTGTCCCTCCTCTTGTGATTCCGGATCCAGCTCAGGAGCGTTATCCCAGGCGAATACGTAAGTCTACTCAGTTGTCAAATTTCAGTTATTCTTGTTATTCTAAGCCTTTTGTTTCATTTTTAATATCTGTTTGGCCTCTTTGTGAGCCTACCTCTTATCCAGAGGTTGCACGTGATACTGAGTGGCAAAAATTCATGGATGAGGAATTGTTGGCTTTGGATAGAAACCATACTTGGGACTTGGTCTCTCTTCCTGAAGGGAAAAATTCAATTGGTTCTCGATTGGTTTATAAAATTAAAACCAAAACTAATGGTTCACTTGAGCGGTACAAGGCTCATTTAGTGGCAAAGGGATTCTCTTAGAAATATGACATGGATTGTGAGGAAACGTTTGCTCCTGTTGCTAAGATGACTTTTGTTAGAGTTCTTATTGCGGTTGCTTCAGTTCGACAGTGGTATATTTTATAAATGATTGTGAAGAATGCATTTTTGAATGAGGATCTACATGAGGAAGTGTACATGACACCTCCTCCAGGTGTTCTTCAACAAAAAGGGCAAATGTGTAAGCTTAAGAAAGCGTTATATGGGCTCAAACAAGCTCCACGAGCTTGGTTTGAATTTTTTTGTAAAGCTGAGGCCCCCTTATATTTTTCTCTAAAAAGCATTATTATCGGGGGAGGGGGAACTCACTAATATACAGAAGTCCAGAAGGTTTTTCAAGCAATGTGGGATAGATTTCAAGACGCCCCCTCACGTGTAGGTCGGAATGAGCATCGGATCCTAACACATAGGTTTTAGGCAAGCCCAACATTGACTTGGGCAGAAGTGGCTCTGATACCATGTAAAGATTAAGCCCCCTCATATTTCCCTCTAAAAGGCCTTATTAGAGGGGTAGGGGGAACTCACTAATATACAGAAGCTCATAAGGTTGTCCAAGCAATGTGGGATAGATTTCAAGAGTTTTCCATTGTAGTTCTTGCTCTTGACTTTTCCTCTAGTCCTCATGATTCAGCTTTATTTGTTCAATGTACTTCCGCTGGTCGTGTAATGCTTTTGTTATATGTTGATGATATGATTATTACTGGTGATGAAATTCAGGGTATCTAGGAGTTGAAACACACCTTATCTCGTTTGTTTGATATGAAAGACTTGTGTCCTCTTCGGTATTTTTTGGGTATTTAGGTTTCTTCATCTTCGAAGGGCTATCTTCTATCTCAGTCTAAGTATACTGTGGATATTCTTGAGCGAGCTCATCTGACAGACAAACACGTTGTTGTTACTCCCTTAGAGGTTAATGTTCGGTATGCTCCTACTGATGGCACACCTCTATCTGATCCCACCTTGTAAAGGTCTGTTGTTGGTAGTTTGGTATACTTGACTATTAGTCGACCTGATATTGCATATGCAGTTCATATTGAGAGTCGATTTGTTGCTATACCGACTTCTGTTCATTGGGCTGCTATACTTCGCATCCTTCGTTATTTTCGTGGTAGGTAAAAAGTATAATACTATTTATATTCACTATCACTAGTAAATTTCATATTATTCGTCAATTTCTTAGAATGCATAAGTAAAGCCCCTATTGATTCTGTGGAGAGAAAAAAAAGCATTGCTAACCTTGTCCTATATTAAAATTGATTTATGGAACATCTGCACATATTGTTTTAGTACGATTTTACTCTATGACGTTTATGCACTTTTTTTATATTTCAAATGGTCAAAATTCATTATGAGTGGAAGAAATTTAATTACCACACTTAACATAGCTATAAAATGGGAAAATCTATTTCAACTGGAGTATGATGATGCTGTGCAACAATTTACCACAATTGCATCATTTTTTAAAGAATAGAAGTACCACATTTTTCATGATCCAATCATACTCATGTATTGTCACAATTAATTAAATTTTATGCATTACCTCATTATATCTCCGACAATTATATGAAATAATTTCTTATATAGCACCCCCATTGAATCCAATCCAATCCAATCATATGAAATAGTATGTCAATTCCGTGCACCACCTTTAAATTTGTAATTTTGTATCTATAGTTGTTAATACATTGAGTAATGGTTGATTTAGAATAGAAGTATGCTTTATTTTATAACTATATATACACTAGCTTAAAACTAAGCAACAACAGATTGAGTGACAAGTCATCTGACAAAATAAACTTGAAATGAATACTCCGACCTGCATCAATATCCAACTTGCATACTAAAGTGTTTTAGACATAACAATATCACCAAACGACAACTTGCACCTCTTCTTCTCTACAAGTACACCTGAAAAAGAGTAAAAGGCGAAAAGAAAGGCTCTAATCTCAAAACAAAATATTTGTATCGAAGTAAATCTTGCCTGCAGTTGCACCTACACATATAACCCAAAATCACAATCGAAAATTGGGATTACTTTTTTAAGCAAACACAACAGCTTTATTAAGAATTATTAATATACATAGTAAATTAAGAATTATTAATATACAATATTGGATGACAAATATTATATGAAAAAACTCTATTTTCAAAAAATTCTATTTTGATAATTATATATTTGTAATAACATGCATATTCATTGCATGCAAAACATGAACATAATTTTATTTGAGGTTACCCTAATACGGAAAAATAAGAAGAATATAATTAGGTTCATTTAAATTAATAATTCAATAATTAATATATCTTGCATTTTTATGAATTAATTAACTAGTTAAAATTCATTGAATCGTACATTTATATTAAAAAATTTATATTGTTTACAAGAAATATGAACTATTGAGTCATTATTTATATGAATCTATTTATAGTAAGAAACTTAATAATTTTATAATTACTAATATATAGTATCCAATTAAAAATACTAAAATAAAAAATGTTATATTTAAATAATTATATCATGGAAATGATATACATGGGACTTAGTTACGTTTAGCCCTAATTTTGTAGGAGTACAACTCTATTTTGATACTTAGTTGAAAGGTTTTCATGTGTTTCTTTCTTTATTTCTCTTAAATTAATCATTGTTTGAACTCGATTATCGTATACATAACCATGAATCTATTTCTTTTCTTCTTATTTTTATGTTGAGGTAAGCCCAAATACATTTACACATTTGCTATATTTATGTTTTGGTTGCAATTAATATTTATATTATTACTAAAATTTAGTTATTTAAATACATCAAATATTGCATATTCGTAATTGTTAATTTATTAAGTTATTTGGTTGTGTTGTGAATAGATATTGAATAATTACATTATTTTTGTATTAGTTGACACTTTTACCCCTCATTTTAAACCATTAACTAGCAATCAACTAAAGGAGGGGAGGTGGATGGAAAAATTGAAACTAGAGGGGAGGTGAATGGAGAGAGAAGAAACCTCAGGGGAGGTGGATGGAATTTGCCCCAAATCTAAGCAATAGGTAAGTATGGGCAAATTCTATCCACCTCCCCTGAGGTTTCATCTCTCTCCATTTACCTCCCCTCTAGTTTGAGTTTTTCTATCCACCTCCCCTCTAGTTAGAATTGAGGGGTAAAAGTGTCAAATAATTTTAAACAAAAAAACTATTGAATTAATTCTATTGACAACTCAACCAAATAATTATACAAATTAAGTTTTACTAATATGTATGCTATATTGTACGGAAAAAAGTATTAGATGTACGTAAGTCTTATATTTAAATAACTAAATTAAATTACTAATAGACATGTTCGTTGCAAGTGAAATATACACATAGTTAATGTACAAATCTATTTTTTTGGGGCTTACTTCAACATGAAAATAAGATAAAAATAAATATATTCATTTAACTTAATAATTTAATAGTTCATGTATCTTTTCCTTTTTTAAGAAATTAAAAATTATTGAATTATACACCTACTTTAATTTATTAAAAAATATATGAATGATTGAATTATTAAGTTAAATGAAGCTATTTATTATAATACAACTCAAAAACTTAATATTTACCAATTAGTAATATATAGTATCCAATGAAAAATATTAAATTTACATAATTATATTTTGGAAAACGATATGCATGCTTGTATTCAATATAACGTGAACTTAGTTAATATTTTTTTCGCTGTTTATTTTATATAAAAGCAGTTAAATGTGTGAATAGCCAAATGCTTTGGGTTATCCTTGAATAAATTTATATATTTTATAGAGTTAAAAAATGTGAAATTTAATATTTTTTGTATAATACATAAGTATTTAGTTATATTTAGCTTTAAATTTAGGGTCCTACTCTATTTATACTTACTACAAAAGGTGCTCATGTATATCTATTTTCTTTATGAATAGAACATTGTTTGAATTTCATTATCAACTACTTAACCATGAATTTATTTATTTTCTTCTTATTAATTTTGTGTTGCGATAAGCCCCATATTAGTACAATAACTATGTTTATATTTTGCTTCGCATTGAACGTGTATGTTATTATTAAAATTTAATTATGCAAATAAAGACTTACATAGTTACATCTAATATTTTTTCCTCCAATTATGCATATTAGAAATTGCTAATTTATTAAGTTGTTTGGTTGTGTTGTGAATAGAAATTTAATAGTTTATTTTGTTTTTTATTGTTTGACATTTTTATCCCTCAATTATAAGTCTTAATTAGTAGTTAAATGAGTTAGGGGAGGTGGATAGAAAAATTTCAAACTAGAGGGGAGGTGGATAGAAAAATTTCAAGGGAGGTGGATGAAAAGAGAAGAAACCTCAGGGGAGGTGGATGGAATTACCCCGGTAAGTATCAAACCTTTACTTGTTTGCTCTCCTGCCTTCACTGCCCAATTTATTCTACAATTTGACATATATATAGTTAACAATGTAACCTTTCATTTTAATAATACAATAGTTCACCTGACCTAAAATGTAATTCACGGCCATTCGAAGTTTTGAACTAATTATAAAACATGATCATCACTAAGTAATATGTTCACATAAAGTCCATTAGTACATTTACAAATTCATATCATGCCATTCCTTTTCTTTTCTTTTCTTTTTTTAAATGATGGGATGTCGTTCTTCTTTTTTCCTCAACATGTAATTGGCTTCTGTAAGTATTTCATCATTATCAATTAAATTTTCGATAAAATTACACTACACCTGGTGATACTCAGTAAATATATCGAGTGGACCTCATATTTTCTAATATTACAACCACACTACGAGAAAATTTTAATTGATAATGAGCAAAATTAGAAGTTAATTATATTATCATTATAATACCAAGATCAAATTGAAAATAATTTTTTCATAGCTAGCTAAGGGGCCATTCTATCTCAATCCCTTCGATTGCGACTCCCATTCTCCCCTTACCTTTTTTATCCGCCACGCTTCTCATCATTCCACCAAGAAAAAATATATTCATGAATTGCAAGCATCTTTTCCAGACAAAAATCTACATGATCTCTACACATATTTAAAGACCACAAGAAACAAAAGAAACTTGTTTTTGTCCTAAATGTTAACCTTCCCAATTCATCAAATCCATCATTTTATATTTAATGAAAGAACTTTAAACTTAGAAATTTATATGAAAATGAAACTACGTTCAATATAACTTATGGAATTTTGATATTTTATTGAGATGAAAAAGGCTGCATAATTCTTTTTTGAAAGAGCTTACCAGGCAACCGTTTATTATATAGAAGAGTTATTTACAGCTCCACCTCATGAGTTTTGACTTTTGATATAGTTACAAAAAAAAAATAAAAAAAATTGAGGTTCAAACAATTACAATGAACTCCCAGTAATTAATCATGGCTAATTAAGAATGGGATCAGACTCAATGATTATAATGATAATATAACTAACTTCTAATTTTGCTCATTATCAATTAATGTTTTATGGGATTGTAGATGTAATGTTATAGTATACGAGGTCCACTCGATATATTTATTGAGTTTCATGAAGTGTAATATAGTTTAAAACAGTTAAAGTTTGCACAATATTACTTCAGAATTATAGATTAATTAAAAGAATTCTTAAAATTCAATTCAAATTTAAATGATATACTATATTCAATTTCAATTACAATTCATTTAATATTTATTATTTTGTTCTAAGAAATATATGGTGTTCTAGTTTCAAGTTTTTAATAACGTAAAATATCTTAGGTTTTTTAAATTATATTTCTCATCTCAAATTTTTACATGATTTATCTTCTTTTTTTTTAAAGAAAAAAAATAGTATTTTAAGATTTCATATAATATAGAATTCTTAATGTAAAATATAACAAGATTTGTTTTCTTTTTTTTTTTTTAATTATGTTACCTTAATTTGGTGAAAGGAATTTTCCTTTAACAAATTGCCATTTCCTAAAACCTTGTGAAAGAGAGGTTTCTATAATTACAATAAATAAAATAAAGGCGAAACTGCGGCACCCCTCAATCTACTGTGTCTTTTGCACTTTACCCACTAACCTCTTAGAACGTGCGATATGCATCCGAACCTATTAATTTTTGTGCAATATCCCGTCACTCGTTGATCAACATTTCATTCAGGACACGTGTCTAAGTTTTTATCCGTTAAATTTAACTTAAGAAACAAATCACACAAATGTCAATAAGTTATCGAACATTTCATTTTTCAACAAGTGAAGAATCCATAAATTAGCACATAGTTTTTTTTTCCCAAAGAAGAAAAAGGAAATAGTGAGCAAAAAGGTAGATTAGATGATAGGGTAGTAGAATAGTAGAAGTAAGTACCAAACTCAACACCACACTCTCACCTTCAAACCCATATCAGATCAGATCCCATCTCTTCTTCTTCTTCATCTTCACCAATTTTCACAAAATCAACCAAACCCTAATTTGATCAATGGGTTCTGTTCGATTAGATCTCTGCACCAAAATCCACCCTGAACAACAACAACCAATAATCGATGACGACGATGATCTGTTCGACCAAATCCCCGACTCAATTCTCCTCCTCATCTTCAACCAAATCGCCGACGTCAAAACCCTAGGCCGGTGCTGCGTCGTCTCTAGGCGATTCCACTCCTTAGTCCCTCAAGTCGACAACGTCATCGTCCGCGTCGATTGCGTCATCTCCGATAACGACGATCCCAATTCCGCCGCCAATTCCTCCGCCGCCGCCGTTAACAAATCCCGCCACCCGATCTCTTCTCTCCTCCGCGTATTCTTCTCCGGTCTATTCAAACCCTTGCAATCCCTCACGCACCTCATCGTCCCTTCTAATAATAATAATCGTCGAATCGAGTTCGTCGACTGCGATATCGACCAGAACAGCACCTCCGCCGCCGTTACGCACCACTCGCCGACTCAGGTTTTGAAGAATTTCAACGAGATCAAGCTGCTGAAGATCGAGCTTCCGAGTGGCGAATTGGGGATTGATGATGGGGTTTTGCTGAAATGGAAGGCGGATTTCGGGTCGACCCTCGATAGTTGCGTTATTCTCGGAGCTTCTGCTGTCGTTAATACTACGCGCACCGGGGATTGTGGTGGTGGTGGAGGGGTGGTGGAGAATGATAACGGGAGCATACCGGAGTCGTTCTACACCAACGGCGGGTTGAAGTTGCGGGTTGTGTGGACGATCAGCTCGTTGATCGCGGCGTCTGCGAGGCATTACCTGCTGCAGCCGATTATAGCGGAGCATAAGACGCTTGAGAGCTTGGTTCTGACTGATTCGGACGGGCAGGGGGTGTTGTCGATGAATAAAGAGCAGCTGGAGGAGCTGAGGGTGAAGCCACTTTCGGCATCGTCTGCCTCAAAGAGGACTCTTGTTCCGGCTCTGAATATGAGGTTGTGGTATGCGCCGCAGCTGGAGCTGCCTAATGGGATGGTGTTGAAAGGAGCGACTTTGGTTGCGATTAGGCCTAGCGAGCAGCCAAAGAAGGAGATTGTGGGTTCGGAAGGGAATTGGGTGGCATCGGCATTTGAGGAGCCGTTTGGAACTGCTGCCAGGATGTTGGTCAAGAGGAGGACTTATTGTCTGGAAATGAACTCATTTTGATATGTTTTGAGGTAATTTCTGCTATTTGCTGGTAATATGAACACAAAGCATTGAGCTTTGTGATGCCAGTAAGAACTTAAAACTTGGAGTCACTGGGGATAGCATAATGCTATCTGTAATATTCGCTGTATCTGGTGACTTTGTTACGTGTGATGATGCATATGCAGTTCTCCTTGATGTTTCTGTGTGGTTATATTTGTTGTTTGAGATTAGATCATTATTTGTAAAATTGTTGTCTTATTGAATTTGACTAACTGATCTTTGGTGAGTTGATGTGTGTGCCTGTGATATCATTTGTATGAATTTGTTGGTCATCTTTAAAGTTGAGGCGTGTCTTGAGTTCACATTCGGATGCAGTCGCGAATCACATATGAGATGACGACTTCAAGTTCCACATCACATATCTTTACAGTAGACCCTCGTAGAATTAAAATTTGCAAATGAGTGGAAAATTGACATCCAATGGCCATCAGCAGCTATATCAAATAGGAATTGTCTTTATTCATTATTGGATACTTTATATATCGTCCTCTTGGTCAGTTTTTCAGCTGTATTTCTAGTGATATGATCAATGTATATCCATAGGAGACACTGTCTGCACATTGCTACATATCATTTACAGTTCTCCATCAACTGCGTCTTTTGGCAATGAATAAGTTCCTTGCCATAAAAGGTTCCTCATCACATTTTTTTGTTAGTAGTTCTTTTTGTTAGTGATGGGAATTCAGGGTTAGTTCTATTCCTTATCCATGGATTGGCTGTATGGTTGTGTTCTCATTGCTCCGGTGTATGCATAGTTTGAAACGGAAAGAAAGTCATCTTTGGTTGATAAATGTGAGCTGTCATGACGTATGTGTATAATTAAAAGCAAGTGGCTGGAATAGTTTCGTTGTGTTCATATGTTTCTCCAATAACCACCATGAGTGTGCGTAATATCATTGTATATTATCTGTAATCTGCTGCTGAACTTTTTTGATTAATTACTTATATGGTGTATTCATTTCATCTATATTAAGCTACACAGATTTTACTTTGTTGTAAATAGTACAACTGAGGTAACTGCCATGTGTATGTGCTATTGTCATACATTTTCCTTTGAGTAGTGGCCAGTTTTCTACATTTCCTTTGCACATCCTAGTGTTGATGCTGATGTGCTGCATCAAATCAGACTTGTATTATGAAACATATTATTGAACTATTTCATTCTTTGATTTCAACAGATCATTCAGGTGCGGATCTGGTTTTGATACATTGGATATACAAGTGTGGAAGCACAGAGTAAACAGTTTTGTCTGAGCAAAGCACACCACATATGAGTAGCCAGCAAAGTTTATGAAACTTCTGTTATGACTGCTTTCTCGAACATTGCAGTACAAGGCTTATTTATTCACTTCAACATTCAACACTCGAGGATGATAAGCATCTGCTGTCATTTTGAACCGAAGCATATGCTTTAAGATTCAACTGGATTATGTTGCAAGAATGATAAGCATTTTGACTCTTTTGTCATCTGCATATGTTAGTTCTCTATATGTAAATATTGTAGGTACGAAGATTCTATGTTCATTTGATGTTCTTTTAAAGCTTCACCGGATTTGTCGGAGTGAATGAACATCTGCAGGTGCCATAATAAGCATGTGACAAGATCGCCCTTCTCTTTGGTATTGAATTATGGGATAAAAGTGTCAAACCCCCTATACTATAGGGGGTGTAGCGATTTGCCCCCTGAACTATTTTTTTTGGCAACAAGCCCCCTGTACTATGGATAAATAAGCACTTTGCTCCCTGAGTCGCTTTTTCACCATTGGATTTGAATACGTGTCAACACTTTTTGCCGTTGGATTTGGACTCAGGGGGCAAAGTGCTTATTTATCCATAGTACAGGGGGCTTGTTGCCAAAAAAAAAGTTTAGGGGACAAAGTGCAACAAGGGGTATAGTATAGGGGGTTTGACGCTTTTATCCCTTGAATTATTAAAAGAGTAGAATGATTACTGCGGGCCTAAACTCTCATATCATGAAGGATTTTGGCAGTAAAAGGCCGGGTTTGAAAATACCTTAATACTCATAAAGTTAATCCAACCTAATAAATGCAGGTTCTACTAGGGGTGGGCAAATGATTTGGGTACCCATACCCAAACCCGTCCCAATCGGGTATTTCCCATTCGGGACGGGAAATATGGGTATGGGTACCCAAATGTCGGGTACCCGCCTCGAAAGAGTCGGGTTCGGGGTCGGGTTCGGGTATTGCTAACCAAATTCCCGAACCCAATCGGGTACCCACCTATATATATATATATATATATAGTTATACTATTAGTCTTTGTGCTTAACAATTAAAGAAGAAAAAACTATACTTATATTAGAATAGTTGGGGTTAAAATAAAGAAAAAAAGACTAACAACTAAGAGTCCAAAAAGGGATATTCACTAAGCTACGAATATCACACACAAAATAGATAAGTCATCTTTCTAATTTGTAATTATTCAAGAAATTTTCACCATAGTACCAAAAACGTAAGATCGAATTGTGTGGAAGATTAAAAATTGAAAAACATCAACTTTTTTCACCACAAAAGCTAAAAACAATGAGATATTTGGGTACCCGCTACCCGCCTTCATGGGTACCCTACTCTAACGGGTACCCGCCTTCGGGTACCCGCATATTTCGGGATCGGGATCGAGAAATGAATTTTCACTACCCAACATGTCGGGTACCCGCTGCGGGTACCCATTCGGGACGGGTACCCGCCAATGCCCACCCCTAGGTTCTACCTTTTAAATCCGTCGGACTCTATCTTATAGGCCTCTCATAATCAACTATAAATGACACCTTAATAAACAGGCAAGGCAATAACATAGTTCACTAAGCTTAAATGTATAGTGTCGTGCTTCTTCATAATACTCATTTCATGGCTATTGAGAACGAATTAAATCAGATTGTTATATATCTCAATCTGACCTACGGAAGCAAGGTCGAAAAGATTGAGAAAATCAGTCATGCACAACCACTGATGAAGGATTCCTCGAAAAGTTAAGGATTAGTAATCTTTTTAGAAATTGAATGAATTCGGTCTTATACATACGGGAGGAAGGTAATAAAAAAGAAAGAAGATGAGTTCTTCTTTCTTCTATCACAAAGATGCAATGAAGCCGAAATAAAAAATGTGTTGCAAACAAGAGATTAAATCAATTATTAGCATCACGAACTAAGTAAGATAATGATAGATTGGTACTAGACAACAAAATTCTGGATTTTAAGCCACCGAAATTTCTATGCTGGAGCCCAAATTCGTGGTTTGAAACGAGGCCTTAATCTGTTGGTAGTTCTAGATAGGGATTCCAGTTTGTGTGTACTTGGTAACGTAGAGCAGATGCAGGATTTGGGTTTTTCGCAAAAATAGTCCCCTAACTTTTCTCTTTTGCAAAATTCGTCCTGTAATGATTTAAATTGCAAAATTAGTCCCCTAACTATACACCCTTCACAATTTATGCCCTCTGGTAACCGTAGACGTGAGAAGCGCCAGGTGGCCGAACCATTTTTTCCCCCAAACTTTTTCTCACTTCTAACGTATTAAAACCCATTAACCAACCCCTATATTCACAATTTTGGAGTGTATTATGTGTTTTGTGGTGTCAGGTTTAAAATAAAAAACGTGTTTCGCAACTCATATTTCTTCTCTCACGTGAGAAGAATTATAAATTGTCTAAACTGCCCTTGATTATGCCTCATTTGTTGATCTTATAACATTTTTCGGCGAATATTAAAATTTTCCGAGGGCATAAATTGCAAAAGGTGTATAGTTAGGGGACTAATTTTGAAAGGGCGTATAGTTAGGAGATAATTTTGCGAAGGATGTATAGTTAGGGGACTAATTTTGCAAAGAGTGTAGAGTTAGAGGACCAATTTTGCGATTAAAATTATTAAAGGACAAATTTTGCAAAAGGGAAACATTAGGGGACTATTTTTGCGAAAAACCCTGCAGGATTTAGTTGAAATAATTGGTCCAACTGTAAGGCAAGACTGAGAAATTATTGCTTAGGTTATATGCTATAGACCAAGACTTCTTAGTTAAAATGTTGTCATATACCATAATTAGCGGTCCCAATTATATCATACGAACAGATATCACGCTTCCTAACATTTTTCTGACTATATAAACTATGTGTAAAATATAACTTATATTAAGTTTGGACACCTCAACAGCCTAACAAAAACTAATCCAACCTTATTACTCAGATTAGTGTATTATTGTGAGTTATGTTGGGTCGGCCATTGTCCTAGGTTGTGTACCAGTCAACCACTGTTTTCTCCAACAATTTAATAAACAGTGATGCTTTTAGCAATTATATGAGAGTGTGCTGTTCCCAGCTAACAATATCCATTATTGAGTTTCTTTTTTGACTAAAATTCTTTTGACATGATTTTTTCATCAATTATTTACTCGTGACGTTGGGTAGTGGTTGCAGTTGCCCTCTCAACTCGTGTGAAATGTGAATATACTCAAACAGGGACACCAGAACCAACTTCGTGCACTTCATTGTCCATCATGCGGCATTCGGAACTCCGAAGGTTTCTAACTTTGGTTTTGTTGAATGTTGGAGACAGAATTTATTTTTAAGAGTGTTTGAAAACACTATTGCTCCCAAATTAAGAAAAAAACCATATATACTCTAAATCTTTTGAGTTAAAAACTTCTGAAGTGTTAAGTGAAATTGGTTATTTGATGCCTTATGAGCTAGGTTCAGACTCCAAATTCATAGGGCTTGTGGGAATGAGGCCCAAACCAGCTGGACTTCCCTTACAGCGGGTTGGGCCTAAAATTATTGAAAACTGACTAATGAGTAATGAGTAATGACTAATGACAAGTCTACCATCTCAAAAGGCGTTTGTGCCAAGATTGTATTTGTTAATCCATGTAAAATTGCACCTTATTAGGGGGTCGAAAATAGAACGAGGAATTAAGAGAAAGGGAATAAGTAAAATAATAGACAAATAATGGATTGGTGTACCCACTCGCGAGGCATGTATAAAGATCACATCACACGTTACATATACATACATAATATAACAATAACGCACTATTTGACATAAATGATTTAGACAAAGAACGAACCCTACAACATAAATTTTCCAGAAACCCCTGTAACAAAAAAACTGGACAAAGGTAGAATGGAATTATTATACAACACTTGCCAGAAACAACATAAAAGCCGAATCAGCTTCACCATCCAAACCAATTGGTTCACAAATGTCTGTCTCCTCAAACAATTACATGAATAACTAATTGTGGAGAGCATAAACACAAATTAAGAAATTCAATCAACTACCGTTCTCTCATCAAACATACAACAAAAACCTGGCGGCGCGATGAGTTATAAATATACCAGAAAATGCAAACGCCAATAAATCACTTGAAAATGAATAAATGATAAGAGCACGATAATGGCACAAGGCGTAAAAGCTGGAAAAGCTTACTCGACAACCGCGACAACTTTTCATCTGCAGTTACCTGCACCAAACATGGATTAAATTCAATTAAGCTCATGCATAAACAGATCTACTGGACATGCATATAAAGTATCTTGAAAGAGAAAATTCAAGAATATTATGCAAAATCTAGTTAATTAAGCAACATCAGGTGTAACCTTTTAATATTCTGTATAAATCAAATCTATCCAAAATATAAATGTTGCAAACATAAGGTGCGCAAAAAGAACAGAGAAGCAAAAATCTCCAACATTTGATAGTCTCCAACTATTCTCAAGAAAGCTGAGCAATTATTAGTGAAGACATGCACTTTAAGGACAAGAAAGGTTCAAATTTCACTAGTTTACACATGAGAAGATTTTGTCGTTACTCTCGAGTGTAGGGATATAATTAACAAGAGATAAAATAAATTTTGAAGCTAATATAAATGCAGAGATTATTACAACAAATTTCCACAGCTTATGTAATAAGTTTTGAAATTAGTTTTCTTAGCCACTCAATAACTTTTTGTACAAATACTACACTATATCTTATTGACTTTGCTCTCAAATCAATCGTTTGTGCTTCTCTTAGCTTTACATAATCCCACCAATCTGCATAGCTATCAATTCACAAGAGATTATGTCGGTCTATGTTGTAAGAATCTACCAATCATACAACTCATATTTATAATCACATGCCATATTAGTCAAAAAATAACACAATTGATCCCAATCATTTCCAGAAACTACTATTTGTGCATGTTGTAAATAATTGCGGATTCCCGCATGTTTGGAGTGCAAAAAGCATTTATGTTCCCATATTCGATTTTGTCGGGTACCCGCAATTGGATATCCGATGTGGACGGGTACTCGATATTGTAGGTTTAGACTACCCGATTTCTTTCTTTATCTCATTTTATAAAACATATTTTTTGACTTAAAACACATCTTCTCCTTAATTTTCAAACTCAAACCCCATCCCTTGTCCAACAGTGAGTGGAGCACATTGAGCTCCTTTGTTTTTGAAATTTAGAAGAGGGAAGTGAGCTATCTTCTTTTTTTCTTTTTTCAAAATCATTGCCACATTTTTCATTTATCATATAAGTTCTCGTCCCTCCTAAACCATTATAACAAGTTGAACATTTACACCTCTATAAGTTAGCTGTGATTACCAAAACCCTATGTAAATCTTAAATCAAATATTACAACTACTATAATTAAATGTGTTAGTTGTGAATTGTTTAGACAAAAGTTGGAAAGAAAAGATTACTTAAAGTACATAATAAGTTGCGTATTGATATAAAAACAAAAATAAAAATTTCATGGATCACAGCGGGTACCCTATCGGGTGCGAAAAATGATAAGTAACTACCCGATTCCGTTCATGATCCCGCTCTGTAACCCATAGGTAACAAGAGTTTGGGTACCCGTACCCGAATTATCCCAACTCGACTGGGAAATTTCCTATAGGGTTTGGATCGGGAAGGATCCCGCACCCATTGCCCACCCTAGCTACTTTTTACTACCGATTTCAAGTTATGTATTATTCATTAATGTACCTAGTAAATAAGTATTCTTCTGATTCACAAACATTGATTAGTTAATTAACATTATATATCTATGTTGCACGAATACTTCTAAAAATTATAAAATGTTGTATTCGATACGTACTGGTTACCAATACTCCTCAGATATGAATTGAAGGCGTTGCACAATGTATCCTATAATTAAAATAAAGAAGATTACAAAATCTTGTGTCGAATACTTGTCGATGACGTATCCAACCATCCGGGACGCATCGTCAACCCCTATTATATTTGAGATTTAGTGATATAAAATTAGAATAGCAACTAATAAAGAAAAGAGTCATACTTACGGTTTTTCTATACTCAATAAAGGTCTCTTCATTTAGGTTGGGAAAACTATTTTACCATTAGATAAGTCTATTATTAAATTTTGGGATAAAAACATTAAACCCCCTACACTTTACCCCATGTTGCACTTTGCCTCTTACCCTTTTATTTTTTATAACTCCCCCCTTGTACTATGAATAAATAAGCATTTTGCCCCATGAGTCGTTTTTTTCACCATTGGATTTGAACACGTGTCACCATTTTTTTGCTGTTGGATTTGGACCCAGGGGGCAAAGTTCTTGTTTATCCATAGTACAGGGGGCAAGTTGCCAAAAATAAAAGGATAGGAGGTAAAGTGCAACCGAGGGCATAGTATAGGGGGTTTGACGCTTTTATCCCTTAAATTTTTCATGCCCCTTTACATTAATTAACAATCACAAATAAGATCTATTTAAATTTAAATTTTAAGATATACCGTTAAAACCATCACTTGTCTACTCTAATAATATGGTATACTTAAATTTATTATTGTTCTGCTAAATAAATAAGGGCTAATTGCAGCAAACCCCCCAAGCTATAGATTATGTTGCACTTTTCACCTAATCTATGAAAATATGTAAAATGCACCTCAACATATTGATTTTTGTCGATTTGCCCCCAAGTGCCAAATCCATTGTTTTCACAACCGGACCGGACCGGCCGGTTGAACCGGTGTCCGGAGCTTTGTCCGGTCCGGTTTGCACTACAAAACCGGTCAGCTAACGGCCCGGTCAAACCCGATGAAAACCGGTCAATAACCGGTTAATTTGATGAACCGGTCCACTGGTTGGACCGGTTTTTCCCATTTTATATTAAAATTTAAATTTTTTGTAAGGAAGAGAAATTGAACCCTTGACCTCTTAGTACAATTTCAATGCTCCAACCAAATGAGCTACACAACCTTTGATGCTATATGTACATATTAATATATATACTACATAATTAAAGTGTACTTTCGTTGTATTATAAGATAATTCTACTTTTTTATTTTTAATATTATTATAAAATAACATATATGTAACTCTTTTTATAAAAATGTGTTTTTAGTTACTTTTGTTTTCCTAAATATTAGCTTTTTAAGGTTATTATTTAGTATTTTTAAAAACTTTTCAAATTATATTTTGCATATCTTTTTTGAATTTATTTTAATTGTACCTAAAATACAATTATCTCTTTGACTTGTAATTTCGAATTTTCTTAACTTGTATACTAAACATGTGTCTATACAAAAAAATGTGGATTCTATTATTCTCAATTGAGTTCTTTCATTTAAAAATCAAATTCAACTAAATTAAATATATATATATTCTTTTATTTGATAATAAAACAATAAATAAATAATAACTTTATATATTGATCATACCGGTTGGACCAGTGGTTAAACCGGTTAAACCAATAAAACCACTAACCAGTAAGGTCACCAGTTCTACGACCGGTCCGGTTCTGAAAACACTGGACAAATCTGACAGACAAAGACTTAGACACTTATCCAAAATGAACGGTTGATCAATAACTCAGGGGGTAAATTGCACAAAATCAATTGATTGGGCCCATGGTTGTGCGTTTCGATTAAATCGAATCGAATCGATCAAATCAGCTAGGATCATTCGATTCTGGCTGTGGGAAAATGAGAATCAAAATCAAATCGTTTCAAACGATTCGATTCGATTCGCTTTAAATCGAGCTTATTTCGATTCGATTTGATCCGATTTCGATAATGAGCCTTTTATTTATTGTATTTAATTTTGAAAAATTAAGCAATATAGTGCTTCGAATATAAATTTAAAACTAAAGAAAATATGTATGAAACAGTACTACAAAAATAATGTACACTCTTTAATTCACCAATCATTGAAAATTTACAATTCAAAAGTGATACTTCTACTCAAGTCAACGCAATTCACAATTTATAAAATAATAAACTCAAACATCATTAAATATAAGAGAAATAAGTCACTTTTCAAAATTAATAAATATTCAAGACCACATTAAATTCATTATGTTCTATACATATATATTAAATATAAAATATACATATGATCTTCGATTCGATTTGATGATCGTCCCCTGAAATCAAAATCAAATCGAAGTGGGTTTTGATTTTTCAGTGACAACCGAAAATCGGATCGAAAATTCGATTCGATCGATTCGAATATGTTTGCACAACCCTATATTGGGGGGCATTTCACACATTTTCATAAGTTTGGGGCAAAGTGCAACAAACCTCATAGATTGGGGGATTTGCTGCAATTAATCCAATAAATAATATAATAATATAAATATATAGACGTATTCATGACGTATTACATCTTTATATATTTTTAAAAGTATGCATCCTTGTATCCCTATCTTATCATACTCATATCTATGTATTCGTATCCGTGCAACATATCATTATATCTATTACTCTCTGCTTCAAAATTTTTATTCACTAAGTGATCAAACGATCGAGATATTAAGAATATGAAAATCCTCCCATTCTTGGTTAGAGTTTTTTTTCCAGTAATCAAATTTTTAGTTAGATTATACACTTAATGGGGTAGACCTAGACTATATATAACCTCCAATACAAGCTGGAGACAAGAACCCTAATTAGGTGTTCTAGGAGTAAATTAAGAAAACAAATAAGCCACTTGATTGAGCGCCGCTGCAGAGACAAGTGTTGATGAGCGGCTGGTGGAGTTTTTTTTTTTTTTTTTTATGTTGGGGGCAGGCACTGTAATAAGGGGACAAAAGGTTTTGTTCTAATTCCCATTATCCTAGGCAAAACTTACTAGCTCCACCACCATGCTAATTAAATTCTTAAACCATTCTCTAACACATCAACACCTGTCTCCGACCTAAGACATACATGTTAGAAAGAAGGGAACACCAAGCAAATTAACAGACAACCAGCCGATCGATCCTCATTTATACACCTATCTATGCTAAACGCATCAATTGAATCATAAAAATATTATGTATAATAACCCCCACCCAAATGGCCATGCCTTTTTATGAAACCAAGATATTGAAAAACTGCACAACAGTCAGGAGGATAACATAATACTGAAGAAACCCATGTGCAGATAACTCAAATACTATGCAAAAATGAACAAAAATTGCAAAAAAGGAAACACCTTTATGAAAAAATGAAATAAGCAGGACAAGATAAGAACAAAATTATATACCTGAGTGATGAAGTTGTTCTTTGATGTACTCTCAGTTCTTGCCTTTTCCTCCTCTATGGGCAGAATACCTTCCATTACTAGCCTGAGGGAGAAACTGATGGTGGTTCTGGTTCTCCATGAAGAAACTCGGAGAAGTACTTCCGTCGACTATGGCAGGAAACCTCTGGTGGTGAGGCAAAAACGACGACGACGAAGAAGAAGAATTGGACTGAAGGGTCCCCCTGTTGAAGCCAGCAAGGCCCGAAGAATTATTATTCCCAGAAGAGGATGAGATTGTGAAGTTGAGATTGTACTCACTCCCACTATTGTTGTTGTTGTTGTTGCTATTGTTATTGTTCGCTCCCATGGTGTGATCCGGGACAAAAGAGAAATGTTGTTGGTGGTGGTGGTGGTTGTCTCCCGTCACGCTAAACAACGGCGATGACACTGGTGGATTAACCGCTAAGTACATTTGCGCAGGACGAATCGAAAGTCCACTAGTGAAGTAATCCATGGGAGATGAAGACCAGTGACCCAATGATTTCTGAAAGTAGTCGTTTGTTGTTCCGCCATTAGGGCTACTAGCGGAGTTAGTACCGTTGACGTTGTTACTCGTTCCTCCGTTTAAGAGCTCAGTGAAAGAAGTAGCTTGAGAAATAGGGTTCTCCTTTTCCTTCTCGGAAACCCTTTCCTTCGCTCGTTCTCGTGCTCTAACCCGGCTTTCAGATCTAGAAAGCGAAAGCCCTGAACCCTTACTATTTTCGGAATTACTACTGCAAGCTGACGATTTTTGAGCATTTTGAAAAGTAGGAGGATCCGCACCACCACAACCGTTATAATTAGTATCGTCGAGCCCTAGTTGCTCGCTTTCAACGCCGATACTTGACCTTTTCTCGTAACTAAGCTGCTTAGGCGTGTCGGGGAACAACGTATTTATCGGTGGCAGCTCGTCGATCGAAGTGGCTGCGGCCTTAAGCAGCCACTCCACCGCCTTGCTGGGCTGATCGTATCCCAATCGGTCTTGCAAATCGTAGAACTGAATGGCGGTGTTTACCGACAACCTCACGCGGCGGTCTCTTAGCCCTTTCGATGTTAGGACCTTGCTGTGCCGATCTTTTCCACCGGTGGCTCGTGAGACCCTAACGATACGCGACGAAGGCCAGTTGTAGAATCTGTTTATCCCGGTGCCTACTCCAAGATCAACGGCCTTGATTGTTCCACATTTGTTTTCTTCGTCGTCTTCATCATCGGGGTTTTGATCATCGTTACGAGTTTTGCCCATTTTAGCGGAGTTCAATCTTCTTCCATTAGTAGTACCATTGTTGTTTAGTCTTGGGAACTTGTTACATTGGATCTCATCCACCTCCATAAATTAACTCTCATGCCTTTTTCTTATTACATAAGACATATTAAACAAAGTTAAAATGTAATAAATAAATATATAAGTAATAAATAAATATACCAAATTTGGATTTGTACATGCAATTAGGGTTGTGAGGATAATAACAATAGGGTTAGGTAGTTGATGTGGGGAAGACTACACCGTCCTTATTGCATTGATGATGAGAGTACTTATTTTGATAATATAGAAGAAAAAAGAAACATTTTTTTGTTACGATATATCACCTTCGTAATAGAGAAAGGTCAGATATTTTATCAGTAGCAAAAAATTAAAAGAAAACAAAGCCTGTGTGCTTGCTCAGAAGTACTCTTTATCGTTTTTTATTGCTATAGTCCTACAACAAAAAAACAAAATAATAAAACAAGTCAAAATCATAACCACATATAACCCAAAGGAAACAAGGTGGAAGAATCTGATGCTACAAAAACGGAAAAGGGAAAAAGAAAAAAAATTTAGTGTACCCAGTGCTTTTAACTTCATGAAGAAAACTTAGTGTTAAATGTTAAATTATGGTTGAGATTTTTGATTAATATCTGGTTAGTAAAATTAAAACAGTAAGTAACATAAATTTGGGTTCAGAAGTGAAAGAGACGTGTAATAGAGAGTAATTAAAGCTCTTATTGCTGCTGACAGAAAATTGCAGATGCTTAAAAATTCAACCACTCATACAAACGCGTATAGTCCACCTAAAAAAATTAAAGATTCGAATAAATAAATATTATGAAATTCCGATTTTTTTTTTCGATATGTTTTATTCGGCAGAGTGATAAATTGGATAATGAATATTAATTATTTGTAAAGAGATGCATCGATGAAATGGTAAAGCATACAAATATTGAACTAGTCTTGGATCTGGAAAAATCTGGAACCTTTTAAACTCGGAAGATGCAAAAATATTAAATATCAGTTTGTAATATAATGATCTCACATTAGATACTAAAAACAGGAGTTTAATAAAAAGAAGCCGCTACAAATTTGAATCTTGACGGTATTGGGATTTAAATTTTGAACATTTAGTAAGCCTTTATTGCATACTATATAAGCCGACAGCAAGATCGTGCTCCTCGGATTAGGGGAACAAAAGATCTATTTGCTTCAAGAAATTAGGACAAAATGCAAGATTTTGAGAACATAACTAATGTGTAAGACTTAAAAACAAAAGTAAGAAATTAAGACAAGTCATCTTATTCTTGGTTTTTCAAAATCTTAGCACTAACTGCATTTACCTGAGGATCGTGAGGGAGAAGTTGAGGATTAGGAGTTTTTGTGTACCCAAAATCGAAGTGGAGTTGGTATTTTGTGTGTGGCTCTTGGCATTTTTTTAATTGAAAATCAAGATACGTAGAAAGAGAAATGGAAGTGATTTGAGTTTAGGAGGTTTTATACTTTTGTCTTGAAAAGTTGTGGATGGCTGAAATTTGAAGATACTATTATTATTAATTATTATAGGGATTTAGGGGACCAATCGGGCTAAAAAATGGGTTAAATCCATTGGAGCAAATCGCCGGGCCTATCGGGAAAAAATGTACGCAGCGTTGTTCCCCTCTTTATGTAAGTTTTTTTTTGTTAAACCCCTCTCTATATATACCCCAATCTTTTCTCATTCACTTCCAATATTGGCCTTGGGGCTATCAACCTAAAACCCCTGTGGTTTGGAAAACCTGCACAAAATCTACATGTGGTTTGAAAACTATCTAAAATCGCCTTGTGGTTTCAAAAACCCTGCACACATTCCCTTCGGTTAAATTTAACATAACTCCGTTAGTTTTATTTAAGAATGACTAAATTGCCCTTGTTTATTTTTAACTTCTTTTAAAAAAAAATCTGGATGTTAAAAAAAAACAAAAAAATAGGGATTTTATGCAGGGTTTTCAAACCACAGGGGGATTTTGTGCAGAGTTTTCAAACCACAGTGGAATTTTGTGCAGGTTGTCAAACCACTAGGGGGTTTCATGTTTTCAGTTTTTAAGGGTGAAATAGACTTTTTAATTCGAAAAAGTACACAAAAGTTAAACCCACTCTCACATAGAGCGAGTGGTCGCCATTACTCACGGAGTTTAATGGATTAGGAATTTTGTGCAAGGTTTTTGAAACCACAAGGGGATTATGTGCAGGGTTTCTGAAACCACAAGGGGATTTTAGGTAATTATCAAACCACAAGGGGATTCCGTGCAGATTTTCAAAACCACAAGGGGGTTTTATGCATTTTCCCCATTGGCCTTCACATATTTCATTGTTCTTTTAATATACATTGATCTAGTCTATTTGACAATTGTCGGAAAACTTGATATATTTATGACTCTTTTAATAAAGTGGTCCTTCTGGCGGATCTAATTGATCATGTAACAGTAGTTAGTTTTCGGTTAGATATATGATACTGAGTTTAAACAACAAAATCTGAAAGGATTGTAATTTATTTATAATTAAAATAGGTTACTTTGAAAAACATGAATGGCGGAGAGCAACTTCGGTGTGGCGGTGGCGATGGCAGAGAACAATTTTAGATAAAAATTTGATTTTGATTTTTTTTTATTTTTACCTAAAGAAGATAGTGGTGGGAGAGGATAAAACAATGAACCTACGATTGACTTGGTCATCTGGGCAGCAAAGCGACCAATTTTAGTACACTTTTCGCCGGTTCATGCAACTACACAGTGACGCCGGCCAAAACGGGTGTCACCACCCGAGAAGACCTCTAGTTCACGATCAAACCAGCTGAACTGCGCCGCGTCTGGTCCGTTTTTAAGAACATAGATCCAGTTTGAGGGAGTAATACCAACTATACAAGCTATTGTTTTTTGAGTTACTCAAACATTGTGAATCTTATAATGAGAGAAAGAAAAAAGGCCCATAAGCTTGCCTTGAAATTCAAACATTACGTGGAATAGGTCACAGACTAAGAATCGTTGTTTTGGAATTATAGGATATCAAGAATGGCGGAACCATGACAAAGAATTGCACAAGAAAGTCTTTTGCATGTGTTGTAGCAAGTGAGCAACCGACAATGTAGGTAAGTTTCTAAATACTTTTGTTCATATTTCGAATAATACATGGAAAATAGGCATTGGTGCTACAGATCGTATGAAATTTGTTTCTAGATAAATTTTTTATTTTTGTTTGTACCAACAAACATATGTCCCTATCGTCAATGGTAATACGAGCCCAGTTATTTGGTATTGATCTTTGTCCTTTCAGATACATTGAAATTATCATCTATTTTAGTGGTTCATTCACTAAATTGTAATCTTTTGTCCGTTTCACAAATCACCGCAGTTTTATTATGGATTGTAATATTTTGTCTGTTTCACAAATCATCACAGTTTTATTATGAATTGTACTCTTTTGTCTTGAGTATTGGGTGTCAACGATATCAAAATTTGATACACGATGGGTCATGGTATTAGACATGGGATAGTATAAGTTAGATCTCGTACAAATAAATTCAGATAAGTCAAGTCAAGTGTTAGCTGTGAATAGATCCAAAAAAGATGAATACGAGGAAAAAAAATATAGACATGCATCAATATTTAGGACATGCTTCTTTCGGTTATCTACAAAATTTATTTCCCAACAACTTATTTGTTAAGGTTAATGTTTACTGTTTCTGTGATTTTTGTGAATTGACTAAAAATTCTCGTACTTCTTGATCATCAAGTCCAAATATATTTACTTCCGGTAATGATTATTCATGACGTTGCAACTAGTAATGAATCCAATCAAAATTTAAGGGGAAATTTAGTTGGAAATTGTTTTGGAGGAACTCAATTAAAAATTAGATGGTTTCTCTATTCTATGACAACCAAAGTTTTATATCTAGCAATGAATCCATTGTTTCATTCCAAGGCGAAACATATACGAATTCAGTATCACTTCGTTCGAGAAAAAAGTTGAAAAAGATATGGTAGATATACTGAAGATTCATACTAAGGACAATATAAGTAATTTCACAACGAAGAGCATTATTGTTGATAAATTTATTAAGTGTCAATAATCGTGTAGTCTCGGAGGAACCTAAACAACATGGAAATGTGAGATAGTAGAATGATGCAAAGATATTATGAACACTAATCAAATTTTCAAATGAGAGATCGTCAACACAACTACCTCAATAAATAACTTAGACAATGCATTCATATTTGAGATCATGCAATTAGCAAATGCATGTGAAGTTTTTAGCTCAACAATTAATCAATTCTTGTAACTGCCATAATTCATCAACGCGTCCAGATTCAGTCTGTGTTTCTTGTACAGGTTTTATGTCGAAAAACTGTGCCTATAAATTGGAACGATTTGTGAAGGCTTTATCATTCAAGTACAAAGATTCAAAAGTTACTTTGGCGTTGTTATATATTTAGTGTTTAAATGAGTGATTTGTGTGAGAGTCAAAATATAGAGTTGAGTGACTTTACTTCGGTATGGTAATTTCTATTTACCTCATGATGATTGATTCTTCTAATTTGTTCGTGGTATTTTACCTCAAAGTAATTTAAAACTTTTTACATAAATATGTGTACCGTTTATATTTTCATTTTAAATTATTAGTCATATTTTTACCATCATACAAGGTTAATTTTATAACACTTAAAAATATGGTGTAACCTAATTAAGAAATATATGAATAATAAAAACAATTTCAATAGCTCTAATCCTGTGATAGTAGATTTTACGTCATATGTTCGGGTTTACGGTTAGTCCACTAAAACATTTTCAAGATAGAATTTTCCTGAAAGCATTTGGAAAAAAACGGCAACGATAATGAAATGTTTACATCAAGTGTTTAAAGTGATCGACGACGACATCTAATAGTGCAAAATTTCAAGTAAAAGTAATGATTTGCCCCAAGATATATGAAAAAGGAGAGCACCAATATAATTCTTAAGCTCCACAAAGTGGTATTAAATAAAAAATAAAAAAAGTAAAGTATCTTCTTCTCCACCACCCAAATGTCGAGTTGAGAACTTCTCCACTCATTTCCCAACTATCCAGAATATTTGAGTTCCATCCACATATTATAATTTTATAGTTACTCCGTACCATAAAAGAGATCTTTAAAGAAAAATACACTCAAGGAAAAGAAATTGCAGTACGTTGGGCCTTCTTTAAGCTCATACTGCTCACCTCGTGGCATTTTCCATCATCACTCTCACTTGTTCATAAGCTTTACAAGATGGATGGCTTATTAGATGAAGCACCAATTTTGATTTGTTAAATGGACCTAGTTATAGACTTTTTTTTTTTTTTTTTTTGAGGAAGAGACCTAGTTATAGACTAAATCATTGGAAGAAACATTATTTAATATTTTGTTTTCATATAACAAGCCGTGAATAGATGTCTTCACAATGGATAAGATACAATTATATTTAGAACGACAGAATTATAGTCTATAGAAGCCTTTCATACTATATCAAAAATTACTTAAGTCTTTCATTCGCTCGGGCAAGCATATAGTCATAATGATCTTTCAATTTTGCATTAATTTATTTTTAATTTTTTGGCTTTAATATATGTTTTGGGAATGTACTATAATATTTTAAAACTCCAAAGTAAAAGCAGAAAGATAGACAATATTCAGACTAAAGTTACAAAATAATTTAATTCATTCTTGACATAACGTTAATTTGTTATGTTTATTATATTTTAAGAGATATTTTATTTAAAATCTTAGTTTCAAGTTTATCATAATATAAAAATCTCCAGATTAGTTTTGTAATCATATATTTCTCATTTTGAATCAAGATTTAGTAAAACACAAAAACGAACAAATCTTCACATATTATTACTTTATCATCATCATTTATAAATTAAAACACAAAATTACTATACTGTTAATTCAAAGATTTGGTGAATAAGGTCCTTTATTTATAAAAGTATTTTCCATTTTTATTCGAAATTTTAAAATAAAAGATTTATATATTATATAATAAATAAACTATATATCTCCGGCCTCAACCCTCCTAAGCAAGATCTTGATTGCGCAATGACGCTAATTGGCTAGTCACGTGACGATGGATGGTGGATTAAGAGAGAGAGGTGGAATGGGTGATTAGTATATATTATAAGTTTCTCGAATTTTTAAATATTTTTATTTTATTAAAAATAATCAAACTGACTCATTCTTTTACCCATGAGAGTGGATTAATCAAATTAGCAAGGGCTAATTTGTCTTTTATCTTTTGGCATTTATCATTTATTATTATTTTGATTTTATATTAAATTTAGTGAAGGGTATAAATATTTTTTGGTTTTTGGCACTTTACCCTGCATCATGCCAAATTTTCCCCTGTTAGAAATAAATTACAAATCATTCCGGTGATTTTAAAAGTTGCACACCGCTCCCGGGATCTTTTAACAGTATTTATATTTAATGACCAAAATGTCTTTGTTATGTCATTACTAATATTTCTTTATATAATTCCAAATTTAATTTTATATT